>JAVGWX010000006.1:847482-989982 GCA_036924085.1 Ariolimax columbianus
ACTGGATCCACAACTGCAGCAGATAAAAGCAAAGTTGTACCGGCATGACTGGATCCACAACTGCAGCAGATAAAAGCAAAGTTGTACCGGCATGACTGGATCCACAACTGCAGCAGATAAAAGCAAAGTTGTACCGGCATGACTGGATCCACAACTGCAGCAGATAAAAGCAAAGTTGTACCGGCATGACTGGATCCACAACTGCAGCAGATAAAAGCAAAGTTGAACCGGCATGACTGGATCCACAACTGAATGTTTGAGAAACAGTTTAAAAACTTAGGATAGTCTTCTTGGCTCTTCAAAACAAAACAACCTTTGCACATTCATTGAATGATTTCATCATTAGAACAAGAGGACTGTCGGTTAGGTCTTGATCACTCTCAGCTGCTCACGTCAACATTGTCACAAGGTCAAGGCCACATGATCAGCGGTCACTCATGCTATGAAGGTCATGGCCACATGATCAGCGGACACCCATAATCCTGACTATAAGATCAAGGGGGCCCACTTAGGCCCTGTGGACACCCATAATCCTGACTATAAGATCAAGGAGGCCCACTCAGGCTCTACAGAAATTGACCGGCTGATAGGCCTTCAAATGGTCAGAGAAGATATGGAGGTTGTTGCCACACAGGACTGACGGAGGAAAACTATGCTAGATGGACTGCTGCTGATGTAGCTTCAAGGTCTAGGGAAGGTCTAGGGAAGGTTAGACAAGCAGCCAACATATCTGTTTGCAGGTAAACCTTGGATGTGAATAGCATGCCTGAAGACAGGTAAATGTGGGCTGGGGTTGTTGGTGAGCATACCTGGAGACAGGTAAATGTGGGCTGGGGTTGTTGGGAAGCATACCTGAAGACAGGTAAATGTGAGCTGGGGTTGTTGGGAAGCATACCTGGAGACAGGTAAATGTGGGCTGAGGTTGTTGGGGAGCATACCTGGAGACAGGTAAATGTGGGCTGGGGTTGTTGGGGAGCATACCTGGAGACAGGTAAATGTGGGCTGGGATTGTTGGGGAGTGTACCTGGAGACAGGTAAATGTGGGCTGGGATTGTTGGGGAGTGTACCTGCAGACAGGTAAATGTGGGCTGGGGTTGTTAGGGAGCGTACCTGTAGGCAAGTGAACCTGGACTGTGGAGGACGCGCTACCACTGAGAACCAGAGGTGACCATCTGCAAAGTTCTTCCTGCTCCGCTCCCCAAACTGGTAGCTGAAGTCTCCCATCTGCTCCTGGTTGGCCACTGGGATGACCCTGTCAACCTGTGGGTAGGTATCACGTGAGATCATCATTATGTAGAGGTTATGGGGAATAGCAAGGTCTTATGTTGTATGTGTGTTTCTTTGATAGCATAGTCTAATGTTGTATGTGTGTTTCTTTGATGACAGAATAGGTGACATAGTGAGGGGCTGCGACACGGCAAGCTGCCAGTGACTACTGTTGTATGCTGGTCCTGAAGATTAACTATGTATGTTATGATAGCTATTAACTAGAGATATCCTGAGTCAAAAACATGACTGCTGCATTTACATGACAAATATCTTGAGTCAAGAATATGACTGTTCTTGTAGGCTTGGGTTGTGTCTGTCATTGAGAGCCTGGGTTGTGTCTGTCATTGAGAGCCTGGGTTGTGTCTGTCATTGAGAGCCTGGGTTGTGTCTGTCATTGAGAGCATGGGTTGTGTCTGTTATTGAGAGCCTGGGTTGTGTCTCTCATTGAGAGCCTGGGTTGTGTCTGTCATTGAGAGCCTGGGTTGTGTCTCTCATTGAGAGCCTGGGTTGTGTCTCTCATTGAGAGCCTGGGTTGTGTCTGTCATTGAGAGCCTGGGTTGTGTCTCTCATTGAGAGCCTGGGTTGTGTCTCTCATTTAGAGCCTGGGTTGTGTCTGTCAATGAGAGCCTGAGTTGTGTCTGTCATTGAGAGTCGGGGTTGTGTCTGTCATTGAGAGTCTGGGTTGTGTCTCTCATTGAGAGCCTGGGTTGTGTCTCTCATTGAGAGCCTGGGTTGTGTCTGTCATTGAGAGCCTGGGTTGTGTCTCTCATTGAGAGCCTGGGTTGTGTCTCTCATTGAGAGCCTGGGTTGTGTCTGTCGTTGAGAGTCTGGGTTGTGTCTGTCATTGAGAGTCTGGGTTGTGTCTGTCATTGACAGCCTGGGTTGCAGTAGTATTTATATTATGTTATTTACACTTCTGTCATGTGGTCGTCCATGTTGCTTGTAAACATATTTTCTGGTGTTATATGCGCGCAGTGATAGATGAGCTAGTTACATTCTCATGAGATGACAGAAGCGCCTTTTTTCTGTTTGGACTTGGCACAAGAGGGACCTCTCATATCTTGGCCCAAGAATGACCTCTCATATCTTGGCCCAAGAGGGACCTCTCATTTCTTGGCCCAAGAGGGACCTCTCATATATTGGCCCAAGAGGGACCTCTCATATCTTGGCACAAGAGGGACCTCTCATTGATAATGTTATCGTTAGAGGAAATCAATATGTTCAGCAGGTGCCAGAGACACAAATACAAGAGTTGTCCTTCATTACCTGTCCATCATCTTCCTCCACAGCGAACCATCTGTTGGCGATGAACAACTGTTTGATGTCCGTCTGGAGGTCTCTGATGACAATGTAGTTGAGGTACCATGAGCCGAACTTGCCTCGCCCAGAGTTGTCATGCCAAATCCTCATGAAGTTTAGGTAGCCCAAGGATCTGAGGTCAAAGATCAGAGGTCAGAGAACAGAGGTCAGAGATCAGAGATCACTGTGCATGTTGTTAAGAAGTTACACGCTCATATCATCTAAGTAGACAAAAATACTTCAGTAACAAACAAGCAAACACGTCCAGGTTGTCTGAGAGCAGAGAAGACAAAGTCAGCCACTATCAGAGACTTCAAGGGATGGTGTCTCAGGTTTTGCTGAAGGGCGTGACCTTTCTCACTGTGGTGCATTCCCTAGCTGTAAATAAAAGTAGCAATTTTCAACATGGTGACTGGAGAGGAAAGTGATCATGAAACCTTTGCCTTGAGAAGCAGTTGACTAGCCACTGTGTCACTCGATCGCTAAGTCAACAAGCTTGCAGCTGAATCTGGTAGACCTATTGTGTCCAATACATCTGAGTATTTGAGTACCATCAACTTAACTGTCTATTGACTGTTCAACCATAGTCTATATATATGTTTCTGTGTGTGTTCTTGTCTGTATGTGTTTCTGTGTGTGTTCTTGTCTGTATGTGTTTCTGTGTGTGTTCTTGTCTGTATGTGTTTATGTGTGTTCTTGTCTGTATGTGTTTCTGTGTGTGTTCTTGTCTGTATGTGTTTCTGTGTGTGTTCTTGTCTGTATGTGTTTATGTGTGTTCTTGTCTGTATGTGTTTATGTGTATTCTTGTCTGTATGTGTTAATGTGTGTTCTTGTCTGTATGTGTTTCTGTGTGTGTTCTTGTCTGTATGTGTTTCTGTGTGTGTTCTTGTCTGTATGTGTTTTTGTGTGTGTTCTTGTCTGTATGTGTTTCTGTGTGTATGTCCTTGTCTGTATGTGTTTCTGTGTGTGTTCTTGTCTATATCTGTTTCTGTGTGTTCTTGTCTGTATGTGTTTCTGTGTGTATGTCCTTGTCTGTATGTGTTTCTGTGTGTGTTCTTGTCTGTATGTGTTTCTGTGTGTGTTCTTGTCTGTATGTGTTTCTGTGTGTTCTTGTCTATATGTGTTTCTGTGTGTGTTCTTGTCTGTATGTGTTTCTGTGTGTGTTCTTGTCTGTATGTGTCTCTGTGTGTGTTCTTGTCTGTATGTGTTTCTCTGTGTGTGTCCTTGTCTGTATGTGTTTCTTTGTGTCTCATTGTCTATCTCTGTCTGTAGATCTACATACCTTGGGACAGCCATCAGAAATCCATCCACCTGACCTCTCCTAAAGATCTTTCTCTTGCTGTCAGAGAAAGCCCGCACATCGGTTTCATCATCTTCGCCAGATAGGATGAAGCACACCTGATGTTTGAGGGTGGAAAACATGTCGGGATTGAAACTGAGCCGTCAGTGAATGACAGCAAATCTGGCAGCTTTAAACAAAGACAGAAATAAATCGCAGATCCTTGGCAAAGATTAAAAGGCTTGCACATTTAATATTTGTTTTCCAGTAGTCTGCTGACAGATCACAGAGCCTATAGATATTTCCCAAAGAGACATGGATACAGTGGGATAAGGATCATCTGTATTACAGAGGAGATGGTTTTAAAAAAATTTAAGGGGTTGAAAGTGGATAAATGTCCAGGTCAAGATGGTATTCATCCGAAATTGCTGTTTGAAATTAGAGACCAACTAGCAAAACCATTGGCTATATTATGTTCTCAATCACTTGCAAAAGGGATTGTTCCATGGGATTGGAAAGATGTAGGAGTGATTCCCTTATTCAAAAAGGAAAACAAAATCAGATCCAGCATAAATAGAGAGTACTCTGAGTGGTGTGAAGTGAAAAGTGGTGTGCTACAGGACTCGGTTTTGGGACCAATTTTGTTCTTGATATATTTAAACGATTTGGACATTGATATAGGATCCATGATTGCAAAATTTACTGATGACACAAAACTATGCAGTAGTGTCTCATCTATAGCAGAAGTGGATATGTTGAGGTCGGATTTAGATAAAATTCTAGAATGGTCTGCGAGCTGGCAAATGAATTTTAATGTAGATAAATGTACAGTCATTCACATGGGTAGATCTAATATGGAACATAATTACAGAATGGGATAGAACAATATTAGAATGATAAAACAGTAAAGGGACCTAGGGGTTATAATAGATCATACAGGTAAGGTGAGTACGCAAGTTCAGGTAGCAGTGAACGAGGCAAATGAAATGTTAGGTATGATAAAAAGAAATATTAAACATAGGAGCAAGGACGTGATAGTCAAACTGTATAAAGCTTTAGTTAGACCTAGATTGGAGTACTGTATACAAGTGTGGACTCTGTATCATAAAGGGGATATAAACATGCTGGAAAGGATACAAAGAAAAGTGACAAAGCTGATAGTGGGATTCCAGAAATACAGTTATGAGGAAAGACTAAGAAAAACCGGCCTACAGTGTCTAGAAGAGAGAAGAATTCGAGGTGACAATACAGGTTTATAAGATGATCAGAGGAACGGATAAATTAGACTATAACAAGTTTTTTTTCTCAAAATACAACCACCTAGAAGAACAAGAGGGCATAGCTACAAATTAACTAAATCAAGGTCCAGATTAGATATTTTGAAATTTATTTTTAGTCAGAGAGTGGTGAATGCTTGTAATGCACTGACATAGGAAGTGGTGGAGGCAGGAACAATTAATGCATTTAAGAATAGATTGGATACGCATAGCTTTTAGAGCAAGGTAGTGTAAATGAAACTGGTTGTATATAGACCCTGTATAGTCTTCTAAACCAGTATAAAGACGTTAAGTTAAGATGTGTACAAAACATAGAGGTCTGTTGCAGGATTTGTAATAATGGTGTGTACTTAGGAGTATGTTGTATGATGTGTACATGTGAGAGTGTGTACATGTGAGAGTGTGTACATGTGAGAGTGTGTACATGTGAGAGTGTGTACCTGTGAGTCTGTGCCAGCATTCCTTCTCATGCCCGTAGACACGATGACCTCGTAAAAGTATCTGTCTCTGGGGTCATTGTCAGACAGAGGAGCAACTCCGAGCTGTGGGAAACAGGTCATCTGGTTGTCATGGTGATGGTGATGGTGGTGGTGGTGGTAGTGGTGGTGGTGGTGGTGGTAGTGATGGTGGTAGTGGTGGTGGTGGTGGTGGTGGTGATGGTGATGGTGGTGGTGGTGATGGGGATGGTGGTGGTGGTGATGGTGGTGGTGGTGGTGATGGTGGTGATGGTGATGTGATGGTGGTGGTGATGGTGATAGTGGTGGTGGTGATAGTGATGGTGATGGGGGTGGTGGTGGTGGTGGTGGTAGTGGTGATGGTGGTGGTGATGGTGATGGTGGTTGTGGTGGTAGTGGTGGTGGTGGTGGTGGTGGTGGTGGTGGTGGTGATGGTGATGTGATGGAGGTGGTGGTGGTGATGGAAATGGTGGTGGTGGTGGTGATGGGGGTGGTGGTGGTGGTGGTGACGGTGGTGGTTATGGTGATGGTGATGGTGGTGGTGATGGTGATGGTGGTGATGGTGATGGTGATGGCGGTGGTGATGGTGATAGTGATGATGGTCAGCGATAACTTCGAAAACAGGTGTGGCGCATGTTGCAAAACAGAACGGAAATATAACACCTACGTCAGGAGCAGAAGATCTTCGGCAGGGATGTAGGATATAACTACAAGAACTGATAACATCATGTACACAAACTGATAACATTATGTACAAAAACTGATAACATAATCATGTACACAAACTGATAACATCATCATGTACACAAACTGATAACATCATCCTGTACACAAACTGATAACATCATGATGTACACACACTGATAACATCAAGTACAAGAACGTGTATCAACATCAAGTACACAAACTGATAACATCATGTACACAAACTGATAACATCAAGTACACAAACTGATAACAACATCAAGTACACAATCTGGGGCTGAATTTGTTGGTGGAGGGAGAATGGGCGCAGTCTTATCTTGATGATGGCACGCCCCTCTCATGGACAACAGGAAAAAGAGATGAACTGTATCAATTACCTAATTTCCAAACAGTTCCCTTCTAACACTCTCATCATTTTATACCCCACACTCCATCAGCTCTTACCCCACACTCCATCATCTCTTACCCCACACTCCATCATCTCTTATCCCACACTCCATCATCTCTTACCCCACCCTCCATCATCTCTTGCCCCACCCACCATCATCTCTTACCCCACCCTCCATCATCTCTTGCCCCACCCACCATCATCTCTTACCCCACCCTCCAGCATCTCTTACCCCACCCTCCATCATCTCTTACCCCACCCACCATCATCTCTTACCCCACCCTCCATCATCTGTTACCCCACCCTCCATTATCTCTTGCCCCACCCTCCCTTATCTCTTGTCCTTCTCTCCATCATCTCTTGCCCCACCCTCCATCATCTCTTGCCCCACCCACGTCATCTCTTGCCCAACCCTTCATCCCTACAAGTTCATAGGATCATGACTCGTTGCAACAGTTGCCAGTCTCACCTGCTCCGCCAGCTTCTTGTCCTTAAAGCGAGCCATGATAGCAAAGATAATGTAGAGGACGGCAGTGACGATAACGGTGATGTAGATGGTCGGGTTGGTGAGGAAGTCGGCGTTGGCAAACACGTAGCTCCAGTCTATGGTGTTGGGGACCACCACCCAGCCGCCAGCGAATGTGGTCATGTGATTACAGTAACACACTAAACAGGATGAGTTTGTCTCGTCGCTGACCTGCTCACACAGACAAAACATAATACTAGTGGGGTAGTTGTGTGTGTTTATGTGTGTTTGTGTGATTGTGTTTTTGTGTATTTGTGTGTTAATGTGTATTTGTGTGTTTATATGTAATTGTGTGTTTGTGTGTGTATGTGTGTTTGTGTGTTTATGTGTACGTGTGTTTATGTTTGTTTATATTTGTTCGTGTGTATGTGTGTGTGTGTTTATATGAGTGTATTAGTGTGTTTGTGTGTGTATGTGTGTTTATGTGTTTGTGTGTTTTTGTGTATGTGTGTGTTTGTGTGTTATTTGTTTGTGTGTGTTTATATGTGTGTATGTGTGTTTGTGTGTGTGTTTATGTGTGTTTGTGTTTGTGTGTGTGTATTTGTGTGTTTGTGTGTGTATGTGTGCTTGTGTGTGTTTGTAGGTTTTTGAGTGTTTGTATGTATTTATGTGTGTTTATGTATTTGTTTGTCTATGTGTGTGTATATGTGTGTATGTGTGAATGTATGTATATATATATATATATATTTGTGTTTATATGTGTGTATGTGTGTGTGTTTATATGTATGTGTCTGTTTATATGTGTTTACTTATGTATGTGTTTTTTTGTGTTTAGTCCTGTCCTGTTAAGAGTCACTGCAATGACTGGTTATACCCACCCCTGCTCCATCGGAAACAACATTGCCTCTCTAGCAGAGAGGCCACCGTGTATGAAAGCCTGAACAACCCGCGCATGTTCACCCAAGAGTTGTTTAACTTTGAAGCCTGCTTTCCCATTGCACCAGTTTCTGCATTCTCAACAAGGTGATGATGAAGATATTATCCGTTCAGCTGTGAGCTGACAGCTCTTGACAGCCAAATGTCCCCCCTTCAGCTGGGAACTGGCAGCTCTTGACAACCAAATGTCCCCCCCCCCCCCTTCAGCTGTGAACTGGCAGCTCTTGACAGCCAAATGTCCCCCCTTCAGCTGTGAACTGGCAGCTCTTGACAGCTAAATGTCCTCTAGCAGCTGTGAACTGACAGCTCTTTACAGCCAAATGTCTCCTCTTTAGCTGTGAACTGACAGCTCTTTACAGCCAAATGTCCCCCCTTTAGCTGTGAACTGACAGCTCTTTACAGCCAAATGTCCCCCCTTTAGCTGTGAACTGACAGCTCTTTACAGCCAAATGTCCCCCCTTTAGCTGTGAACTGACAGCTCTTGACAGCCAAATGTCCCCCCTTTAGCTGTGAACTGACAGCTCTTGACAGCCAAATGTCCCCCTTTAGATGTGAACTGACAGATCTTGACAGCCAAATGTCCCACCCCCCCCCCCTTTCAGCTGTGAACTAGCAGCTCTTGACAGCCAAATGTCCCCCCTTCAGCTGTGAACTGACAGCTCTTGACACCCAAATGCCTTCTGGACAAAAGCACCGGTCCTCCTTAAATATTGTAGTCATATATAGAGTATGTTGAGTATGATGGGGTGTGGTGGTAGCCGCAGATCCTGCTTATCGGCCAGCCTTAGGCACAAATGAGGTGCTCGACTGACTCCTCGTGGTCGTGGCAGAATCTGCAGTTTTGTTCACGTAGTCGGTCTAATCTATTCAGATGTTTGTTGAGAGGGGCATGGACTGTTCTCAGCTTGAAGATCAAACTCTGGTCTCTTCGTTTCAGTTTCTTGGCTGGGTCCTGGGGATCTGGTTTTGCTTGGTGTTTGAAATATACTCGGACTGTCTGGGATGTACCCACTGATCTAGCTACTCCTGTCTTTGATGTGGCCCACCTATCTAGCCACTTCTGTCTGGGATGTGGACCACTGATCTAACCACTCATGTCTGGGGTGTGGCCCACTGGTCTAGCCAGTCCTGACTGGGATGTGGCCCACTGATCTAGCCACTCCTGTCTGGGATGTGGCCCACTGATCTAGTCACTTCTGTCTGGGATGTGGCCCACTGATCTAGTCACTTCTGTCTGGGATGTGGCCCACATCTAGTCACTTCTGTCTGGGATGTGGCCCACTGATCTAGTCACTTCTGTCTGGGATGTGGCCCACTGATCTAGCCACTCCTGACTAGGATGTGGCCCACTGATCTAGTCACTCCTGTCTGGGATGTGACCCCCTGATCTAGTCACTTCTGTCTGGGATGTGGCCCACTGATCTAGCCACTCCTGACTAGGATGTGGCCCACTGATCTAGTCACTCCTGACTGGGATGTGGCCCCCTGATCTAGTCACTTCTGTCTGGGATGTGGCCCACTGATCTAGCCACTGCTGACTAGGGTGTGGCCCTTTGATCTAGTCACTTCTGTCTGGGATGTGGCCCACTGATCTAGTCACTTCTGTCTGGGATGTAGCCCATTGATCTAGTCACTTCTGACTGGGATGTGGCCCACTAATCTAGTCACTTCTGTCTGGGATGTGGCCCACTTATCTAGCGACTCCTGACTAGGATGTGGCCCACTGATCTAGTCACTTCTGTCTGGGATGTGGCCCACTGATCTAGCGACTCCTGACTAGGATGTGGCCCACTGATCTAGCCACTCCTGACTAGCATGTGGCCCACTGATCTAGCCACTCCTGACTAGGATGTGGCCCACTGATCTAGCGACTTCTGACTAGGATGTGGCCCACTGATCTAGTCAATCCTGTATATAGTTATTTTTCAGGACTAGCTTGCAGTGTCCCCACATGGTAATTATACCTCTGAGGTAGTCTGTCATCTTATCTCCAGTGGAAATCCATTGTTCCTGTTTGAGTTTCCTGTCCGTTGGGGTCATATGACCACTCGTTCTCTCTGTCTGAGTGCCTCATGACATCCCTCTCCAGTGTCTGAGTCCCTCATGACATCCCTCTCCAGTGTCTGAGTCCCTCCTGACATCCCTCTCCAGTGTCTGAGTCCCTCATGACATCCCTCTCCAGTGTCTGAGTCCCTCATGACATCCCTCTCCAGTGTCTGTCCCTCATGACATCCCTCTCCAGTGCCTCCCTCATGACATCCCTCTCCAGTGTCTCCCTCATGACATCCCTCTCAAGTGTCTACCTCACGACATCCCTCTCCAGTGTCTCCCTCATGACATCCCTCTCCAGTGCCTCCCTCATGACATCCCTCTCCAGTGTCTCCCTCACGACATCCCTCTCCAGTGTCTCCCTCATGACATCCCTCTCCAGTGTCTCCCTCATGACATCTCTCTCCAGTGTCTCCCTCATGACATCACTCTCCAGTGTTAATATTCAGATTTCTGTTTTTGCATTGCATATTTATGTGTGTGTGTTTCTTCTATCACTCACTCACTCCTTAACTCATTCACTCACTCACCATATTTGTCCTAATTCCTCACTCACTTACTCACATACTCACTCACTCACTCACTCACCCACCATATCTGTGCTAGCCCCTCTCTCACTCACTCACTCACTCACTCACTCACCCGCCATATCTGTGCTAGCCCCTCTCTCCCTCACTCACTCACTCACTCACTCACTCACTCACCCACCATATCTGTCATAATCGTTCCCTCACTCCATCCATGTTACCTAAGATCCTGTACTCACCACACAACCACTACTGTCCCAGTCTTCCTGCGAGTCACTGATGGCCAGGCACTGAGACACTATTACACGGACCTGAAACTTTCCCCGGAAGTAGTCTGTGCCATTGGCATATCGAGGCAGAGAGAGACACCCGTTGCTGAGGTCCATGTTAAACTCTGAGCTGTTTAGCTCTCGGATACCGACAGACACCAGGCCAGTGAAGTCAGCCAGCACGGAGCTGTTCAAACTGTACCGGTACTGGACCTCGACATCGACCAGGTCTGCTCAAGGTCAAAGAACAGGTGCAAACATTTATCATTATGATACACGGGGAGAGTAGCAAACAAGCAATCTAAAAAGTTTGGATCACAAACAAGCGATCTAGAAAGTTTGGATCACAAACAAGCGATCTAGAAAGTTTGGATCACAAACAAGCGATCTAGAAAGTTTGGATCACAAACAAGCGATCTAGAAAGTTTGGATCACAAACAAGCGATCTAGAAAGTTTGGATCACAAACAAGCGATCTAGAAAGTTTGGATCACAAACAAGCGATCTAGAAAGTTTGGATCACAAACAAGCAATCTAGAAAGTTTGGATCACAAACAAGCAATTTAGAAAGTTTGGATCACAAACAAGCAATCTAGAAAGTTTTGATAACACACAAGCAATCTAAAAATGTTGGACCATAAACAAGCTATCTAGAACGTTTTGATAACACACAAGCAATCTAAAAATTTTGGACCATAAACAAGCTATCTAGAACGTTTACGAAATGTTAAGAGATAATAAACCGTATAGGCTAATGGAAAGATGAGAACATACTGTAGAAAAAAATAATAATTTATTCAATTTCAGTAAATAGAGAGATGACGGGAGAAGAGACTTGAGTAATTAGAGAGATGACGAGAGAAAAGACGAGTAATTAGAGAGATGACGGGAGAAGAGACTTGAGTAATTAGAGAGATGACGGGAGAAGAGACTTGAGTAATTAGAGAGATGACGAGAGAAAAGACGAGTAATTAGAGAGATGACGAGAGAAAAGACGAGTAATTAGAGAGATGACGAGAGAAAAGACGAGTAATTAGAGAGATGACGAGAGAAAAGACGAGTAATTAGAGAGATGACGAGAGAAAAGACGAGTAATTAGAGAGATGACGAGAGAAAAGACGAGTAATTAGAGAGATGACGAGAGAAAAGACGAGTAATTAGAGAGATGGTGGGAAATGAAACTAGGAATTATAAATAGGGTAGGAGATGAAACCAGGAATTAGAAAGAGGAAATTTAGTTTTTCTATGTCCACTACTATCCATCTAAAATATAACTCTCCCCCAATGTTGCCTACAGTCACAATTTTCGCTGGCTATCTTGGACTAATTTTCAGATTTGACTTCCGAGGGTCACATGTCCAGCATTTATAGCAAATGTTCTAAGCTATGCATAATAGGAAGCAAGATAAAAGATAGTAATTCTGTCTGGGACCTAGCCTACTTTACTTTGACTTGATTTCAGACAATTAAAAATGACAGTAGCAAAGCCAACTGTTGGAAATGGCAGACACAGTCCAACTGTGTCTCAAAGTTTTTGTTTCTCACCCATACCCTAACTCCCTACCTGCCTGGCTCCCTACCTGCCTGGCTACCTACCTGCCTGGCTCCCTACCTGCCTGGCTCCCTACCTGCCTGGCTTAGAGTGACCCTTTGTTTCTCACCCATCCCCTGGCTCCCTACCTACCTGGCTTAGAGTGACCCTTTGTTTCTCACCCATCCCCTGGCTCCCTACCTGCCTGGCTCCCTACCTACCTGGCTTAGAGTGACCCTTTGTTTCTCACCCATCCCCTGGCTCCCTACCTGCCTGGCTCCCTACCTGCCTGGCTCCCTACCTGCCTGGCTTAGAGTGACCCTTTGTTTCTCACCCATCCCCTGGCTCCCTACCTACCTGGCTTAGAGTGACCCTTTGTTTCTCACCCACCCCCTGGCTCCCTACCTGCCTGGCTCCCTACCTACCTGGCTTAGAGTGACCCTTTGTTTCTCACCCATCCCCTGGCTCCCTACCTGCCTGGCTCCCTACCTGCCTGGCTCCCTACCTGCCTGGCTCCCTACCTGCCTGGCTTAGAGTGACCCTTTGTTTCTCACCCATCCCCTGGCTCCCTACCTGCCTGGCTCCCTACCTGCCTGGCTCCCTACCTGCCTGGCTTAGAGTGACCCTTTGTTTCACACCCATCCCCTGGCTCCCTACCTACCTGGCTTAGAGTGACCCTTTGTTTCTCACCCATCCCCTGGCTCCCTACCTGCCTGGCTCCCTACCTACCTGGCTTAGAGTGACCCTTTGTTTCTCACCCATCCCCTGGCTCCCTACCTGCCTGGCTCCCTACCTGCCTGGCTCCCTACCTGCCTGGCTCCCTACCTGCCTGGCTCCCTACCTGCCTGGCTTAGAGTGACCCTTTGTTTCTCACCCATCCCCTGGCTCCCTACCTGCCTGGCTCCCTACCTACCTGGCTTAGAGTGACCCTTTGTTTCTCACCCATCCCCTGGCTCCCTACCTACCTGGCTCCCTACCTGCCTGGCTCCCTACCTACCTGGCTTAGAGTGACCCTTTGTTTCTCACCCATCCCCTGGCTCCCTACCTACCTGGCTTAGAGTGACCCTTTGTTTCTCACCCATCCCCTGGCTCCCTACCTGCCTGGCTCCCTACCTACCTGGCTTAGAGTGACCCTTTGTTTCTCACCCATCCCCTGGCTCCCTACCTGCCTGGCTCCCTACCTGCCTGGCTCCCTACCTGCCTGGCTCCCTACCTGCCTGGCTCCCTACCTGCCTGGCTTAGAGTGACCCTTTGTTTCTCACCCATCCCCTGGCTCCCTACCTGCCTGGCTCCCTACCTACCTGGCTTAGAGTGACCCTTTGTTTCTCACCCATCCCCTGGCTCCCTACCTACCTGGCTCCCTACCTGCCTGGCTCCCTACCTACCTGGCTTAGAGTGACCCTTTGTTTCTCACCCATCCCCTGGCTCCCTACCTACCTGGCTCCCTACCTGCCTGGCTCCCTACCTACCTGGCTTAGAGTGACCCTTTGTTTCTCACCCATCCCCTGGCTCCCTACCTACCTGGCTCCCTACCTGCCTGGCTCCCTACCTACCTGGCTTAGAGTGACCCTTTGTTTCTCACCCATCCCCTGGCTCCCTACCTGCCTGGCTCCCTACCTACCTGGCTTAGAGTGACCCTTTGTTTCTCACCCATCCCCTGGCTCCCTACCTACCTGGCTCCCTACCTGCCTGGCTCCCTACCTACCTGGCTTAGAGTGACCCTTTGTTTCTCCCCCATCCCCTGGCTCCCTACCTACCTTGCTCCCTACCTGCCTGGCTCCCTACCTACCTGGCTTAGAGTGACCTATTTGAATTGTATTTAAGACAAGTTAAAACTAGCTTTCAATGACCCATTGTTTCGGAATCATGAATAGGATCATCACTGTGATCCTGTTGGGATCCCTCAGCGATCCCTGTTCCCGCCACAAAACCTTTGTGTCAGAAAAGTGTGAAAAAGGCTTACATCAGAGAAAAGATCTAGCTAGGAATTGTATCTGTACCGCACAACATTGAGATTTTTTATTATTCAGTAAAACTGGAAAGAACGAACTGTCAGGACATGAAAGATCAGACATATTACAGGAGACAAGGAACAAGAACCAAGGATACAGTTAGAATGAAGATGGTGGTTGTAAGGGAGAGAAATTGATTAGAATTAATAAAGAGATAGAAACTGGGTTAAGATTACAACAGAGATGACATCGCGCTAAATGCAAACAACCTCTGGAAAGGGAGCTTTGATAATGTAAGTCTAGTGTTGAATTGATATGATGTTGTCAATCTACTCAAATACATTCATTCATTGCTAGCAGATTTGAATCTAGATTTTGTGTGAGAGGGGAAATAGTTCGAGAGCAGTTAATTAGTCTAAGGAAGAAAACTCTGTTACAAGTATTTAATTATAATTGGTTCCAGTAACCAGGACAACACAGGGTTGATTAAGTGGGCTACAATATGGCAGGAGATACAAACTTGAGGAATTAGAGATATGGCAGGAGATACAAACTTGAGGAATTAGAGATATGGTAGGAGATCCAAACTTGAGGAATTAGAGATATGGCAGGAGATACAAACTTGAGGAATTAGAGATATGGCAGGAGATACAAACTTGAGGAATTAGAGATATAGCAGGAGATACAAACTTGAGAATTTAGAGAGATGACATGAGATACAAACGTGAGGAATTAGCGAGATGACAGGAGATGAAACTTAAGAAAGTATAAAAATTACAAAGATAAAAAGTTGAGAAATTAAATAAAGCACAGAAGAATACATTTTTAAAATTAGAGATTTTTTTTTGAAGAAACGAGAAATTAGAGACTAAAATTGAGGAATTAGAAAGAGAACTTGAGATGAGATCTCAGGAATAAGAGAGAAAATGGGAGGCTAAACTTACTGCATTAGAGAAAAATATTAGGGACTAGACAGGTGAACTCTTGGGACCAGATTATAGAGGTCTGCAACAGCTAGCTTGAATAATGAAAGAAGCAGAGAAAGAGAGCGAGGGAGAGAGAGAGAGCAAGAGGTTAATGAGAGGTGGATCAATAACTTTGGGTGGAGATGGTCAATAACTTTGGGTGGAGATGGTCAATAACTTTGGGAGAGGTGATGATCAATAACTTTGGGTGGAGATGGTCAATAACTTTGGGTGGAGATGGTCAATAACTTTGGGAGAGGTGATGATCAATAACTTTGGGTGGAGATGGTCAATAACTTTGGGTGGAGATGGTCAATAACTTTGGGTGGAGATGGTCAATAACTTTGGGTGGAGATGGTCAATAACTTTGGGTGAGGATGGTCAATAACTTTGGGTGGAAATGATCAATAACTTTGGTAGGTGATGATCAATAACTTTGGGAGAGGTGGATCAATAACTTTGGGTGGAAATGATCAATAACTTTGGTAGGTGATGATCAATAACTTTGGGAGAGGTGGATCAATAACTTTGGGTGGAAATGATCAATAACTTTGGTAGGTGATGATCAATAACTTTGGGAGAGGTGGATCAATAACTTTGGGTGGAGATGATCAATAACTTTGGGAGAGGTGGATCAATAACTTTGGGTGGAGATGATCAATAACTTTGGGAGAGGTGGATCAAGAGAGGAATGAGAGAAGAATAGGAACTTGAGACAAGAGAATATTAGCGAGTTGATGTGATGAGACGTGAGAACTTATGATTGACACGTGACAAAAACACAAGATGACGACAGGAGAACCATGAGAGACACATGAGATGAACATGAGAGAAACACATGAGGACCACAGAGAAATAAGAGAAACATTAGAGAAACATTAGAGAAATATTAGAGAAACATGAGTGAAACATGAGAGAAACATGATAGAAAAAAGAGAGAAACATGAGAGAAAAATTAGAGAAACATGAGAGAAAGATGACAGAAACATTAGAGAAATATTAGAGAAAGAGAAACATGAGAGAAACATGAGAGAAACATGAGAGAAACATGAGAGAAACATGAAAGAAACAAGAGAAGATTAGAATACTAGATCCAAGACTTACTTTGGGTTATGACCTTGGGTATCAAACTCACACCATCACAAGAGTCATGTGTTGGATCGCTGGCAATGTTGGCCAGCTTTCCCTTGGCGTAAACTAACATCAGCTGTCTGTTGGCGGGGACCTTGATGTCCACATGAATGGTGGAATAACTTTGGTTGACCAAGACAACAAGGTTCATGAGGGTGGCCCAGGAGGCAATCATCGGATCCATGCTCACATAAATAGGATCCTTGGCATTGACATCTTTCGGAATAGTCACAATGAGTGGCTCAGGTAGACTCTGGATTGACAGCTGACAACGATCAAATAATTGGACATCAGAAGTGAAAACCAGAAACTATGTGAACTTATAGCAAATACTTTACTGTCTAAATACTGGACAATCAGCTGGTGTGACAAAGATTATACTGACTGAATAATATACATTGTTTCATTGTTATTGTTAAAATTGTGCCAACACCTTACTTTTGTGCTACTGTTTAAATTGTGGCAATACCTTACCTTTGTTTTACTGTTCAAATTGTGCCAATACCTTACCTTTGTTTTACTGTTCAAATTGTGGCAATACCTTACCTTTGTTTTACTGTTCAAATTGTGCCAATACCTTACCTTTGTGTTGTTTTTGCCCATGTACATGTTGATGGAGATAAAGTGGGTCATTGGTGAGATGTTGAGGGCCATGTCTGAGTATCGTAGAGGATAGTTGGTTGACTGGGAGACCTTGAAAAGCAAGACACCAACATTTGATTACAATGCAGTTTTTTCAGGTGGTTGTGCTTTTGTTCTCCACCTCTCCCGTTCTGCTCTTCCCACCCACCACCTGGGTTGTGTTCATGTCCATTGAAAGTATTTCAATTTATTCAATAACACCACTGCTACTTCTCAGTCACCCCAACCTGTAACATTTCTTGTGTCAGCTTACACCTGTAACATTTCTTGTGTGAGCTTACACGTATAACATTTCTTGTGTGAGCTTACGCCTGTAATATTTCTTGTGTGAGCTTACACCTGTAACATTTCTTGTAAGAACATACAGCATATGTCAATGCATGAAAGTCAACAAATAAATTTGCTGATGTAGGCTAGGTTCGCATCTTGCCAACCTGAGTGGTTGAGTTTGCATACTGCCATTGCTCATTTTAAAAATCGTTAACTACAGTAACAGGACTGACATCATTGCAAACGTAACAGTACTGACATCATTGCAAACAGGCACATTACAATAATAACACCTTGCTGATGTCACTACAGACAGACACATTTATATCCTTATCATCATCATCATCATCATCATCATCGATCAACTGATGCTGTGCTTCTAGTCCGGTGAGGTTCACGATCAACTGATGCTATGCTTCTAGTCCGGTGAGGTTCACGATCAACTGATGCTAAGCTTCTAGTCCGGTGAGGTTCACGATCAACTGATGCTAAGCTTCTAGTCTGGTGAGGTTCACGATCAACTGATGCTACGCTTCTAGTCCGGTGAGGTTCACGATCAACTGATGCTAAGCTTCTAGTCTGGTGAGGTTCACGATCAACTGATGCTATGCTTCTAGTCTGGTGAGGTTCACAAAGGTGACTGTGCGTATCAGGTCTTTGCCGGTCCACCATGGCCTTTCGAGCATAGCTCTCCCCCAGACCAGACTGCCTCTCTTTGGTCTGTATAGGTAGGGCATTCTTGCAGAATATGTTCTGGTCTTTGCTTGGGTGCTCCACAATCGCACGTGGCGGTGTCTCTGAGACTTATTCTGTGGAGGTGGGACTTGAGTCTACAATGTCCCGTTCTGATTCTGAAGATCTTTGTCTGTCCATCTCTGCCAAATTTGTCTATGCTGTCATTTTTTTCTGGCTTGCATTCTTTGTGCTGGTCTCTCCATTTTGTCGTCATGGATCGTTTGATGAGTGTCTTTTGTGCTTTAAAGCTCTGTGGATGGGAATCTGTTTGCGACCACTTCCGGTTTTTGCAAGCTCATCTGCTTTCTCGTTTCCATGGATCACACAGTGAGCCGGAATCCAAGTGAGTGCAATGAGATTACAAACAACACAAGAAATACATCTCAACTAAATATTCATATCTCATAATTTATCTGTATTATTAATAACTTCACGGAGGTTGTAAGCATAAGCTATTGGATATTGCCGCCAACTACCCCAACCCAGTTCTAGCTGCACACTCCACTCCCTTTATCTGCACCCTCAACACACTCTCAAAAACTCGTCCTCACGATCGTATTCTGTGCATTCACTCACACTCAGATCCCCTCAGGCGGGTGATCTTGACATTATACAGTCAATCTATTCAACGTAAACTCACATGTGATCACACACTCAATCGATCTGCGCATACACACACTCTGGAACATACATTGTTCCCTCTGTGTTCTTCACACACCACACACACATCCAGATCTCTGTTAGTCACATGGTATCCACACACCACACACACATCCAGATCTCTGTTAGTCACAGGGTATCCACACACCACACACACATCCAGATCTCTGTTAGTCACAGGGTATCCACACACCACACACACATCCAGATCTCTGTTAGTCACAGGGTATCCACACACCATACACACATCCATATCTCTGTTAGTCACAGGGTATCCACACACCACACACACATCCAGATCTCTGTTAGTCACAGGGTATCCACACACCACACACACATCCAGATCTCTGTTAGTCACAGGGTATCCACACACCACACACACATCCAGATCTCTGTTAGTCACAGGGTATCCACACACCACACACACATCCAGATCTCTGTTAGTCACAGGGTATCTACACACCACACACACATCCAGATCTCTGTTAGTCACAGGGTATCTACACACCACACACACATCCTGATCTTTCCTAGTCACTGGGCGTCAAACACACACCTTATAGAGGGACTGACCAAGACTCAAAGGCGTATGCTGGTTGAGCCACCCTGTATTCCATTCTATCTCACTAACATTCGTCAAACAGCCTATCAATCGCTCTTCTTTAAAGTCGGCGAGCTAAACAGACTCCTAGCTAAATTATCTCTCTCTCTCTCTCTCTCTCTCTCTCCTCTCTCTCTCCATGGCTAGCCTGCTCGAATTAAACTTTGTCTGGTATTATTTAGTCTCAAGCAGTATCAAAGCTGTCCAATGGTCCTCTGTGGGATGTCTGACTCAGCCATCCTCTAGTTTGGATCTACCTCCATTTAGTTGCTATTGGCACGAATCACTCTGAATTCCTCACTTAAAATGTCGCAGCAAGACCTGCTGGCCACTGTCTGTCCCTAACCCCTCAACACCCAATTCGGAACGCTGAAGTGCTCAGATCGGAACCCCTACCTGTACCAGACACATTCTTTCCCACAGACAGATTGATATCATATCCTAACTGATATCACCACAGACAGATTGATATAATATCCTAACTGATATCACCACATACAGATTGATATCATATCATTATATCACCACAGACAGATTGATATTGATATCATATCCTAACTGATATCACCATAGACAGATTGATATCATATCCTAGCTGATATCACCACAGACAGAGTGATATCATATCCTGATATCACTACAGACAGATTGATATCATATCCTAGCTGATATCACCATAGACAGATTGATATCATATCCTAGCTGATATCACCACAGACAGATTGATATCATATCCTTACCGCCACAACAACGTTGTCCTCACTGGAAAGACCGTACAGGAAAGTTGTGTTCGGGAAGACAACTCCTCCAACTGAGTCAGGGGCTAAGAGCTGTTTGCCAGTTAGGCTATCCACATCCGTCTTCTCCAAGGTCTGCTTCATTTTTGCAGATTTTAGCACTAGAGTCTGACAAAAAATGTGTGGTCAACGATAACATTAGTCAGTTGTAGTAGGTGATAACATTAGTCAGTTGTAGTAGGTGATAACATTAGTTTATCTGTAGTAGGTGATAGCATTAGTCAGTTGTAGTAGGTGATAACATTAGTTTATTTGTAGTAGGTGATAACATTAGTCAGTTGTAGTAGGTGATAACATTAGTTTATTTGTAGTAGGTGATAACATTAGTCAGTTGTAGTAGGTGATAACATTAGTCAGTTGTAGTAGGTGATAACATTAGTCAGTTGTAGTAGGTGATAACATTAGTCAGTTATAGTAGGTGATAACATTAATCAGTTGTAGTAGGTGATAACATTAGTCAGTTGTAGTAGGTGATAACATTAGTCAATTATAGTAGGTGATAACATTAGTCAGTTGTAGTAGGTGATAACATTAGTCAGTTGTAGTAGGTGATAACATTAGTCAGTCGTAGTAGGTGATACCATTAGTCAGTTGTAGTAGGTGATAACATTAGTCAGTTGTAGTAGGTGATAACATTAGTCAGTTTTAGTAGGTGATAACATTAGTCAGTTGTAGTAGGTGATAACATTAGTCAGTTGTAGTAGGTGATACCATTAGTCAGTTGTAGTAGGTGATAACATTAGTCAGTTTTAGTAGGTGATAACATTAATCAGTTGTAGTAGGTGATAACATTAGTCAGTTATAGTAGGTGATAACATTAGTCAGTTGTAGTAGGTGATAACATTAGTCAGTTATAGTAGGTGATAACATTAGTCAGTTAAAATAGGTGATAACATTAGTCAGTTGTATTATGTGATAACATTAATCAGTTATAGTAGGTGATAACATTAGTCAGTTATAGTAGGTGATAAAACAACATAACGTCTTTATTCTGGCTTAGAAGACTATATAACCAGTTTCATTTACATGAGAGTCAGTTGTAGTAAATGATGTTAGACAAGAGAAGAGTCAGTTGTAGTAAATGATGTTAGACAACCGAAGAGTCAGTTGTAGTAAATGATGTTAGACAACCGAAGCGTCAGTTGTAGTAAATGATGTGAGACAACCGAAGAGTCAGTTGTAGTAAATGATGTGAGACAAGAGAAGAGTCATTTGTAGTAAATGATGTGAGACAACTGAAGAGTCAGTTGTAGTGAATGATGTTAGACAACCGAAGAGTCAGTTGTAGTAAATGATGTGAGAAAGCATTAAGAAGACGCTGACCCCCAGAAGTGGACCACTTGCCAACTCAGGAGATAACATTTGACTCCAACTTGAAGGTGTACATACCTGGCCTGGTACGCTGTAACGACCGAAGCAGCCAACCAGTTTGTCCAAGGTTTTGGTCATTTTATTCCGAACTAACAAGGCCTGCCAGACAAACACAGATTTGAATTAGGTAGCTTTACCTATCTATCGGTTGTCTCAAAGTCTGGGATTGTGTTGGAAGGTATCTACCAACTATCAAATGGCAGTTAGTAAACTAAGACCTGAACAAGGCAGGTCTGCTGCATTTCAAATCAAAGAATTTAGAAATACCTAGAGATCTGAGACACCCCATTTGTACACAACTAATCTGAGACCCCACATTTGTAAAAAACTAATCTGAGACCCCACATTTGTAAACAACTAATCTGAGACCCCACATTTGTACACAACTAATCTGAGACCCCACATTTGTAAACAACTAATCTGAGACCAGGTGGGCTGACAAGCATACAACGTACTTGGGAGATGAGGGCATTGATATGTGGGAGATGAGGGCACGGATATGTGGGAGATGAGGGCATGGATATGTGGGAGATGGGGGCATGGATATGTGGGAGAGGGAGGCATGGATATGTTGAGATGGGGGCATGGATATGGGGGAGATCGGTGCATGGATATGTGGAAGATGGAGGCACGGATATGTGGAAGATGGGGGCATGGATATGTGAGAGATGGGGGCATGGATATGTGGAGATGGAGGCATGGATATGTGGAAGATGGGGCATGGATATGTGGAAGATGGGGGCATGGATATATGGGAGATAGGGGCATGGATATGTGGAAGATGGGGGCATGGATATGTGGAAGATGGGGGCATGGATATGTGGGAGATGGGGGCACGGATATGTGGGAGATGGGGATATGGATATGTGAGAGATGGGGGCATGGTTTGTGGAAGATGGGGGCATGGATATGTGGAAGATTGGGGCATGGATATGTGGGAAATGCGGGCACGGATATGTGGGAGAAGGGGCACGGATATGTAGGAGATGGGGGCACGGATATGTGAGAGATGGGGGCATGGATATGTGAGAGATGGGGGCATGGATATGTGGAGATGGAGGCATGGATATGTGGAAGATGGGGGCATGGATATGTGGAAGATAGGGGCATGGATATATGGGAGATGGGGGCATGGATATGTGGAAGATGGGGGCATGGATATGTGGGAGATGCGGGCACGGATATCTGGGAGAGGGGGCACGGATATGTAGGAGATGGGGGCACGGATATGTGAGAGATGGGGGCATGGATATTTGAGAGATGGGGGCATGGATTTGTGGGAGATGGGGGCACGCATATATGGGAGATGGGGGCAAGATATATGGTAGATGGGGGCATGGACATGTTGGAGATGGGGACACGATATGTGGGAAATGGGGGCAAGATATGTGGGAGATGGGGGCACGGATATGCGGGAGATAGGGGCACGGATATGTGGGAGATGGGGGCATGGATATGTGGGAGATGGGGGCCTAGATATGTGGGAGATGGGGCATGGATATGTGGGAAATAGGGGCATGGATATGTGGGAGATGGGGGCCTAGATATGTGGGAGATGGGGGCCTAGATATGTGGAAGATAGGGGCATGGATATGTGGGAGATGGGGGCATGGATATGTGGAAGATGGGGGCACGGATATGTGGGAGATGGGGGCAAGGATATGTGGAAAATGGGGGCATGGATATGTGGGAGATGGGGGCATGGATGTGTTGGAGATGGGGGCCCGCATATGTGGGAGATGGGGGCATGGATATGCTGGAGATGGGGGCATGGATATCTGGAGATGGGGTCATGGATATGTGGGAGATGGGGGCACGGATATGTGGGAGATTGGGGCACGGATATGTGGGAGATGGGGGCATGGATATTTTGGGGATGGGGGCACGATATGTGGGAGATGGGGGCATGGATATGTGGGAGATGGGGGCATAAATATGCGGGAGATGGGGGCACGGATATGTGGGAGATTTGGGCATGGATACGTGAGAGATGGGGGCACGGATATGTGGGAGATTGGGGCACGGATATGTAGGAGATGGGGGCACGGAAATGTGGGAGATTGGGGCACGGATATGTGGGAGATGGGGGCACTGATATGTGGGAGATTGGGGCACGGATATGTGGGAGATGGGGGCACGGATATGTGGGAGATTGGGGCACGTATATGTGGGAGATGGGGGCATGGCTTTGTGGGAGATGGGGGCACGGATAAGTGGGAGATGGGAGCACGATATGTGGGAGATGGGGACATGGATATGTGGAAGATGGGGGCACGGATATTTGGGAGATGGGTGCATGGATATGTGGGAGATGGGGGTACGGATATGTGGGAGATGGATGCATGGATATTTGGGAGATGGGTGCATGGATATGTGGGAGATGGGGGTACGGATATGTGGGAGATGGATGCATGGATATACGACATATGTGGAAATGGATGCATGGATATATAACATATATTGGAGATGGATGCATGGATATGTGACATGTGGAAGATGTGGGCACAGATATGAGGGGTGTGGACTGAACTAAATGATGTTAGCTGTGTCTTGGCTGGAAATCAGGGAATATCCTACCGTTTCTGCTTGTCTCTGCTGGTGGATTCTGGCTGTATGCATTTTCATAGCCTCTTCATACGTGTTTGCCGAACTGTAATCTGAAAGTTATAGGAATATCTGCATGGGTACATCCGACCACATCTTGGAATATCTGTTTTCGTAAGGTCCGAGACACATACAGAAGTTCACACTTTTATTAACTGCAGACAATATTTGACAGTCTATCAACTAGAGAGAGAGAGAGAGAGAGAGAGAGAGAGAGAGAGAGAGAGAGAGAGAGAGAAAGAGAGAGAGAGGGATTGTCAAACTGAATAAAGTATTAGTTAGACCTAGATTGGAGTATTGTGTACAGGTGTGGAGTCCTATCATAGAGGAGATATAAACGTGTTGGAAATGATACAAAAAAGAGTTACAAAGATGATAGTGGGATTCCAGAATTACAGTTATAAGGAAAAATTAAGAAAACCCGGCTTACAGTGTCTAGAAGATAGAAGAATTTGAGGTGACTTAATACAGGTTTATAAGATGATCAGAGGAACGGATAAATTAGACTATAACAAGTTTTTTTTCAAAAAAATACAACCACCCACAAGAACAAGAGGGCATAGCTACAAATTAGCTAAATAAAGGTCCAGATTATTAATAAAGAAATATTTGTTTTAGTCAGAGAGGGGTGAATGCTTGGAAAGCATTGCCACAGGAAGTAGTGGAGGCAGGACCACTTAATGCATTTAAGACTAGATTGGTTGCGCATAGCTTTTCGAGTAAGGTAATGCATTCAATGTAAATGAAACTGGTTGAATACAGACTCTGCAGGGTCTTCTAAACCAGTATAAATATGTTAAGTTCAGTTAAGAGAGAAAGAGAGAGAGACAGAGAGAGAGAGAGAGAGTAAACAGAGTTATTTTAAAATGTTGTAAAGTGCCCTAATATGTCCAATGGACATCCATGTTGAACAGTTCTTGAAGGTACAATGTTGGATCAAATAGCGACAACAATCAGTGACACGCATGTCAGGTCTTTGATGACATGGGGGTTACAGAAAGGTCAAACATGTCAGGTCTTTGATGACATGGGGGTTACAGAAAGGTCAAACATGTCAGGTCTTTGATGACATGGGGGTTACAGAAAGGTCAAACATGTCAGGTCTTTGATGACACGGGGGTTACAGAAAGGTCAAACATGTCAGGTCTTTGATGACATGGGGGTTACAGAAAGGTCAAACATGTCAGGTCTTTGATGACACGGGGGTTACAGAAAGGTCAAACATGTCAGGTCTTTGATGACATGGGGGTTACAGAAAGGTCAAACATGTCAGGTCTTTGATGACATGGCGGTTACAGAAAGGTCAAACATGTCAGGTCTTTGATGACACGGGGGTTACAGAAAGGTCAAACATGTCAGGTCTTTAATGACATGGGGGTTACAGAAAGGTCAAACATGTCAGGTCTTTGATGACATGGCGGTTACAGAAAGGTCAAACATGTCAGGTCTTTGATGACATGGCGGTTACAGAAAGGTCAAACATGTCAGGTCTTTGATGACACGGGGGTTACAGAAAGGTCAAACATGTCAGGTCTTTGATGACATGGGGGTTACAGAAAGGTCAAACATGTCAGGTCTTTGATGACATGGCGGTTACAGAAAGGTCAAACATGTCAGGTCTTTGATGACACTGGGGTTACAGAAAGGTCAAACATGTCAGGTCTTTGATGACATGGGGGTTACAGAAAGGTCAAACATGTCAGGTCTTTGATGACATGGGGGTTACAGAAAGGTCAAACATGTCAGGTCTTTGATGACATGGGGGTTACAGAAAGGTCAAACATGTCAGGTCTTTGATGACATGGGGGTTACAGAAAGGTCAAACATGTCAGGTCTTTGATGACATGGGGGTTACAGAAAGGTCAAACATGTCAGGTCTTTGATGACATGGGGGTTACAGAAAGGTCAAACATGTTAGGTCTTTGATGACATGGGGGTTACAGAAAGGTCAAACATGTCAGGTCTTTGATGGTATGGGGGTTACAGAAAGGTCAAACATGTCAGGTCTTTGATGACATGAGGGTTACAGAAAGGTCAAACATGTTAGGTCTTTGTTGACATGGGGGTTACAGAAAGGTCAAACATGTCAGGTCTTTGATGACATGGGGGTTACAGAAATGTCAAACATGTTAGGTCTTTGATGACATGGGGGTTTCAGAAAGGTCAAACATGTCAGGTCTTTGATGACATGGGGGTTACAGAAAGGTCAAACATGTCAGGTCTTTGATGACATGGGGGTTACAGAAAGGTCAAACATGTCAGGTCTTTGATGACATGGGGGTTACAGAAAGGTCAAACATGTCAGGTCTTTGATGGTATGAGGGTTACAGAAATGTCAAACATGTCAGGTCTTTGATGACATGGAGGTTACAGAAAGGTCAAACATGTCAGGTCTTTGATGACATGGCGGTTACAGAAAGGTCAAGAAGGATCTACACAACCAGAGGTATATTGTGAACATGACGTCAGCACATATTGTGAACATGACGTCAGTACATATTGTGAACATGACGTCAGTACATATTGTGAACATGATGGTAGCACATATTGTGAACATGACGTCAGCACATATTGTGAACATGACGTCAGTACATATTGTGAACATGACGTCAGTACATATTGTGAACATGACGTCAGTACATATTGTGAACATGATGGTAGCACATATTGTGAACATGACGTCAGTACATATTGTGAACATGATGGTAGCACATATTGTGAACATGACGTCAGCACATATTGTGAACATGACGTCAGTACATATTGTGAGCATGACGTCAGTACATATTGTGAACATGACGTCAGTACATATTGTGAACATGATGGTAGCACATATTGTGAACATGACGTCAGTACATATTGTGAACATGACGTCAGCACATATTGTGAACATGACGTCAGTACATATTGTGAACATGACGTCAGTACATATTGTGAACATGACGTCAGTACATATTGTGAACATGATGGTAGCACATATTGTGAACATGACGTCAGCACATATTGTGAACATGACGTCAGTACATATTGTGAGCATGACGTCAGTACATATTGTGAACATGACGTCAGTACATATTGTGAACATGATGGTAGCACATATTGTGAACATGACGTCAGCACATATTGTGAACATGACGTCAGTACATATTGTGAACATGACGTCAGCACATATTGTGAACATGACGTCAGTACATATTGTGAACATGACGTCAGTACATATTGTGAACATGACGTCAGCACATATTGTGAACATGACGTCAGTACATATTGTGAACATGACGTCAGTACATATTGTGAACATGATGGTAGCACATATTGTGAACATGACGTCAGCACATATTGTGAACATGACGTCAGCACATATTGTGAACATGACGTCAGTACATATTGTGAACATGACGTCAGCACATATTGTGAACATGACGTCAGTACATATTGTGAACATGATGGTAGTACATATTGTGAACATGACGTCAGCACATATTGGGAACATGACGTCAGCACATATTGTGAACATGACGTCATCACATATTGTCCTGGCCAATGACACAATAGACATGACATGGTCACCATCACTCCAGCCAACTTCTTCTTCCCAGAATTGCTGTGGTACCAATCTTTCAGGCTAGGTTAACTCCACAGCAGTAAGTGATTGAAAAAAATATCCTGCATCAATTGAGGACTGAACATAGATCACTGAGCTGATCAGTCAGTGCATTAACCACTGCCACTCTGCTGCAGCTGGATCAGATGTGAATGTAGAGAACATCAAGAGAAGAAATGATGTCACGTACCTCAGATTTGGTTTCTACATCCTATCCTGTCCTTCTTTACTTTCTCTCTCTCGCAGAAGTAATGAAGATTTAGCAATGTGTGCAATCAATATGTCAGCACGTGTATTATGTGAGCAGTAGATATGGTTGGAGACAGGTCAGATGTGTCTGTGTCATGTAAGCAGTAGATATGGTTGGAGACAGGTCAGGTGTGTCTGTGCCGAGTGAGAAGTAGATATGGTTGGATATAGGTCAGGTGTGTCTGTGTCATGTAAGCAGTAGATATGGTTGGAGACAGGTCAGGTGTGTCTGTGTCATGTGAGCAGTAGATATGGTTGGAGACAAGTCAGGTGTGTCTGTGCCGAGTGAGAAGTAGATACGGTTGGAGACAGGTCAGGTGTGTCTGTGCCGAGTGAGAAGTAGATACGGTTGGAGACAGGTCAGGTGTGTCTGTGCCGAGTGAGAAGTAGATATGGTTGGAGACAGGTCAGGTGTGTCTGGGCCGAGTGAGAAGTATATATGGTTGGAGACAGGTCAGGTGTGTCTGGGCCGAGTGAGCAGTAGATATGTTTGGAGACAGGTCAGGTGTGTCTGTCATGTGAGCAGTAGATATGGTTGGAGACAGGTCAAGTGTGTCTGTGCCGAGTGAGCCGTAGATATGGTTGGAGACAGGTCAAGTGTGTCTGTGCCGAAGGAGCAGTTGATATATATTTGTTGTGACGGACCCCAACCCAAGAGGCCATGAGCAAAGGGTTCTTCCAAGACTGTCCCCCATAGACACGTATCGTGAGAACCTTGGAGTGAATGATAGCTGTCTCTGCTCAGGTTTAAGCTGCAGTTTAAAAGTTGATCGGTCAAGAACCACAGGTAAGTCAATTGATGCACAGATGCCAATTCGTAATTATCGATGCCAAGAGTTGGGGTGGCATCTAGTTCCTATCCCAGAGCATTTTGTTTTGTTGAGACTAATGATGAGACTAAAATATGTGCTCGCCCGAGAGAAGTGACCAACCAAGCTCTGGAGGTCCTGCTGACTGTGGCTGACAGTTGTGACAGGTCCCTGGGGGCGATTTCCGTGATCTTAGTTTGGACCTACATCTGTTTAACTTTGCAAGGCTCAAGGTCAAATCAAAGATTAGTGAGTTCATGATCAGGGAACACCTACAAGACTCCACTCACCATCTGGGCTACCCAGCACGTCCAACCAACACCTACAAGACTCCACTCACCATCTGGGCTACCCAGCACGTCCAACCAACACCTACAAGACTCCACTCACCATCTGGGCTACCCAGCACGTCCAACCAACACCTACAAGACTCCACTCACCATCTGGGCTACCCATCTTGTCCAACAAACACCTACAAGACTCCACTCACCATCTGGGCTACCCAGCACGTCCAACCAACACCTACAAGACTCCACTCACCATCTGGGCTACCCATCTTGTCCAACAAACACCTACAAGACTCCACTCACCATCTGGGCTACCCATCTTGTCCAACCAACACCTACAAGACTCCACTCACCATCTGGGCTACCCAGCTCTCTCAAGGACGTGTCATATTTTTTCCAGTCTGGATCCTTACGTGCACCCTCTAGTTCGGACTGGAGACCAAAGAAGCCATTATTTCCAGCAGCCTAAGCAGAGAGATCAGAGAAAGAAATAAGTCTTCATCTGTGAGATCTTTGCTTATTTATGTCGTTACATATGTGCCAGCACAACCGGAACCTCACATTGTCATCAATTGACACAATCTTCTCTCAGAGACCAGAACTTCACTATGTTAACTTTACAACAACTAACCACTTAGCTATCATCTACATGTCACTTTACTCCATCATCTACATGCCACTTTACTCCATCATCTACATGTCACTTTACTCATTCATCTACATGTCATCTTACTCCATAATCTACATGTCACCTTATTCCATCACCTACATGTCACTTTACTCCACCACCTACATGTCACCTTACTCCATCATCTACATGTCACTTTGCTACATAATCTACATGTCACCTTACTCCATCATCTACGTGTCACTTTGCTACATAACCTACATGTGACCTTGCTATACGACTTACATGTCGCTTAACTACATATATGTCACCTAACACCTACATGTCACCTAACACCTACATGTCGTCTAACCATCTACATGTCACATAACCACCTATATGCCTACTAACCACCTACATATCACCTAACACCTACATGTCACCTAACACATATATGTCACCTAACACCTATTTGCCACCTAACAACCTGCATGTCACCTACCATCTACATGTCACATAACTACTTATTTGCCTACTAACCACCTACATGTCACCTAACGCCTATATGTCACCTAATGCCCTACATGTCACCTAACACCTACATGTCACATAACACATATATGTCACATAACTACCTATATGCCTACTAACCACCTACATGTCACCTAACACCTATATGTCACCTAACACCCATATGTCACCTAACACCTATATGTCATCTAACACCTATATGTCACCTAACACCTACATGTCACCTAACACCTACATGTCATGTAACCATCTACATGTCACATAACCACCTATATGCCTACTAACCACCTACATGTCACCTAACACCTACATGTCACCTAACACATATATGTCATCTAACACCTATATGCCACCTAACCACTTACATGTCACCTACCATCTACTTGTCACCTAACACCTATATGTCACCTAACACCTATATGCCTACTAACCACCTATATGTCACCTAACTCCTATATGTCACCTAACACCTATATGTTACCTAACACCTTTATGTCACCTAACCACCTACATGAAATCTAACCCCATTATCTGCATCATCTAAACCTAACAACACCCGTTATTTATCATCTAACCACTTAGATGTCACCTTACTACATCCTGCATGTCATCTAACTACCTACATATCTGTCTACATGTCACATAACATGACATTTTAGCCGCTGATGGTAAAGTTACTGTTTAATTTTCTTTTCAAACGTTTCTGAATTTGCATTAATGATTCAGTGTAAGCACATACATTCATGATTCAGTGTAAGCACAAACATTCATGATTCAGTGTAAGCACATACATTCATGATTCAGTGTAAGAAAACACTTTCACGATTACATGAAGGAATATACATGAATGATTGAATATCATGAACTGCAGTTATGAAAGACAAAGACTATATGACGATGCTTACATCCATAATGATGTCTATGACGGATACAATATTTTTGTGGTGCTTACATCCATAATGTTGTCTATGACGGATACAATATTTTGGTGATGCTTACATCCATAATGATGTCTATGACGGATACAATATTTTGGTGATGCTTACATCCATAATGATGTCTATACCGGATACAATATTTTGGTGATGCTTACATCCATAATGTTGTCTATGACGGATACAATATTTTGGTGATGCTTACATCCATAATGTTGCCCATGACGGATACAATATTTTGGTGATGCTTACATCCATAATGTTGCCCATGACGGATACAATATTTTGGTGATGCTTACATCCATAATGTTGCCCATGACGGATACAATATTTTGGTGATGCTTACATCCATAATGTTGCCCATGACGGATACAATATTTTGGTGATGCTTACATCCATAATGTTGCCCATGACGGATACAATATTTTGGTGATGCTTACATCCATAATGTTGCCCATGACGGATACAATATTTTGGTGATGCTTACATCCATAATGTTGCCCATGACGGATTCAATATTTTGGTGATGCTTACATCCATAATGTTGCCCATGACGGATACAATATTTTGGTGATGCTTACATCCATAATGTTGCCCATGACGGATACAATATTCTGCAATGCAGTCTCGATGTCCTCAGAAGGCACGTTTATGATATTGTCTGGGTTCATCAAGAAGGTGGTCATATTGTCCAGCGAGGTCATGACATTTTGCTGAGGAATGGCAAATCTACAGATGAGTCAGTGGTACAGATGAGTCATTGGTAAGTCAGCGAATGATTGAGGGGATGTTATGGGAGAGATGCAATGGATGGATGAGTAAGGAGTGAGTGAGGGATTGTAAAGATAAGAATCATTAATGGATGATTAGTGGTTGAGTGAATAATTTTATGATGGATTTGTAGATTTGATGGAGGAATTCATAGACAAATAAGTAGATCAGGTCATAGTACAGCCAGGTGCTATAAACAGGTGAGAACAATCGCAGAGACAAGGGTTTGCATCCTTACAGAATGTTTGCAGGGAATAAGAAAAAGGAAAGTCAGAAAATAGTCACTCCAGAACCGAACCAAACCCCAGCCCCCCCCCAGCTCACAACATTGCTGGGCTAAAAGAAAGAGGAGATGTGGCATTAAGCCAGCTGGACAGCCCAGATGTTGTAGTGCCGGGGCATTAGACCAGACTTGTGTCCTATTACTGCTAGGCTGCCCACTTGCCATGGGCCAGTCACGTGACAGATACATAAAAATGGCGTACAACCCTGTTTGTGCTTGCATGGAACAGCGTGTTCTGATGAAGTTTCTTGTGAAAGAAGGCGTGAAATCGGCACAAATTGACAGAAGGCTGCAATCACAATATGGTGATGATGCCTCACTCAGCAGCAGTAAGACACTTGAATGGTGTAAAGGCTTTAGAGAAGGTCGTACATCCGTGAGTGATGATCCTGGATATGGTGGCTCTCAACCCACCTCAGTCATGCCTGTGGATATCCAGATTTTGGAACGCCTTGTCCTGGAAAATCGACGCACAGCCTGCTCTAAAATTGCACAAGAGACAAGTCTTTCAATGGGTAAGATGAACATTATTATTCATGAAGGTTAGTGCAGGTTGGGTGCCACGGCAGCTTTCCACTGTTGACCGGTAGAGAAGAGTTCAAGTCTGCACTTAATTGAAGGAATTGTTTGTTATGGAAAGGCATGCCTTTTTGGATCGCTTCATTACATGTGACGAAACCTGGTGCATCATTACATGTGACGAAACATGGGCACATCATTACATGTGGCGAAACATGGGCACATCATTACATGTGGCGAAACATGGGCACATCATTACATGTGGCGAAACATGGGCACATCATTACATGTGACGAAACATGGGCACATCATTACATGTGGCAAAACCTGGGCACATCATTACATGTGACGAAACCGGGGCACATCATTACATGTAACGAAACCTGGATGCATCATTACATGTGACGAAACCTGGGCACATCATTACATGTGGCGAAACCTGGGCACATCATTACATGTAACGAAACCTGGGTGCATCATTACATGTGACGAAACCTGGGTACATCATTATACTCCTGAGTCAAAACAAGCATCCAAGCAGTGGAAGCATACACTTCCACCCAAAAGATATCGGACAATCAAGTCTGCAGGTAAAGTGATGACAAGTTTGTTCTGTGACAAACTTGGCGCCATTCATAATGGTTTTCTACCCCGTGGTGCCACTGTCACCAGTGAACAGTACATGAGTTGTTTTGAGTGATGTAGATAACCATCTGGGGAGATAACCGCCTGGTTGGATCACAAAGAGCGTCCTGCTCCTGTTAGATAATGCTCGACCTCATATGTCTCACCGCACTATGTGCCATCTACAGCAACTCGGCTGGGAGGTAAAGCCACATCAACATCACCGCACTATGTGCCATCTACAGCAATTCGGCTGGGAGGTAATGCCACATCAAGCTCACAGCCCAGACCTCACTACAAGCGATTTCTATCTGTTTGGACCCCTAATTGAATTCCTGGGAGGTCAGCATTTCAGCACTGATGACGAAGTGAAACAGTCTGTCCTGGATTAGTTCTAACATACTGATAAATCTTTCTACGCTGAAGCTTTTCAAACATTACTTAAGCGCTAGGATAAGGGCATAAACGTTGCAGGAAATTATATCCACAAATAAATGACATTTCGACGACTTAAAAGAAAAATGTTGCTGTTCCTTACAAAAATAACAGTCCCGGTTTGACTTGAACGTAACTCGTAGCAATTATTAGATTAGTGTATAGAAGTTACAGATGCGAAGGAAAGTACTGTTGTCATACAATAATAGTTATTTATGACAGAGAGTGTGGGATAGACAGGTGTGGGATAGACAGGTGTGTGATAGACAGGTGTGGGATAGACAGGTGTGTGATAGACATGTGTGGGATAGACAGGTGTGTGATAGACATGTGTGGGATAGACAGGTGTGTGATAGACAGGTGTGGGATAGACATGTGTGGGATAGACAGGTGTGTGATAGACAGGTGTGGGATAGACATGTGTGGGATAGACAGGTGTGTGATAGACAGGTGTGGGATAGACATGTGTGGGATAGACACGTGTGCGATAGACAGGTGTGGGATAGACAGGTGTGGGATAGACATGTGTGGGATAGACAGGTGTGTGATAGACATGTGTGGGATAGACAGGTGTGCGATAGACATGTGTGGGATAGACAGGTGTGCGATAGACAGGTGTGTGATAGACACGTGTGCGATAGACAGGTGTGTGATAGACATGTGTGTGATAGACACGTGTGCGATAGACAGGTGTGTGATAGACATGTGTGGGATAGACAGGTGTGCGATAGACATGTGTGGGATAGACAGGTGTGCGATAGACAGGTGTGTGATAGACACGTGTGGGATAGACATGTGTGGGATAGACAGGTGTGTGATAGACATGTGTGGGATAGACAGGTGTGCGATAGACATGTGTGGGATAGACAGGTGTGCGATAGACAGGTGTGTGATAGACACGTGTGCGATAGACAGGTGTGTGATAGACATGTGTGTGATAGACACGTGTGCGATAGACAGGTGTGTGATAGACATGTGTGGGATAGACAGGTGTGCGATAGACAGGTGTGTGATAGACAGGTGTGTGATAGACACGTGTGCGATAGACAGGTGTGTGATAGACACGTGTGCGATAGACAGGTGTGTGATAGACATGTGTGGGATAGACAGGTGTGTGATAGACACGTGTGGGATAGACAGGTGTGGGATACACACATGTGGGATAGACAGGTGTGTGATAGACACGGGTGGGATAGACAGGTGTGTGATAAACACGTATGGGATAGACATGCGTGGGATAGACACGTATGGGATAGACACGTATGGGATAGACAGGTATGTGATAGACATGTGTGTGATAGACAGGTGTGTGTGACAGACAGATATGTGTGTGTGAAATACAGGTGTGTGTGTGTGTGTGTGTGATAGACGGGTTAGTGTGTGTGTGTCAGACAGGTGTGTGTGTGTGTGTTAAAGACGGGTGTGTGTGTGTGACAGACAGGTGTGTGTGTGTGTGTGTGTGACAGACAGGTGTGTGTGTGACAGACAAGTGTGTGTATGTGTTTGTGATAGACACGTGTGTGTGTGTGCCAGACAAATGTGTGTGACAGACAAGTGTATGTGTGTGTGTTTGGGATAGACAGGTGTGTATGTGAGACATACATGTGTGTGTGTGTGTGATAGACAGGTGTGTGTGACAGACAAGTGTGTGTATGTGATATACAGGTGTGTGTGTGTGACAGACAAGTGTGCGTGTGTGTGACAGACAAGTGTGTGTTTGTGACAGACAAGTATGTGTGACAGACAGATGTGTGTGTGTGACAGACAAGTGTGTGTGTGTGTGTTTGTGATAGACAGGTGTGTGTGTGTGTATGATAGACACATGAGGCTAATGTATGTACATGATGATCCTGGTAGGTACCTGACAAGCCTGGTCTATCTCGTCACCAAAGAGGGTAGCCTGTGCCAGGAAGCTGCACACCTGCTGAATCGCTACACAAGATTGTGGGACTATCTGCAGCATGTCGCTCACCACGGTGGATCGCACCTGTAACAGCAATGGGTCGATATGGTGGGTCGACGGCTTGACATAATGGATGGACATCGATGGGTGGACATGGTGGGTGGACATGGTGGGTCGACATTATGGGTCGACCGACGTGATGGGTCAACATGATGGGTGGACATGATGGGTCGACATGATGGGTGGACATGATGGGTCGACATAATGGGTGGACATGATGGCTGGACATTATGGATGGACATGATGGGTGGACATGATGGGTGGACATGATGGGTGGACATGATGGGTGGACATGGTGGGTGGACAAGATGGGTCGAAATGATAGGTGGACATGATGGGTGAACATGATGGGTCGACGGCGGAACATGATGGGTCGACGGCTGGACATGATGGGTGGACATGATGGTGGACATGATGGGTGGACATCGTGGGTCGACGGCGGAACATGATGGGTCGACGGCTGGACATAATGGGTGGACATGATGGGTGGACATAATGGGTGGACATGATGGTTGGACAGGATGGGTGGACTTGATGGGTCGACATGATGGGTGGACATGATGGGTGGACATGATGGGTCGACATGATGGGTGGACATGATGGGTGGACATGATGGGTGGATATGATGGGTGGACTTGATGGATGGACATGATGGCTGGACTTGATGGGTCGACATGATGGGTGGACATGATGGGTGGACTTGATGGATGGACATGATGGCTGGACATGATGGGTGGATATGATGGGTGGAGATGATGGGTGGACATGATGGGTGGATATGATGGGTGGTCATGATGGGTGGTCATGATGGGTGGACATGATGAGTTGACGGCTGGACATGATGGCTGGTCATGATGGGTGGACATGATGGATGGACCTGATGGGTGGACATGATGGGTGGACATGATAGGTGGACATTATGGGTGGACATGATGGGTGGACATGATGGGTGGATATGATGAGTTGACGGCTGGACATGATGGCTGGTCATGATGGGTGGACATGATGGATGGACCTGATGGGTGGACATGATGGGTGGATATGATAGGTGGACATTATGGGTGGACATGATGGGTGGACATGATGGGTGGATATGATGAGTTGACGGCTGGACATGATGGCTGGTCATGATGGGTGGACATGATGGATGGACCTGATGGGTGGACATGATGGGTGGACATGATAGGTGGACATTATGGGTGGACATGATGGGTGGACATGATGGGTGGATATGATGAGTTGACGGCTGGACATGATGGCTGGTCATGATGGGTGGACATGATGGATGGACCTGATGGGTGGACATGATGGGTGGACATGATAGGTGGACATTATGGGTGGTCATGATGGGTGGACATGAGCCTGAACTCTTCCACTACAACGATCTATACACATTAGCGGCATTCTCACATACACTTCAACTTAACTTAACTAAACTTAACGTCTTTATACTGAAGACGCTGCAATCTGTATAGATCCAGCTTGTTTTTTACATTTACTTGATCTAAAAAAAACTATAAGCATCCAATCTATTCTTGAATGCATTAATGGATCCTGTATCCATTATTTAACTTGGCAATGCATTCCAAGAATTCACTACTCTCTGGAAAAAAAAAAACAACATATGTGTCACAGACACATTACAAGAGGCGAGGAACAAGAACTTCAGAAGTCACAGACACATTACAAGAAGCGAAGAACACGAAACAAGCACATAGTTAACAGTTAGATTATGTTGCTAGAGAAATATATTAGAATTAATCCAAAGATTACGAGCCTGAGAATAGATTATAAGACAGGAGACATCTTACTCCAGCAAACAACCTCTGTTAAGTGATGTAATCAAATATTGTTTTGTTTTTCTGGTTATGTCGAATATTTGTCGAGTAACGAAGAGGTGGAAATAATTCATGAGCAAACTTTTCAATCTAAGAGAGATAACCTGTTACATCTTTAATAATAATTGGTCACAGTGCCGTGACCCAGTGGTCTCGAGGTAAGGTGTTCTCCTTGGATGCTGGAGGTCGCGGGTTCAAATCCCGGTGGAGACACAGTGATTTTTTCACGTAGATCATCCGGCAAATATGTCCCCTGATCTCTAAGTAGTGAGATCAGACCCCAGTGTTCAGTGGCGCGCACGTTAAAAATACCTTAGCAGTTGGAAATCGAAAAGAGTAGGCTTAACGGCCGCTGCTCGAGCAAAATTCAAGTTGAAAATCTGGTCAAATTATTCTAGGCATTCTCGTCCCACAGAAAATAAAAATAAGGGGACTGTGTGGTTATAACAACAGGTCTTGGTTATGTGGTTAGCGGAGTGGCTTAGATGACGTCTGGCAGGCTGCGGGTCTACCTTGCTCCAATTTACGCTTCCACCTCCACCAATCTCAAAAATAGGCGATTGTATATTCCAGGGGCACACAGATGCTGGGATTGACCAGGCAAGTCACCAGTGGGGTTTCACCTGCCAACAATATGAAACAAAGGAAGTCGCACCTCCCCACGACGACTAACGACATAAGTGGACTGTAGGTAGGCAGGCAGGCAGACAGTGGTTTTCGATGACAAGAAATGGAAAATTAAAATAATTGGAGACGCTAAAAGTGGCACAGTACTGTCACGACAGACAACATCTTTATGGAGTGTATTTGTCATTACTGTCTGACCTATTTAATCTCAGCTTCCTTATCTTCTATATCCAGGTCTAATCTTCTACTACATTTTCCATGTCTAATCTTTTGCTACAATAGTTGTGTGGCAGCAGTGACACGTCTAGAATGACTTGCCAGAGGACAGACAATATTATTTCCATACCTGGAACACATGCAGCCGTAGCTGATACTTACCTGGGCTCTGTCATTCCGTTCAGACTCCATCTGGTACTCCACCTCTGGCGTCATCACTGTGGCATTCTGTCAATCAAGTATTGAATAATCAATCTGTCATTCGATTAGTGCAAAAGACCAGTTAAACAAATGGAAACTGAAACTATACAACCTCATAATGTATACAAAGACACACTTCACAACGGCTGGCCCACAATCACAAACATGCAGGTCCGTGAAGTACTATTCATCTTGCAAGTTCTTAGTAGTGAGAGTTAAGAAGGTTTGGGCACAGAGGGGTAAAGTTTGGGTACAGAGTGGTAAAGTTTGGGTACAGAGGGGTAAAGTTTGGGTACAGATGGAGAAGGTTTGGGGACAGATGGAGAAAGTTTGGGGACAGAGGGAGAACGTTTGGGGACAGAGGGAGAAAGTTTGGGGACAGAGGGAGAAAGTTTGGGGACAGAGGGAGAAAGTTTGGGGACAGAGGGAGAAAGTTTGGGGACAGATGAAGAAAGTTTGGGGACAGATGGAGAAGGTCTGGGGACAGATGAAGAAAGTTTGGGGACAGAGGGAGAACGTTTTTATGGACAGAGGGGTAAAGTTTGGGTACAGAGGGGTAAAGTTTGGGTACAGAGGGTTAAAGTTTGGGTACAGAGGGGTAAAGTTTGGGTACAGAGGGGTAAAGTTTGGGTACAGATGGAGAATGTTTGGGGACAGAGGGAGAAAGTTTGGGGACAGAGGGAGAAGGTTTGGGAACAGAGGGAGAAAGTTTGGGGACAGAGGGAGAAAGTTTGGGGACAGAGGGAGAAAGTTTGGGGACAGATGGAGAAAGTTTGGGGACAGAGGGAGAAAGTTTGGGGACAGATGAAGAAAGTTTGGGGACAGATGGAGAAGGTTTGGGGACAGAGGGAGAAAGTTTGGGGACAGACGGAGAAAGTTTGGGGACAGATGGAGAAAGTTTGGGGACAGATGGAGAAGGTTTGGGCACAGAGGGGTAAAGTTTGGGTACAGACGGAGAAGGTTTGGGGATAGATGGAGAAAGTTTGGGGACAGATGGAGAAGGTTTGGGGACAGATGGAGAAAGTTTGGGCACAGAGGGGGAAAGTTTGGGTACAGATGGAGAAGGTTTGGGGACAGATGGAGAAAGTTTGGGGACAGATGGAGAAAGTTTGGGGACAGAGGGAGAAAGTTTGGGGACAGATGGAGAAAGTTTTGGGACAGATGGAGAAGGTTTGGGGACAGATAGAGAAAGTTTGGGAACAGATGGAGAAGGTTTGGAGACAGATGGAGAAAGTTTGGGGACAGATGGAGAAAGTTTGGGGACAGAGGGAGAAAGTTTGGGGACAGATGAAGAAAGTTTTGGGGACAGATGGAGAAGGTTTGGGGACAGATGAAGAAAGTTTGGGGACAGACGGAGAAAGTTTGGGGACAGATGGAGAAAGTTTGGGGACAGATGGAGAAGGTTTGGGCACAGAGGGGTAAAGTTTGGGTACAGACGGAGAAGGTTTGGGGATAGATGGAGAAAGTTTGGGGACAGATGGAGAAGGTTTGGGGACAGATGGAGAAAGTTTGGGCACAGAGGGGGAAAGTTTGGGTACAGATGGAGAAGGTTTGGGGACAGATGGAGAAAGTTTGGGGACATATGGAGAAAGTTTGGGGACAGAGGGAGAAAGTTTGGGGACGGATGGAGAAAGTTTTGGGACAGATGGAGAAGGTTTGGGGACAGATGGAGAAAGTTTGGGGACAGATGGAGAAAGTTTTGGGACAGATGGAGAAGGTTTGGGGACAGAGGGAGAAAGTTTGGGGACAGAGGGATAAAGTTTGGGGACAGATGGAGAAAGTTGAGAACAAAACCAGGAGGAATGTAAAGCGAATGACGGCACATGATAGAATGTTATAAGCAGACAGTCTACAATGGTTGAAAGCAATAAGGATCAATAGATGAAGCTGGTCGTCAGGCCCAGAACAGACAGGATGGAAGTAGGTGGGGAGAGATCAAATCTCTAGATTATGTCAAATCAGTCAGGATGGAACGAGAGAGGGGAGAGATCAAATCCCTAGCTGTTGTGTTCACTTGGTGACGCCTCATTTCTTCGAGCGCTGTGTTTACTTGGGGACACCTCATCTCTTCGAGCGTTGTGTTCACTTGGTGACGCCTCATCTCCTCGGGCGCTGTATTCACTTGGTGACGCCTCATCTCCTCGGGCGCTGTGTTCACTTGGTGACGCCTCATCTCCAGTTCTCAAACATTGTTAGCACTCTGGTCCGTATCAAGAAACGTTGTCAGTCGGTGGTGATTTATCTAAGGCTTATAGCAGAGCTCGACAGTTCGTCTCGCTGGTGGTCAGACTCTCGCAAAGAGCTTGTGACCGGCAAATGGAAAGCAGGAATCGTGCCTGAAGGCCCTGTGTTCTCCCGGGGACCAACCCTCAGGAGAAGGGCAGGCCAAATTGTCTCTAGTCCCAGTGAAATTCATCGCCGGGGTCGTTGGGATCCGTTCTGCACAGAGCGCCGCCATCCCTCTTCGAGCGAGCCCGGTCGGTCGGTCGTCTGGTGTGTGTAGGGGTCCCTGTCAGGCGGTCCTAGGTCGACGGAGTGAGGGACGGGGGGGGGGGGAACAACCGTCCGTTCGTCAGTCGGTCCCTGCGGCCGTCCCAGTGAGGCTTTTTACACATCCGTCCTCCGCCGACCGGTGTGTGCGGTACGTACGTCTCCGACAGATATCTGGTAGATCCTGCCAGTAGTCAAATGCTTGTCTCAAAGATTAAGCCATGCATGTCTAAGTTCACACTGTCTCACGGCGAAACCGCGAATGGCTCATTAAATCAGTCGAGGTTCCTTAGATGACACGATCCTAATTGGATAACTGTGGCAATTCTAGAGCTAATACATGCTTACCAAGCTCCGACCCTCGCGGAAAGAGCGCTTTTATTAGTTCAAAACCAATCGTCGTTTTCCCTCGCGGGGTTGCGGCGTCCCCACTGGTGACTCTGGATAACTTTGTGCTGATCGCATGGCCTCATGTGCCGGCGACGCATCTTTCAAATGTCTGCCCTATCAAATGTCGATGGTACGTGACATGCCTACCATGTTTGTAACGGGTAACGGGGAATCAGGGTTCGATTCCGGAGAGGGAGCATGAGAAACGGCTACCACATCCAAGGAAGGCAGCAGGCGCGCAACTTACCCACTCCCGGCACGGGGAGGTAGTGACGAAAAATAACAATACGGGACTCTTTCGAGGCCCCGTAATTAGAATGAGTACACTTTAAACCCTTTAACGAGGATCTATTGGAGGGCAAGTCTGGTGCCAGCAGCCGCGGTAATTCCAGCTCCAATAGCGTATATTAAAGTTGTTGCAGTTAAAAAGCTCGTAGTTGGATCTCAGGCGCTGGCGGGCGGTCCGGCTCGCGCCGGTTCACTGCCCGTTGTCTCCTTCCCTAACGTCTGCCGGCTCTCTCCCACGGGTGCTCTTCGCTGAGCGTCCTGGGTGGCCGGCGCGTTTACATTAAAAAAATTAGAGTGTTCAAAGCAGGCCTCGGCTGCCTCAATAATGGTGCATGGAATAATGGAATAGGACCCCGGTTCTATTTTGTTGGTTTTCGGAACTGGAGGTAATGATTAACAGGGACAAACGGCGGCATTCGTATTGCGGCGTTAGAGGTGAAATTCTTGGATCGCCGCAAGACGAGCTACTGCGAAAGCATTTGTCAAGAATGTTTTCATTAATCAAGAACGAAAGTCAGAGGCGCGAAGACGATCAGATACCGTCGTAGTTCTGACCATAAACGATGCCGACTAGCGATCCGCAGGAGTTGCTTCGATGACTCTGCGGGCAGCTTCCGGGAAACCAAAGTGTTTGGGTTCCGGGGGAAGTATGGTTGCAAAGCTGAAACTTAAAGGAATTGACGGAAGGGCACCACCAGGAGTGGAGCCTGCGGCTTAATTTGACTCAACACGGCCAACACTGAAATCACTGACATGCCGAGACCACTTTTCTTGGGTCTAATATGGAACGGGTGCTGGATTTAGACCCTCAGAAATCTGGGGTTATGCCCTCTGTGGCTCGGTTGGTCTGCATTCAGTGTTTAATAAAGGAATTGACGAAAGAGCACTATCAGGAGTGGAGCCTGCGGCCTAAATTGACTTAACAGGCCAATACTGTAAAATGACTGTCAATTTGAGAGCAACTTCGTGGGGTCTAATAGTGAACATGTGCTGGTCTTAGACCCACGGAAGACAGGCCAGTCTCTTAACCCCCTAATGAAAGAGCGCCTGCTACGGTAATCTGGTTTTAACCCTGCAGAAATCGCAGGTTCCATAAATTTGGCCATTGACAAACTAAAAGCCCTCTATTGATACCTCCTGGCTAATATTGAACGGGTGCTGGAAATAGACCCTCAGAAGACAGGTCAGTTTTACAATACAAATGACTGGGCGCTGCTACGGTAATCTTGCTAAACTCGAGAGGAGCCGCAGACATTTGGTTCACGTACTAGGCTGATAAGCCAACGGCGCGAGGCTACAAGGTGAGGGATTACGGCCGAACGCCTCTAAGCCAAAATCCCGCCCCAAAGCTCAGCACGATTGCAAAGGGAGGCTTCGACATAGTGGTGACCTGGGGCCCCCGCTCCAGCCCCACAACGGTCGAGCCGCAGAATGAGGCCTCTGCCGTCCGTCGATCAAAGCGGGCGGGAAGCTGCTCGATATTCACCCCATACGGCGATGAGGTATGAAACCATTTGTAGAAGACTTAGTTCTCGGTCGGGGTGCCCTAAGCAGTAGATCAGCTACCTCACTGCGAACTGCTGAGACTCAACCCTTGACCATGAGATATGTCCGCACCAGGCGAACAACATCTCCGTGCCATGACCAGGCTTGTCCCCTGGTCAAATGCACTATTTCTAGAGGAATCACAGGTCGCTGACATTTGGTCCACGTGCTTGGCTGATAAGCCAATGGTGCGAAGCTACCATCTGAAGGACTACGGCCGAACGCCTCTAAGCCAGAATCCCGCCCTAAATCTCAGCACGGCTGTGATGGGAGGCTACGACATTACTGGGGCTTGCGTCTCAGCCCAGCCCGGTTGAGCCGCAGAAATGCACCTGGCAAAATGCACTCCTGCCTCGCTCTTTGCCTCTGTCTGCTATCAGTCATCCCAATGGACGCAGAAGAGATGCAGTCCAGCGGACATTGCACCTCCTGCCCTATTGTGACAACCTCCCGGGTGGCGGGGAATGCTAGGCGTACCATCACTGCAGATGAGCCGAGAAAATAAAGGGAGCAAAGAGATACCTCACTCACATGCACATGCTACGTTACTGGCAGGACGTGACGATCCTGGGACACAGTCACACTGGACTGCCTCTCTTCCGGGATAGTACAAACTAGTACATAGTCCATCATATCATTGCCAAACCCTATAGACACGAGTAGGGAAGACTCGATAGTCCTGCAAGACAACTTCCCAAGAGAGACAACTCTGACCAAAAACAACTGCTGCCTTGCAGTTAGGCTGAGGACAGCAAAAGGCTAAGGAGGGCAACCCTACAGAGACGCCTATTGAAATCGGATGCACTGAGCCACTGGCTTAACAAAATAAAATAGTGCAACGTAAATATCGCTGTAAACAGCGTACGATGAAAAAGAAGAAACATTGTTAGCACGCACACCTTCGACAGCGTGGCTACTCCAGCCATGGAGCGGACGGCTGCTAGGGGTGGAACCTACAGAAAACTGAAGTAAATACATTCCGTATTGTCCAACAAGCCTGTATGGAACATCCATGGTGTGGCTAGCAGTCAGCTCACGTGTCATGTGCTTCCGTTATCATGTTCTACCCACATGTGTCGGAGGACGTCGTCGGGAGGTGTTGTTTTCTGTCGTGTACTAGATTAGCTATCGATGTTGTTGTCGTTCTGTGTTTCTTTCGTGTCTCACCGACACCGTCTATCCATCCTTTTCTTGGTCTCCTTCTTGCTATGCAACACTCTTGTCTGTGTGAAAGATGCCCACAGTTGGTAACTTCGTGCATTTGTGTCCTAACTATTGTTAGAAGTCTTGACACTGTCTTGCCTCTAGAACATGTTGAGTCCGGACGAGAGAGTGAGGAAGATCCTGCGCACATCATCCTCACTATAAACACATTGCGCAACTCACGACATCACCCTACAGATCACACCCTGACTAGCAGCTCGCAACTGGCAGGGCCCCCAAACTGCAGCGGCGGAACAGGCATAAAACGATCACGAAAACTACCCATCACGTTTGCAACATGGAATGTCCGCACGCTACTGGACAACACCAAAGCAAACAGACCCGAACGACGGACAGCACTGATCGCCAGGGAACTGGCTAGATACAACATCTGCATAGCTGCCCTGAGCGAGACACGACTGGCAGAGGAAGGGCAGATCACAGAAGAAGGCGCTGGTTATACTTTCTTCTGGAGCGGCCGCAGCAAAGAAGAACGCCGTGAAGCTGGAGTTGGCTTTGCCATGAAGACCAACATGGTCTACAAGCTCACAAGCATGCCCAGAGGAATTAATGACCGCCTGATTACACTGCGTCTCGACCTAATAGGAGGGCGCCATGCAACACTCATCAGTGCATACGAACCCACAATGACATATCCTCAGGAAACAAAAGATAAGTTCTATGAGGACCTTGAGGCGCTCATCGCTGCAGTCCCCAAATCTGACAAACTGGTCATCCTCGGTGATTTTAACGCTAGGGTTGGCACAGACCATACAGCCTGGGAGGGGGCCATTGGCAGACCTGGTATCGGAAAATGCAATAGTAACGGACTGCTCCTTCTGACGACATGTGCCGCAAATGAACTACTCATTACAAACACAGCTTTCCGACTTGCTGTCCGAAATATAACCACATGGATGCACCCAAGGTCCCGCCACTGGCACCTCATTGACTACATTATCATCAAACGTAGGGATCGAGCGGATGCTATGGTAACGAAGAGCATGTGTGGTGCACAATGTTGGACCGACCATCGACTTGTCATTGCCAAGCTAAACTTTAAGATCCAGCCCAAAATGCGCCCCCAGGGAAAGAAACCACCGAGGAGGCTAAAGGTCTCTCAGCTGAAATACGAACCCATGAGAGGCATCTTCCAGGACGAGCTTGAGTGTAGACTGTCTGAGCTTCGTTTTGAAAAGAACGACATCGAAGAGAACTGGGCATCATTGAGAAACACACTCTACGATACAGCATAAGGACTGGTTTGATGAGAACGATCTAGAAATACAGGGCCTTCTCGATGCAAAACATGAAGCGCACAGGGAATACCAGAGGGACACACCATCTCCGGCAGCAAAAGCTGCCTTCAATACTGCTCGCAAAGCTTGTCCAGACCAGGCTTAGAGAGATGCAAGACTCCTGGCTCAGCAAAAGAGCTGACAAAATTGAGATGTTCGCCGAGCGTCATGACACCAAACGGTTTTACGAGGCACTGAAAGCTCTCTACGGCCCGCAGCCCTCTAGTAATACTCCAGTTCGCAGTGCGGATGGGGTACTGCTAACAGATAAGGTTCAGATTCTAGACAGATGGGCAAACCACTTCTGCAAACTACTAAACCACCCATCGTCCATAAATGAAGAGGCCATCCGGCGAATGCCGCAGGTGGAACTGAACCTGGCGTTGGATGAAGTCATTACTGAGGAGGAAGTCGACAGGGCAATCAGTTCACTATCTATAGGAAAAGCTCCAGGAGCTGATGCAATACCAGCAGAGGTATATAAGACAGCTGGCCCATCCCTCACCAGAAGGATCACTGAACTCTTCTGTCACATGTGGGCTGAAGGTAAAATTTCGCAGGAGCTAAAGGACGCCTCAATCGTTCACCTGTACAAAAGAAAAGGCAACCGTCAGGAATGCGACAATCATCGTGGAATATCGCTACTCTCCGTAGCAGGCAAGATCCTAGCGCGCTTACTGCTAAACAGGCTCCACAAACACCTTGAACAAAGCCACCACCTCCCAGAAAGCCAATGTGGATTCAGAGCCGGAAGAGGAACATTGGACATGATTTTTGTCGCTCACCAAGTACAAGAGAAGTGTCGAGAACAAAATCAGGCCTTCTACACCACATTTATTGATTTGACAAAGGCATTTGATACAGTAAACAGAGGAGGGCTGTGGATGATAATGTCTAAGTTTGGCTGCCCCAACAAGTTCATAACAATGGTGAAACAGCTACACGAAGGCATGTGTGCTCGTGTACTGGACAGCGGTGCAATCTCTAAAACGTTTCTAGTATCAAACGGAGTAAAACAAGGATGTGTACTCGCCCCGACTTTGTTCAGCATGATGTTCGCGGCCACGATGACAGACGCCTTCAGATTATTGGAGCTTGGAATACCCATAAAGTACCGCACAGATGGCAAGTTACTCAATTCCAGAAGAATGAAGGCCAAAACCAAAGTGGCTGGCGACATAATCAGGGAACTTGTATTTGCTGACGACTGCGCTCTAATGAGCAACTCAGAACTGAACATGCAGGTTGGAATGGACCAGTTCTCTGCCGCATGCGAAAATTTTGGCCTGACCATAAATGCCAAAAAAACAGAGGTCATGTACCAACCAGCACCAGGCATGCCGTACACAAAACCAGAGACTACAGTCAGCGGGCAGACGTTGAATGCCGTAGACAAATTCACATATCTGGGCAGCACGCTGTCGAGATCTGTCAGCCTGGACGATGAGGTGGCAAGCAGAATAGCAAAGGCCAGCACAACCTTTGGTAGAATGCGCTCGATGGTCTGGGCACGTCGTGGCATCAGCATCAAGACCAAACTCAAAGTCTACCGTGCAACCATCATTCCAACCCTACTATACGCTTGCGAAAGCTGGACTGTATACTCTGGACATGCAAGGAGGTTAAACCACTTCCACACAGGTTACCTGAGGCGAATATTCCACATCCGATGATAAGATCGTGTTACTGACAGCGAGGTTCTCTCGAGGGCTAACATGCCCATCATCCATGCACTGCTAGAAAAAGCACGACTAGGATGGGCCGGACACCTCGTCCGTATGTCAGACGAGCGGCTCCCAAAGAAGCTTCTCTACGGCGAGCTGAGAGAGGGATGGCGAGAGAGAGGGCGCCCAAAGAAACGTTTTAAAGACGGTCTGAAGGACTCACTAAAAAGTTGCCAGATAGACATCGGCATCTGGGAATGTCTTGCGCAAAACAGATCTGACTGGAGAAGCGCACTCAAATCGGGTGTAGCTGCCGGTGAAGACGACCGTGTTGTGAAAGCCCAGAGCAGACGCGAGACGCGGAAATCCCGAGCAGCGGGAACACCATCTCCTTCTACAAACCTCGTGTGCCCGATATGTAGCAGATGTTTTCGTGCTCGCATTGGCCTGTTCAGCCACATGAGCACCCACACCCAACAGGGAAATCTGTGACAAAGGATGATGTCGGCGGTCCTCATCGACAACGATGGACAGCTATTATTGTGGCGAGTGTGTTCAGTTATCACACTCCAACTAATATCATCTTTCTGCTCAGTTATCACACTCCAACTAATATCATCTTTCTGTTCAGTTATCACACTCCAACTAATATCATCTTTCTGCTCAGTTATCACACTCCAACTAATACCATCTTTCTGCTCAGTTATCACACTCTAATATCATCTTTCTGCTCAGTTATCACACTCCAACCTCCAACTAATATCATCTTTCTGCTCAGTTGTCACACTCCAACTAATATCATCTTTCTGCTCAGTTATCACACTTCAACTAATATCATCTTTCTGCTCAGTTATCACACACCAACTAATATCATCTTTCTACAATGAAGTGACCAACAGACAACTGGTCAATCTATGTGTATAACGTCTACACAGAAATGTCTGAGCTTTCATCTTTCCTTGTAAACCAAGAAATAGGATGAGAAGCCGAGAATCGAGTTCAAAATGAGGAATCGACAATATTTAGTCCAAGTCTGACGACATTGATGTGCAACATAGAAGTTCAAGTTGAGGATAGACTGGGAGAAGAAATGTTTGAGGTTGAAAGAGCTTGAAGATAGATTGATATAGTTTGGTTTTAAGTAGACGGAAGTTGAGGATAGATTAATATAGGACATTGGTTTGGGGTGATAGAAAGGTGAGCATAGAACATTGATTTGTGGAGGGTAAAGGTGAGCATAGAACATTGGTTTGATCTAGTGAGGATATACGTTTACAACATTGATTTCAGATCGGCAGAAGTTGAATATAGATTTATGGATTGTTAGTCTGATGTGGAGAGAAACTGAGGTTAGACCGCAGGATGATTAATGGATTGTTAGTCTGAAGTGGAGAGAAACTGATGTTAGACTGGCAGGATATATTGATGGATTGTTAGTCTGATATGGAGAGAAACTGAGGTTAGACTGACAGGATAGATTGATGGATTGTTAGTCTGATATGGAGAGAAACTGAGGTTAGAATGACAGGATGATTAATGGATTGTTAGTCTGATGTGGAGAAAAACTGAGGTTAGACCGCAGGATGATTAATGGATTGTTAGTCTGAAGTGGAGAGAAACTGAGGTTAGACTGGCAGGATATATTGATGGATTGTTAGTCTGATATGGAGAGAAACTGAGGTTAGAATGACAGGATAGATTGATGGATTGTTAGTCTGATATCGAGAGAAACTGAGGTTAGAATGACAGGATAGATTGATGGATTGTTAGTCTGATATGGAGAGAAACTGAGGTTAGAATGACAGGATAGATTGATGGATTGTTAGTCTGATATGGAGAGAAACTGAGGTTAGACTGACATGATAGATTGATGGATTGTTAGTCTGATGTGGAGAGAAACTGAGGTTAGACTGACAGGATAGATTGATGGATTGTTAGTCTGATGTGGAGAGAAACTGAAGTTAGATTGACAGGATAGATCTGAGACTGCGTACCTCCTCCCTGTATGCTGGTCTGTTCTTGTCTTCTAGACCGTACATTGTGTTGACAAAGTTACTGGCCAGCTTCTGTCCAGCATATTCTGGACAACAGCAAAGATGGTTGTGTCAGTACATGTACATTACATCATTGCAAAGATGGTCGTGTCAGTACATTAGGTCATTGCAAAGATGGTCGTGTCAGTACATTAGGTCATTGCAAAGATGGTCGTGTCAGTCCATGTACATTAGGCGATTCTAAAACCAATTTGAAGTGATAATGTGAATTGTTTATGTGAAGGACATGAAACACTGCAACGCTTCTAGTCTGAGGTATATTGTAACATGTCATACTGTATTGTAATATATTCAGACTTTTGCGTATAAGATACCAACTAATTACTGATGAATAAGCAAACGTGTTTAAGAATGACATCAATGTCTTTTACTGTCAGAAATAAGTATGGTTTTTCATTTCTACAAACGCTTATTTATTTCCAGCATCACTTCTGCTTGGTTGCAAGCTACGTGATAAGATGTCCTGTTAGTGGAACCATTTGTGTGTGAGACACTGGTTCCTTAACGCGGCATCATCACGGATAATTGAGAAAATCATTTATTTACAAATAAAACTTCCATCACCCCTCCCTTGCGTCACTTCCATTTGGGGCCCATCTACCTGTCCAGTGATAACTGGCTGTGTCCTGTCTACCTGTTCAGTGATAACTGGCTGTGTCCCGTCTACCTGTCCAGTGATCACTGGTTGTGTCCCGTCTACCTGTCCATTGATCACAGGCTGTGCCACGTCTACCTGTCCATTGATCAAAGACAGTGCCACGTCTACCTGTCCATTGATCAAAGACAGTGCCACGTCTACCTGTCCATTAATCACAGACAGGGCCACGTCTACCTGTCCATTGATCACAGACAGTGCCACGTCTACCTGTCCATTGATCACTGGCTGTGTCCCGTCTACCTGTCAATTGATCACTGGCTGTGTCCCGTCTACCTGTCCATTGATCACTGGCTGTGTCCCGTCTACCTGTCCTTTGATCACTGGCTGTGTCCCGTCTACCCTTCCATTGATCACTGGCTGTGCCAAGTCCACCTGCCCATTGATTACAGACAGTGCTCCGTCTACCTGTCCATTGATCACAGACAGTGCCCCGTACTGCGACCACCATGATGTGATCAATTGATTAGATCAACCAATCATATCTCCAGAGACACGTAAGAGAAATAATAAACTAGATGATAATTTGGGTAACACATGCTTTTCGCCATCAATGATAACAATAGGAGGTTTAGTAAGTGGCGGACATCTTGTTAGTTTGGGGTAGGTGCACATGCAAAGCTGCCACGGGAACACTGCATGGTGTCAATCTACACAGTGGGCTGTAATGTGACAAGTCGAGTCATGCAGTGGGCTGTAATGTGACAAGTCTAGTCATGCAGTGGGCTGTAATGTGACAAGTCTAGTCATACAGTGGGCTGTAATGTGACAAGTCTAGTCATTCAGTGGGCTGTAATGTGACATGTCTAGTCATTCAGTGGGCTGTAATGTGACAAGTCTAATCATTCAGTTGGCTGTAATGTGACAAGTCTTGTCATTCAGTGGGCTAAAATGTGACAAATCGAGTCATTCAGTGGGCTGTAATGTGACAAGTCTAGTTATGAAGTGTGATGTAATGTGACAAGTCTAGTCATTCAGTCGGCTGTAATGTGAAAAGTCTAGTCATGCAGTGGGCTGTAATGTGACCTAGTCATGCAGTTGGCTGTAATGTGACAAGGCTAGTCTGGCCGTGTGCTATAATGTGACAAGTCTAGTCAGGCAGGTTCATGTCCTGTGCTCGTGTTGACCGCCAAATGCCCTAGGCTTGGTTTAAAAGGGTTACAGTGGACGCTATTTAGTTGATACAATCTGAAGATATTCACAATTACATGGATAAAACATGCGATTATCCACATCATAGTTAATGTAAGGTTATGAGATATCCACAAAGCTGTGTGTTAAGGTCTGGGAACATACACAATGGATATGTATTAGGTCTAGATTATCCACAGAAGATATGGGTACGGTCAAGACACATCCATAGAGAGCATGGATGAAGTCTAAATATATCCATATCAGACATGGATAATGTATAGAGACATCAACAGAAGATATCGATATGTCGAGACATGAACAGAGGGCATAGATAAGATCATGGAATCCAAAGAAGGCATGGATAGGGTATGTGGTAATGCACAGTGGATATGGATAATGCCATCAGACATTCACAGGCACTAATGATAAGGTATGAGAACAAACAGTGATAATATGAATATAGTCTGCAAGTATAAACAGACAACATGGATAAGGTATGGATGCATTCACAGAAGACACGAAAACGGTCATATCCAAAGAGGACATGGATAAGGTCAGGGCACATCTACAGAGGACATAGATAAGGTCTGGACATCCACAGAGGACATAGATAAGGTCTGGACACATCTACAGATAAATACGAATAACAGAAGGAAACATCCACAGCATTTGTGGATAAAATCTGGGAACACCCATATAGCTCATGGATAACATCAGGGAACATCAAAATATTTCATGGATAAGGCGTGGACACATCCACAGGGGACATGGATAAGGCGTGTACACATTTACAGGGGACATGGATAAGACGTGGACACATCCACAGGGGACGTGGATAAGGCATGGACACATCCGCGGGGGACATGGATAAGGCATGGATACATTCACAGCGGACATGGATAAGTTCAGGGAGCATCAACAAAGGAGATCGATAAGCTCAGGAGACACCCATAGATGCCACTGATAAGGTCTGGGGACATCTACACAGATGGTGACGGCGTCGGCTAGTGGTTAAGCAACACGGCTCACAAGCCGAAGGCACTGGGTTCGATCCCCATCACAGCACGACCAGTGCACACCGTCTTGAGGAATAAAGAAATAAGGCGAATGAAAATCTACCCAGATCACTGATCAGGTCTGAAGACATGCACATAGGACATTGATAACGTCTGCGGTCATCCACATAGGACATTGATACGGTCCGGAAACATCCACACATGACATAGGACATTGATAGGTCTGGGAACTTCCAGAGAGAAGATATAACAATGTACTGTACCCATGTGTATGCCATGCTGTTAGTGGGTGAATATACTCGAACTGGGGTGTGCCAACATACATCATAGAAAAAGTTTCATGCAGTTAGTCACAGTTAGTCGCAGTAAGTCACAGTAGTCACATCTTGGTTAGGTTAACACAACTATAACTACTAACATGGATATTTACCTGTGTGGGCGTGGCAGTAAGCCTGTACTCTTTACCCCTCCCCCCCCCCCCCCCTGCTGGAATATGGAAGCCATTCTCTTCTGTTAGCTACATGAAATAGTGTACACACTTGGCAGTACATATTGTTGATATGTACTAGACTGATGTGTACACATTAGTTAGTACAATTCGTAGACATGTACAAGAAACGTTTACACAGTAGTCAGTACAACTTGTTCCCCCTCTGTTTACATGAGGTCATCGAGTACAGACTCACTGGCAGCCCAAAACGTCTTGCCAGTTTCTCCTTCAGACCAGCAGATCAAACATCCAATAGTTGGGCTCTTCTACTTCGTCATGTGACAGGTATATGCATCAGCTGCCAATCTGGACAGAGGTCAGTCGAAGTGCCCTAACATCCCGGACAGCCAATCTAGACAGAGGTCAGTCAAGGTACCCTAACATCCCGGACTGCCAATCTGGACAAAGGTCGTCAAGGTGCCCTAACATCGCCGACTGACAATCTGGACAAAGGTCAGTCAAGGTGCCCTAACATCGCCGACTGACAATCTGGACAAAGGTCAGTCAAGGTGTCCTAACATCGCGGACTGCCAATCTGGACAGAGGTCAGTCGAAGTGCCCTAACATCTCGGACATGAGAACTTGGTTCTGTCTGTTCTATGACGTCACTGATACATGTCTAGAAGGCGACTGACCCAACCAACAGGTCCCCAGACCTTGCACGCCTTTCAGTGACAGCTCTCAAACATAAAGTCTGCTAGCACGGACACAATGAGATGAGGTGGGGGGGGGGGGGGGCTCACTGCTAGCACAGACACAATGAGAGGGGGAGGACTCACTGCTAGCAAAGACTCAATGAGAGGAGGTGGGGGGCTCACTGCTAGCACAGACACAATGAAAGAGGGAAGGGGTCACTGCTAGCACAGACACACTGAAAGGGAGGGGGGGGGGGTCACTGCTAGCACAGACACACTGAAAGGGAGGGGTGGGGTCACTGCTAGCACAGACACAATGAGAGGGGGGTGAGACTCACTGCTAGCACAGACACACTGAAAGGGGGGGGGGGTGTCATTGCTAGCACAGACACAATGAGAGGGGGGTCACTGCTAGCAAAGACACAATAAGAGGGGGGTCACTGCTAGCACAGACACAATGAGAGGGGGGTCACTGCTAGCACAGACACAATGAGAGGGTGAGCAAGAGAGAGAGAGAGGAGAATGAGAAGAAAAAGAAAACAAGAGTGTAAGGGATAAGAATGTCCCAACCTGACAAGTTTCAACAAGCCCAGTGTGCCTCTGGCTAGCCAGAGCCATTCACCAACTTCTGGAGGACTCACAAGGTCAGTGGAATCATTGCAGGTCTGGAAATGTACAGTTGGTAACCATGGAGACGTAGCACGATTGGTTGCAGGTCTGACCAACAGGAACGCGTTATTAGCTTTTCTCAGATTAGCTTGTCTACTAGACTGTCTACACTTGTCTACTAGACTATCTACACTTGTCTACTAGACAGTCTACACTTGTCTGTTTTCTGTCTACACTTGTCTATGAGACGATCTATACTCGTCTATTGCATGTCTACACGTGTCTATTTTATGTTTACACTTGTCTATTGTCTGTCTACATTTGTATATTATCTGTCTACACTCTTGTCTATTGTCTTTCTAGACTTGTGTATGAGACAGTCTAGATTTGCCTGTTGCCTGTCTACACTTGTCTGTTGCCCGTCTACACTTGTCTGTTGCCTGTCTACTCTTGTCTGTTGTACGTCTACACTTGTCTGTTGCCTGTCTGCACTTGTCTGTTGCCTGTCTACACTTGTCTGTTGCCCGTCTACACTTGTATGTTGCCTGTCTACACCTGTCTGTTGCCCGTCTACACTTGTCTGTTGCCCGTCTACACTTGTCTGTTGCCCGTCTACACTTGTCTGTTGCCTGTCTACACTTGTCTGTTGCCTGTCTACACTTGTATGTTGCCCGTCTACACTTGTCTGTTGCCCGTCTACACTTGTCTGTTGCCCGTCTACACTTGTCTGTTGCCCGTCTACACTTGTCTGTTGCCTGTCTACACTTGTCTGTTGCCTGTCTACACTTGTCTGTTGTCTGTCTACACTTGTCAATTGTCATCCCCAAGCTGTTGGTCTGATCAAGCACTTAGACTGACCGCTGGATGCCTGGGAAGAGAGACAAAGTTGCGAACAGATCAGTCAATCAACATGCAGGTATTAATAACATTGAAGGGCGAGGAAGTGAGGGGAGGAAGCAAAGATCGATCCATGCGACATGCACCTGTTCGAGCTCTCTTACTGTCGCTGTTGAGCAGTGACATGATGTTGGCCGCCTTCTCCGTGCACGTCTTCTGGTCGCCCTCAGCAAAGATCCGCCTCATCTCTTGCAGCTGGTTTGTCTTGATCGCCCGGGTCAGCGCGCGGATCTCCCTGGTAGACATCGATCGGACCTGCGTAGGACATGGGAGTGATAGTAAGTGGGAGTTGTGTAGGACATGTGTAGGACATGTGTAGGACATGTGTAGGACATGTGTAGGACATGTGTAGGACATGTGTAGGACAGGTGTAGCACATGTTAGGACATGGGAGTGGTTATGTGCGGTCTTGTAGTTTGGTCCAGTTCATGTTTGTCTGGTTGTGTGTGCTCGTGTGGGTTGATAGGAGAGGAGGGGGGGGGGGTGGTAGTAGAGGTGGACAGAGGGAGGGTAGAGGTGGAGAGAGAGGGGGGTAGAGGTGGAGAGATGGAGGGTAGAGGTGGAGAGAGAGGGGGGGTAGAGGTAGAGAGAGGGAGGGTAGAGGTGGAGAGAGAGGGAGGGTAGAGGTGGAGAGAGAGGAGGGGGTAGAGGTGGAGAGAGGAAGGGTAGAGGTGGAGAGAGAGGGGGGTAGAGGTGGAGAGAGGGAGGGTAGAGGTGGAGAGAGGGAGAATAGAGGTGGAGAGAGGGGGGGGTAGAGGTGGAGAGAGGGAGGGCAGAGGTGGAGAGAGGGAGGATAGAGGTGGAGAGAGGGGGGGGGTAGAGGTGGAGAGAGGGAGGGTAGAGGTGGAGAGAGGGAGGATAGAGGTGGACAGAGAGGGGGGTAGAGGCGGAGAGGGAGAGAGGTGGAGAGGTGGAGAGGGGGAGAGGTGGAGAGGGGGGTAGTGGAGAGCGGGAGGGTAGAGGAGGGGAGAGGGGGGTAGAGGTGGAGAGAGGGAGGGTAGAGGTGGAGAGAGGGGGGGGGGTAGAGGTGGAGAGAGGGAGGGTAGAGGTCGAGAGAGGGAGGGTAGAGGTGGAGAGAGAGGGGGGTAGAGGTGGAGAGAGAGGGGGTAGAGGTGGAGAGAGAGGGGGGTAGAGGTGGAGAGAGAGGGGGGTAGAGGTGGAGAGAGGGAGGAGAGAGGTGGAGAGAGGAAGGGTAGAGGTGGAGAGGGGGAGAGGGGGAGAGGTGGAGAGGGGGAGAGGTGGAAAGGGGGGTAGAGGTGGAGAGAGGGAGGGTAGAGGTTGAGAGGGGGAGGGGTAGAGGTGGAGAGAGGGAGGGTATAGGTGGAGAGAGGCAGGGTAGAGGTGGAGAGAGGGAGGGTAGAGGTGGAGAGGGGGAGAGGTGGAGAGGGGGAGAGGTGGAGAGGGGGAGAGGTGGAGAGGGGGAGAGGGGGAGAGGTGGAGAGAGGGAGAGGGGGAGAGGGGGTATAGGTGGAGAGGGAGAAGAAGTGGAGAGGTGGTAGGGGTAGAGAGGGGAGAGGGGGTAGAGGTGGAGGGGGGAGAGGGGGAGAGGTGGAGAGAGAGTAGAGGTGGAAAGTGGGTAGTAGTGGAGGGAGAGGGGGTAGTAGTGGAGGGAGAGGGGGTAGAGGTGGAGGGAGAGGGGGTAGAGGTGGAGGGAGAGAGGGTAGAGGTGGAAAGGGGGTAGTGGAGAGGGGGTAGAGGTGTAGAGGGGGGGGTAGAGATGGAGAGGTGGTAGAGGTGGAGAGAGAGAGAGAGGTAGAGTGGGGTTAGAGGTGAAGAGATAATTTAAGGAGAAAGCCAGAGGTATTAGATATGGAGAGAACTTATGTAGAGAGGAAGAGAGTGAAGGGGTAGAAAGTCTGTGTGTGTAAAGTGGGAGCAGGGACAGGTAATACTATTGGTAGTAATTGTAGCAATGTATGGGAATGTGAGTGGTATTTTTAGCAACAATTGTAGTATTACTAGTGAGTCAGGTATTAGTAGTGAGTCAGGTATTAGTAGTGAGTCAGGTATTAGTAGTGAGTCAGGTATTAGTAGTGAGTCAGGTATTAGTAGTGAGTCAGGTATTAGTAGTGAGTCAGGTATTAGTAGTGAGTCAGGTATTAGTAGTGAGTCAGGTATTAGTAGTGAGTCAGGTATTAGTAGTGAGTCAGGTATTAGTAGTGAGTCAGGTATTAGTAGTGAGTCAGGTATTAGTAGTGACATTACAAATATGGAGATATCAGCATCTGTAGCAAGAACAATAGTAATAGCATTGAAAGTAGGATATGTCACAAGAATAACAACGGCTGTAAGAGTAGGGTTTGTTACAAATAGTGACATGGGAGCGATGTGACAGTTTCTGAATGTGATAACAGTTATTTCTGTAATGGTAAATGTGGTAGTAGTTATTTCTGTAATGGTAAATGTGGTAGTTACAGAAGGAGAAGGAACTAGCTTCCACAAACATCCGATGTACAATTAAACACTATCATATAAACTTACCACTACCACACCACCAACCTACCCCTACCCCACCACCAACTTATCACTACCCCACCACCCACTTACCACCACCAACTTACCACTACCCCACCACCCACTTACCACTACCCCACAACCACTTACCACTACCCCACAACCACTTACCACTACCCCACCACCAACTTACCACTACCCCACAACCCACTTACCACCACCATCCCACAATCGCAGGTCTGGCTTGCTCCGATGGTGTCCCTGACCTTGACTATAATGTTCTGCTGGTAGTTGTCATAGTCCGGCCCTTCACTCAGGCACACTGACTTTTCCATGTGGCCCTTGTTGGTCTGTACCGAGGTGATCTGCTTGTCTACAGTGCTGGGGTCTGTGAGGACTTGAGATACAACAAATGAACACCATTAAGTCGCCACCATTAAGTCACCAACAGTAAGTCATCACCACCGTTAAGTCATCCCCAGCATTAAGTCATCAGCACCATTAAGTCATCACCATTAAGTCAACACCATTAAGTCACAATTACCATTAAGTCATCGTCTCCATTAAGTCATCACATCCATTTAGTCTTCACCACCATTGTCACCACCATTAAATCCCCTCCATTAAGTCATCACCACCATTAAGTCACCACCATTAAGTCACCACCATTTAGTCGTCATCACCATTTAGTCATCACCACCATTAAGTCATCACCACCATTAAGTCAATACCACCATTAAGTCAGCCCCACCATTAAGTCAGCCCCACCATTAAGTCAGCCCCACCATTAAGTCAGCCCGACCATTAAGTCAGTTCCACCATTAAGTCAGCTCCACCATTAAGTCAGCCCCACCATTAAGTCAGCCCTACCATTAAGTCAGCCCCACCATTAAGTCAGCCCCACCATTAAGTCAGCCCCACCATTAAGTCAGCCCCACCATTAAGTCAGCCCCACCATTAAGTCAGCCCCAATATTAAGTCAGCCCCACCATTAAGTCAGCCCCACCATTAAGTCAGCCCCACCATTAAGTCAGCCCGACCATTTAGTCAGCCCGACCATTAAGTCAGCCCGACCATTAAATCAGCCCCACCATTAAGTCAGCCCCACCATTAAGTCAGCCTCACCATTAAATCAGCCCCACCATTAAGTCAGCCCGACCATTAAGTCAGCCCGACCATTAAGTCAGCCCCACCATTATGTCAACCCCACCATTAAGTCAGCCCCACCATTAAGTCAGCCCGACCATTAAGTCAGCCCGACCATTAAGTCAGCTCCTCCATTAAATTCATGTGAAGAATTGTTGTTGCAGGTATAGACTTAGAATCTGAGTTTATTTGGTTTGTTTTTGTAGTTACAGAAAACACTTCAACAGATACAGCTTGTATTTTCTGTCCTAGTTGAATATTTATATTTAGTTTAGAAGGTCTTATTCCTTGTGTTGATAGTGTGCAACAAATATGTTTGTTAATAAATGATATTATTTGTTTAAATGGTCAGCGATAGTGTCTCGTGTGTTTGTCTGTGCTCAAGTCGTGTCCTTGTCCAGATATATGTTGTAACTCTTAAGATAAGTAAACTATCCAACTTAGCGGAGTATGCTGCCACACATATCAATTTGGTGCCGTGTCTAGGATTAGGTCTCGATCAACGTCTGGGTGAGCTAACAGTGTTACTGTAGTTAGGCTCTCTTTAAGATACTCGAAGGCACTCTGACATTCTTCACCTCACGTAAACCGGGCCGACTTTTTAGTTAACTCAATTAGGGGTCGACAATCTGCGAGACATTCGGGATAAACCTTCTGTAATATCAGTACATTCCTATAAATCCCCTGACTTCCCTAACGGTATAAACCTTCTATAATATCAGCACATTCCTATAAATCCCCTCACTTCCCTAACGGTATAAACCTTCTATAATATCAGCACATTCCTATAAATCCCCTGACTTCCCTAACGGTATAAACCTTCTACAATATCAGCACATTCCTATAAATCCCCTGACTTCCCTAACGATTCGTGGCGAAGGCAGTCCTCTAATAGCTGTGACTTTCTTCTCGTCTGGTCTGATCCCGTGTTGGTTCACAATGAACCCGAGGTATTTAGTTTCCTTCTTCAGAAACTAACATTTACTCAATTTTAACTTCACCGAGTGTTCTGACAGTCTATCGAACACCTTCTGCACGTGTTCTAGATGATTCTCTACCGAACCAGCCGTGTGGATCAGAATATCGTCTACGTAAGCCATGGCAAATTTATGCATTCCGCTTAGCACTTCGTCCATCAGACTCATATATGTCGCGGGTGACCCTTTCAGTCCAAATGGCATTACGTTCCATGCAAAGCTGCCTACATGTGTGCTGAATGCACTTCTCTTCTTGGCCTCTGGGGTCATTGGAATACACCAGAACCCTGAGCGTGCGTCCAAAGTCGTGAAATATTCCGACTTGTTTAGAGTCCCCAAAATGTCGTCTATTAATGGAAGAAGGTAGGATATGTTGGTCGTGACCTAGCTCAAAGCCCTGTAATCACACCAGAACCTGTGGGTCCGATATGTTGGTTGTGGTCGTGACCTGGTTCAAAGCCCTGTAATCACACCAGAACCTGTGGGTCCGATATGTTGGTTGTGGTCGTGACCTGGCTCAAAGCCCTGTAATCACACCAGAACCTGTGGGTCCGATATGTTGGTTGTGGTCGTGACCTGGCTCAAAGCCCTGTAATCACACCAGAACCTGTGGGTCCGATATGTTGGTTGTGGTCGTGACCTGGTTCAAAGCCCTGTAATCACACCAGAACCTGTGGGTAGGATATGTTGGTCGTGATCTGGCTCAAAGCCCTTCTTGGTGACGATCACTATGGGACTCGACCACGGCGAGCGGGCTCGTTTAATAATTCCAGCCCGCAGCATGTCCTCAGTGGCTTTCTCTACAATCTCTCGATTCTTCAACGGTGTCCTATACGCTCCCAGACCAACAGGAGTGCTATTCCCTGTGTCGATATCCATCTTAACGGTGGTCGTCCGTCCTAACTCCATGTCAGTAAGCATGAACACCGCTTCCTTAGCTATCACCAACTGTTCTACCCGAACTTTAACGTTCAGCTGATCCAATAGTTTTTTTTTATTTTTATTTTTATTTTATGTGTTTGCCTCACTAGTTTCTACTGGCGGAGGCGCGCCTATTCCACCCCAGACCGTAGTCAATTTGGGCGATATTAAGACGCCAAAACCAGTGCTTGGATGCGTGTGTGTATCTGTTTGTACCTAGCCTGGTATTTCCGTGATGCTCCTCTCGTTGTTCCTCGCTTTTGATGATCCTCGTTGTCCGCCCAAGGTATTTGCACAAATATGCACAATTGTTTTCCTGGGACCATGTTGGGAATGAGTAGATTTATTTTCTTCCTACTTGATTCGGGTCTCGTGATTTATTTCCCTGCCTTCCTACTTGCTTCGGATCTCGTGATTTATTTCCCTGCCTTCCTACTTGATTCGGATCTCGTGATTTATTTCCCTGCCTTCCTACTCGATTCGGATCTCGTGATTTATTTCCCTGCCTTCCTACTCGATTCGGATCTCGTGATTTATTTCCCTGCCTTCCTACTCGATTCGGATCTCGTGATTTATTTCCTGATTTAAATATATATATCCCCCTTTTTTTCCAATAGTTCTTCTTCTTCTTCATCATCGTACGCAGTCAGACAGTAACGTTTATTTTTTCGAAAAAAGCAGCCGTCATCCTGAGGCTGTCGACACTGCCATAGAGCTTGTCTAGTGTTGCCACTGGTGATGGCCACATCTGCTCTCTGGTCCTTGTATGTCGGGCAGTTTTGCAGCAAATGCTCAGCAGTCATTTTCCCGGTACCACACGGGCATTCGTCGGAGCCACCTATCTTCAATTTGTTGAATAGGTGGTACCTCAGTCTATTGTGGCCAGGGCGAAGTCTGAAGACCACGACCTGCTCTCTTCTGTTCAACTGGTAATAGGCATCGTTTTTGGTGTAGCCAGTATGTTCGGTTTCCCATTTGGTCATGTATCTAGCACTAATAAGCCTTTTTGACTTTTCGTATGTCATACTAGTATCTGGTTGTGGTAGTCTTGCACCTTCTTTTGTCAGTCTGTCTGCCTCCTCGTTGCCTTGGATGTTGCAGTAAGATGGAACCCACTGCACCATTACCCTTTTTGGTGCGGACTGCTGGCATAGTTGACAGAATACTGCTCTTAAGTCATTAAGCTCAGTATTTTTCTGGCTTGTCAGTGCTGTGACTACGGCCAGGGCATCTGTAAGCAGGACTATATGGCTTTCATTCCTTTTACCTGTCACCATTTCTTCCACTGCCGCCCTCAGTGCCTCTGCCTCCGCTCTGAAATTGCTTGTGTATTTTCCAGTAGCGAATAAAAGTGTTATTTTTCTGCCATTTGGTAGGCGCAGGAATGCTCCTGCCCCTCCGTACTGTGTTGTATTTGTTACGGAACCGTCGGTGTGTGCATGGGTCCAGTCCATGCTTGGGTAGTTTTCCGTTATGTAACTCAGGGTAGTATCTCTTTTTTCTTTTTCAGACTGGCAGTTTTTGTTTCTAATACCTGGTATATTTTCTACCACCTCTGGAAATATATGCTGCCTCCAGGTAGGTTATAGTACACTAGGGATGTGCTTTGGTGTTGTTAGTCCGTTCATGCGGTTTTCGTGCATCTTTGCTTTGGCTATTTTTGCAAAGTTTCTTCGCTTTAGTTTCCCATTTCCGAAATTGTTTAGTATCTGGTGCATTGGATGGTCAGTCAGTCTTCGGAGTTTCTCTGACTGCAGCTGGGCTCTGTAGTCTCTTCTGTCGGTCATGGATTGCAGTTTTGCAATCTTTTCAAGTTCTACAATTGGCGTTGACTTCATGCCTCCTGTTATAACTCTCATGGCTTGGTTTTGAAGTTTGCTAATTTTATCGAAGTTCGCCTTCGCTGCTGTTGTCCATGCCACAATGCCATACTCGAGAACTGGTCTCACTCTTCCTGTGTACAGTTTCTTTAGTATGCCTTCGTCTGCTCCCCAGCCTGTGCCAGCACCAATAGTTCCATTTTCCGTTGAGGCCAGGCCGGGCTTGCGGCCAGTCTGTTACATGCGTCCACCTGGTTCACTAGCGGTATGCCTATTACATGCGTCCACCTGTTTTCCACCTAATTGTCTCAGGTCTAAAATCTCACAGTACCTATCGTAACCTGTCTCTAGGACCCGTCTCCTCACCCCGTGTGACCTCTCTAGCCTTCTCCAGTCTGAGCCCTTACAGTACCTATCGTAACCTGTCTCTAGGACCCGTCTCCTCACCCCGTGTGACCTCTCTAGCCTTCTCCAGTCTGAGCCCTCACAGTACCTATCGTAACCTGTCTCTAGGACCCGTCTCCTCACCCCGTGTGACCTCTCTAGCCTTCTCCAGTCTGAGCCCTTACAGTACCTATCGTAACCTGTCTCTAGGACCCGTCTCCTCACCCCGTGTGACCTCCCTAGCCTTCTCCAGTCTGAGCCCTCACAGTACCTATCGTAACCTGTCTCTAGGACCCGTCTCCTCGTGTGACCTCCCTAGCCTTACCTCACTTACTTTATTTACCAGGTCTCTCTGGTCAAACGTCTTCTCTGATCCCCCGCCACGCGCTGGTCTACCCCAATTCTGTTCTCACTCCTACTTACAGAGGAAAGATCCGGGCTGTCCGAATTCATGTTTATCTTTCTCTTATCTCTCTTTCTCTCATACCTGTGGTTTTCGTAGCCTGTGGGCTTGTCCATCCTATTTTCTAACCGAGAATCACGTTTTATGATTGCATATGTTCGTCTCCTACGGTTCTTATCTACCAGGACCCATCCAAGCACGCATCCCCTCTTTATCGTCATCGCCTTGTTAGTTTGGTTCGTTATCCAGATCTGAAAATCCAATCGTGTCCCTAAACAGCTGATACCGTCCGTGACGTGTAATCCAGGCTCCAGTATTACGTCACGGTCCGCCAAAGTGGTGGTGTAAATCTCCTGCCCTACCGAAACATACGGTTGTTGCCTAGCCTAGCTTGTAATAGGTTGATGGTTTGGGGTTTTAATACGGTGGTTGTGTTGGCCCTAATCAGAGAGGCGATATGTATGTCGTCCTCCAGATTGACATAAGCTTCCCCTATCTTCATCTTCATCAGGTCAAAATATAACCTAACATTAAAAGCCCTAAAAGAAATATCGTTCTAGAATGAGCTGCCGCTGCACTCCGCTATCTACAAAAAACGCATGTTCCAGCTGTTGGCCCCATATCCTAAAACGCATGTACAAGCTGTTGACCCCATATCCTAAAATGCATTTTCCAGCTGTTGGCCCCATATCCTAAAACGCATCTTCCAGCTGTTGGCCCCATATCCTAAAACGCGTGCTAGCTGATCACTTTCAACGCCTCACCTGAGACAGACTGTAGGTTCGCTTTCTTGTACACTAATCTACAATTTGTCCTTGTCTTCTTATATGTTGTCACTGATGCTGGAAACCTCATCGACATAATGTACCAACCCACGTATTCGTGTATTTCTAATTCCAATGTGCAAGAGTTAGGGTCACTAATTCTATTGATGGTGAATTGAAGGGACCTTCTTCTTCTTCCTCTTCTTACGCTGTCAGACGTCAACCTGTATTTTTTCGAAAAAATCAGCGGTCATCCTGAGGCTGTCGACACCGCCATAGAGCTTGTCTAGTGTTGCCACTGGTGATGGCCACATCTGCTTTCTCTGGTCCTCGTATGTCGGGCAGTTTTGCAATAAATGTTCAGCGGTCATTTTCCCGGTACCACACGGGCATTCGTCGGTGCCACCTATCTTCAATTTGTTGAATAGATGGTACCTCAGTCTATTGTGGCCAGTGCGAAGTCTGAAGACCACGACCTGCTCTCTTCTGTTCAACTGGTAATAGGCATCGTTTTTGGTATAGCCAGTATGTTCTGTTTCCCATTTGGTCATGTATCTAGCTCTAATAAGTCTTTTTGACTCTTCGTATGTCACAATAGTATCTGGTTGTGGTAGTCTTGCACCTTCTTTTGCCAGTCAGTCTGCCTCCTCGCTGCCTTGGATGTTACAGTGGGATGGAACCCACTGTACCACTACTCTTTTTGGTGCGGACTGCTGGCATAGTTGACAGACTACTGCTCTTAAATCATTTAGTTCAGTATTTTTCTGGCTTTTTTAGTGCTGTAACTACGGCCATGGTATCTGTAAGCAGGACTATATGGCTTTTATTCCTTTTACCTGTCACCATTTCTTCTACTGCAGCCCTCAGTGCCTCTGCCTCCGCTCTGAAATTGCTTGAGTATTTTCCAGTTGCCACTGACAGTGTTATTTTTCTGCCATTTGGTAGGCTCAGGGATACCCCTGCCCCTCCGTTCTGTGTTGTGTTTGTTACAGAACCGTCGGTGTATGCATGGGTCCAGTCAATGCTTGGGTAGTTTTCCGTTATGTACCTCAGGGTTGTATCTCTTCTTTCTTTTTCAGTCTGGCTGTTTTTGTTTCCAATACCTGGTATATTTTCTTCCACCTCTGGAAATATATGCTGCCTCCAGGTAGGTTTTCGTACAGTAGGGATGTGCTTTGTTGTTGTTAGTCCGTTCATAGGGTCTTCGTTCATCTTTGCTTTGGCTATTTCTGTAAAAATTTCTCCCCTTTAGTTTCCTATTTCCAAAATTTTTTAGTCTCAGATACATTGGATGGTTAGTCAGTCTTCTGAGTCTCTTCTGTCGGTCGTGGATTGCAGTTTTGTAATCTTTTCAAGTTCTACAATTGGCGTTGACTTCATGCCTCCTGTTATAACTCTCATGTCTTGGTTTTGAAGTTTGCTAATTTTATCGAAGTTCGCCTTTGCTGCTGTTGTCCATGCCGCAATGCCATACTCGAGAACTGGTCTCACTCTTTCAGTGTATTGACGGGACCGTCCATAACGTCGCCTGTCGCACGTCCCTCGTGGAGAACGCTTTAATTTTTTCCCGTCTGGTTATTTGTGCTCCTGTTAACTCTCTCTCCCCCACCCCCACCCCCACCCCCATCTTTTTGGTTCCCCTATCATAGTGGACCTGAAGTTCTACTTGTATGTTTAGTCTGTTCCATACTCGAGTATCCTGACTGTCTACACCAGTTGGCGACATGACCTTCCAGATTACATCTTTAACAGATAACCGGTCCCGCATAGGACATCTAAAAAAATGATGATCCGATGGCTGATCTCCACTGATCTTATCCCGGGTGTGAACGTACAATTTGCCGGAATTCGAGAATTGATTATGTGGGAGTGCACAGATCGCCTGAGTACGTGTTCTGATTATATGGGAGTGCACAGATCGCCTGAGTACGTGATCTGATTATGTGGGAGTGCACAGATCCACTGAGTACGTGTTCTGATTATGTGGGAGTGCACAGATCGTCTGAGTACGTGATCTGATTATGTGGGAGTGCACAGATCGCCTGAGTACGTGATTGATTATCTGGGAGTGCACAGATCGCCTGAGTACGTGATCTGATTATGTGGGAGTGCACAGATCGACTGAGTACGTGTTCTGATTATGTGGGAGTGCACAGATCGACTGAGTACGTGGTATAATTATGTTGGAGTGCACAGATCGACTGAGTACGTGTTCTGATTATGTGGGAGTGCACAGATCGACTGAATACATGTTCTGATCGTGAAGACGAGTTTGTGATTGTGTGTTGAGGGTGTAGATAGAGGACGCGAGCTAACTCGAGCCATTAACCTACTCCGAAGACTGTCTGCCACAGCCAAACTTGACTTACTCTAAAAAACATTTTTTAACATTTTGTTTGACTAAGTACGGAGACCCTACCAAAAGCCATGTTTGTACTGCTAGATACATCACGTCCATCTACACATGCTCTTTGCCGATAAGGGTATCGAATGTTGAACGACTAATATTCTTGTTTGACGTTGTGAAGTTTTGTTGTTGCAGATATAGATTTAGAATCTGGTGTTTTTTTATGTAGCTACAGAAATAAGATCAACACCAATTGCTTCTATTTTATGTGGTAGTTGAATATAAATATATTCTGATTATTTAGATTAGACGTTCTTTTCTTTTATTGATATTGTGCAACGATTATTCTTGTTATTAAATGATATTAGTTTGTGTTATTGTTAATATTAGTGTTTACAGTGTTTTGTTATGTTGAAGTCGTGTCGTTGTGTAGATTGGAACTCTTTTGATAAGTCGACTACTTAGCTTAAAGGCTTACGCTGCCACACCCGTCTAAACACGCCCCCCTCTTTCCCACTATAACAAGCCCATGTACTAACTCCCCCCCATGTAACAAGCCACCACGCTTTCATATACCAAGCCTCCATGTAACAAGCCCCAATGTACCAAGCCTCCATGTAACAAGTCTCCATGTACCAAGCCTCCATGTAACAAGTCTCCATGTACCAAGCCTCCATGTACCAAGCCTCCATGTAACATGCCTCCATGTAACTTGCCTCGATGTACCAAACCCCATGTACCAAGCCTCCGTGTACCAAACCTCAGTATAGCCAGGTTGGCTTATAATTCATGTTCCCATTTACACATTTACATCAAGTTTTTGCTATGAATTATTTTCACATTTGTTTCCTGTGCATGCCAATAACCCCTGGTTCACCAAGCAGATTAAAGGCAAAATTTAGGAATGAATCCAAGTGCTGAGCCAGACATGTATGAATGTGTTATGGAAGATGTCTTAGAAAGAAATATCCTGGGCTTGTGATGGGGTCTATTTGGGTCAAATGGGAGCCAATTACGTGACACATTGATCAAACATGTTTGCTCATTCTATATTTCTGAACTTGATTATGTTCACACACACAATACAAGGACACAAAAAACACAACATGTATTCAATGTGACTTGTGTGACAGCTGATCTTCCAGCCTTGTGCAGCCAGTACGTGCATGAACTCACTAAAGTACTGGTAGCCCTCTATGCCGTCCTCATCTGTCCATCCATCCACTTTCAGTACCCAATCATCCTCGGTGCTGATGGTGCTGTTAAATGGGCTGACTGAGCAGTTGCCAGGTCTTGGTGGGAAGTTCACCTGCCGGATAAATGTACCAGACGTTCACACGTGACGGTAATCATGGTACGTCATCGTATTCATGCTTCTCTTTTTCAAACAACATCACATGATACACGTGCTCCAAACAATATCACCATGATGCACGTGCTCCAAACAATATCACTATGATACACTTGTTCCAAACAACATCACCATGATACACATGCTCCAAACAACATCACCATGATACACTTGTTCCAAACAACATCACTATGATACACGTGCTCCAAACAACATCACATGATACACTTGCTCCAAAGAACATCACCATGATACACGTGCTCCAAACAACGTCACCAGGATACACGTGCTCCAAACAACATGACCATGATACACGTGCTCCAAACAACGTAACATGATACACTTGCTCCAAAGAACATCACCATGATACACGTGCTCCAAACAACGTCACCAGGATACACGTGCTCCAAACAACATGACCATGATACACGTGCTCCAAACAACATCACCATGATACACGTGCTCCAAACAATATTACCATGATGTGTTTGAATGTGATTGACAAGGCTGACAGGCTGCACTAGAGGTCAGACTCCAACAACAGCCGTCTGGGCTGACAGGCTGCACTAGAGGTCAGACACCAACAACAGACGTCTGGGCTGACAGGCTGCACTAAAGGTTAGACATGAACAACAGACGTCTGGGCTGACAGGCTGCACTAGAGGTCAGACACCAACAACAGACGTCTCGGCTGACAGGCTGCACTAGAGGTCAGACACCAACCGCAGACGTATGGGCTGTCAAATCAAATGTGGAGTTATCTGGCTACTTCTTGGAGAATGCTGAACCATTTAGAGAACTATGACGTGACTGCACATCTCTCTACCTATGTTAGTGTATATCTCACTGACCTATGTCAGTGTACATCTCACTGGCCTATGTCAGTGTAAATCTCCCTGACCTATGTCAGTGTACATCTCACTGACCTATGTCAGTGTACATCTCACTGACCTATGTCAGTGTACATCTCACTGACCTATGTTAGTGTACATCTCATTGACCTATGTCAGTGTACATATCTCAGCCAATGTCAGTGTACATATCTCAGCCAATGCCAGTGTACATCCTACAGACCTATGTCAGTGTACATCTCACTGACCTATGTCAGTGTACATCTCACTTACCTATGTCAGTGTACATATCTCAGCCAATGTCAGTGTACATATCTCAGCCAATGTCAGTGTACATCTCACTCACCTATGTGTGTACATATCTGAGCCAATGTCAGTGTACATCTCACTGACCTATGGTACTGGCCATGGTGGTAGGATCAGCTGATAATGAAAGGCTGAAAGTCTTCATAGAGGGTTTACACAAAATGTGAGGTCGAGGTTACTCAATGAACCAGACCAGATAAAACAGTTTGACAAACATGAAACTTGTGGGCGCACGCAACTAAAACACAGAGTTAGGAGAATATTGACACATAACAGTGGGAGATAACACATTGACAGTTAACAGAGTGGATAACACATTGACAGTTAACAGAGTGAAACAGTAGACATCCAATATTGGGAGATAAAACATTGACACATAAAAGTTGGAGATACAACATTGACAACTAACAGTTGGAGATACAACATTGACACATAACAGTTGGAAATACAACATTGACACATAACAGTTGGAAATACAACATTGACACATAACAGTTGGAAATACAACATTGACACATAACAGTTGGAGATACAACATTGACACATAACAGTTGGAAATACAACATTGACACATAACAGTTGGAAATACAACATTGACACATAACAGTTGGAGATACAACTTTGAGATAAAACAGTTGGCGATAAAACGATTGTAACAAGCTGACCGTGTACCTGGAGATTGACTGAAGTCTTGGCTGATACTCCTTTGAGAGTGACGAGGCACTGGACTCGCATGAGCGTTACATTAAACAGCTCCAGCAGGCTGGGCTGGATTGAGATCTGGCTTGAGTACTGGCCTGTAGTAGATGAAGACTATGAGGCTTCCTACAACGGTTCTACGTCTCAGCAATTTTTAACCTAACTGAACTTCTTTATACTGGATTAGAAGACTCTGCAAAGTCTGTGTACAATCAGTTTAATTTACAATCACGTTTTCTAAAAATGGATATGTGTATAAAATCTATTCTTGAATGCATGCATTGACCCTGCCTCCACTACCTCCTGTGGCAATGCATTTCAAGCATTTACCACTCTCTGACTTAAAAAATATTTCTTATATCTAATTTACCTTTCTTTAGTTAATTTGTAGTTATCCCCTCTTCTTCTTGTGAGTGCTTGTATTTTGAAACACTTGTTATAGTCTAATTTATCCATTCCTCTGATCATCTTATAAACCTGTATTAAGTCACCTCGAATTCTTCTCTTTTCTAGACACTGTATGCCGGTTTTTCTGAGTCTTTCCTCTTAACTGTAATTCTGGAATCCCACTATCAGCTTTGTCGCTCTTCTTTGAATACTTTCCAGCATGTTTATCTCTACTATAAGGACTCCACACCTGTACACAGTACTCCAATCTAGATCTAACTAATGCTTATTACAGATTGACTATTACTTCCTTGCTCCTATGTTTAATATTTCTTTTTATCATCCCTAACATTGCATTTGCCTTTTTCACTGCTACCTGAACTTGCTCACTCACCTTACCCGTATAATCTATTATAACCCCTAGGTCCCTTTCATCATTCTAATATTGTTCTCCCCATTCTGTAATTATGTTCCATATTGGATCTACCCATGTGGATGACTGTTCATTTATCTACATTAAACTCCATTTGCCAGCTCGCCTACTATTCTCGAATTGTATCTAAATACGACCTCAATATATCCACTTCTGCTTTAAATTAGACACTACTGCATAGATTTGTGTCATCAGCAAATTTTGCAATCATGGATCCCATATCAATGTCCAATTCGTTTATATATATCAAGAACAAAATTGATCCCAAAACCGAGCCCTGTGGCACTCCACTTTTTACTTCACACCACTCAGAGTACTCCATATTTATGCCCACTCTATGCCTTCTTCTCGTTACTAATTTTCAATCCATTTAGCAAATTCTCCCTCTATTCAATGTAATTCCTAAACTTTTCCTATCCCTAAACAATCTTTGATACGGTACTTTATCAAAGGCCTTTGCAAAAACCTAGATAAATAACATCCCCTGGCTTCTCTCCGTCTATCATTTTAGCAGCCTTCTGCGATGTTAAAACACCCAACTATCTGCCCAAAACTCTGGTATCGACACATCAAATATCTGCAGTAAATAGCGAGGACTGGAATGCAATCGAGACTGTCATGCAGTTTAATATGGGAATTGTCATACCAATTATTAATGGTTTTTTTTATATAAACACCTTTATCAAGTACTAGAAAAACAAAAACAGAACAGCTGAAAACAGCGAACCATGCCCTCATGTAAAACTGCTATATTTATACCTACATGTATTTCTGTCATTAGTGGTATTTAGTTTTACTGTGGTGACTCATGTATACAGCAGACGTCAGTTTTACTGTGGTGACTCATGTATACAGCAGACGTTAGTTTTAACGTGGTGACTCAAATATACAGTTTACTACAACTATTTCTAGTAATCTCTCTTCGTATTATTTACCCAGTACCACGACATATAATTGTCTTGTCTTCTCACACAGACCCATCCATCTTATGGCTGATATTATTCGCATTTGGCTAGTCTTAGAACCTGTTTATCTACATCTCTCATGTAGCATGTTCTTTGTAGAACGTCGCTCCCATCACAGTCTGTCTGAAAGAAACTCGTTCCCTTGCCAAAACTCCAGCTTCCGCCACTGTCATACTCAGGCACTCCTGGATATCTTGGTGCCATCGTCTTCTTGGTCTACCATTTCCTCTTTTGCCTGGCACCATACCTTCCATCACCGTCCTCTCAAGACCGTTGTGTCTCTTGATGTGACCAAAGTATTTGCATTTTCTAGCCAAAATGGAATTGATAAACCAGTTCTCCTCTATGCTCAACTCTTGCCGAATGTCTACATTTGTTCTTTTCTCTGTCCAGGGTATTCTGAGGATCTTTCTGTAACATTTTGACTCAAAGGATTCGATTCTTTGTCTAGAAGTTTTGGTAATCGTCCATGCTTCACAGCCATAAGCTGCCACAGGAAAAACACAGGCTCTCAAGACTTTTACTTTTATCGTTTTGTTGGTGCCCTGCCATAATTTCTTCAGGCTGTTCAGTCTCTGCATTGCCATGGCTAGTCTTCTTCTGATTTCTTTCGAGCAGCCACCATTTTTGTCGATTCTGGAGCCCAGATATTCAAAATGTGTAACCTGATCTATTTCCTCACCACCCACTGTAAATTTATGCTGACATTGTGTTTTGTCGGTGGTCAATATCTTTGTTTTATTTATGTTTATGAACAGATTTTGATCTTCACTATGTCCATTAACGGCTGAAAGTAGCTGCTCTAGCCCTTCCGCACTTCATGATAGTATCACTGTGTCATCTGCGTACCGTAACTCTGAAATCTCGTACCACCCAATCGTAAATGGGTCAAAACTTTCAATGTTCTCATCTTCTCTAACATTTCTCATTTTACATTCCGCATATATGTTGTACAGATAAGGTGAGAGGATACATCCCTGTCGGACTCCCTTTTGTACAGCAAACCAATCTGATGTTTGCCCAGATACTCGGACAACGGCTTGTTGATCTTGGTATAATGTTTCAATGAGATGGACTATATGCAAAGGAAACCCCATTTCCTTCATGATTCTCCACAGATTTTGATGTTTTACCGTGTTGAAGGCCTTAGTGTAATCAATGAAACATGTGTACAGGTCTACATTAAACTCTCTACATGTTTCATAGATATTCCTTAAATTGAATATGTGGTCCCGGGTCCCTCTGTTTTTCCTAAAACCTGCCTGGACTACGTGAATTTCAGATTCAAACCTTTTCTCTTTCCTTCTAAATAGGATTCGCAAGAGTATCTTGCTAGCGTGGCTGATTGTTTATCTACAATCGTCCAGAAATGGCTGATACTGTTCGCATTTGAAATGCATGTTGACCTTTCTTATATTTGAGCCATAAGATAACTGGAGACATGTCAGCGTTACCAAATGGCTAAATGATTACAACAAACAGTTAGATATGCGCTAGACATGCCATCAAACTTCAAACTTCCTTATCAAAAAATATTTGTGTTTGGACCCAGGCCTCATGACCGTGAGTAACTCACCTATGACACGGTCCTTCATGTCTTCCGGCTGGAGCACCCGCCAGCCTTGGGGCCACCTGTAATCATATGGGCTGACAGCCCACGAGTAGCTGGGTGAGTCAGAGGCTGAGCAGCTCAAGCAGAGACAGTCCATGGCAAATCTGGAGGACCTCAGGATCTTGTAGCCTTCAGACAGTTGGTAATACACTGATCCTGGCACTGGCCTGCAGATGAAGGGCTCTCATATCAGAGTCTAACCGACTACCTTCACTAACGTTTAACACTAACGTTTTAACACGTAACTTAACTTTTTTAACAATGTTAATGACTAAACTAACCTAACGAAATGATTAACTCACTAAATATACGATAGCGATTTGAAAAGTTTGACCGCCAGCGCAAAAACTATGACAACACTGCTCATAGCCAGTGACACCTATGTGAAAATAATCTCTAATGAAGTGATTATAAGGACATGTAGTGGCATGCGCCTCAAATGTGACGCATGCACACAGCAAACATTACAATGCCGGGTTACATAGAACTATGGTTGAAGCAACGCGCTGTGATTGGGTTCCTGATGCGAAAGGCTGTGTTCCCTTCGACATTCATCGAAGAATGACCGGTATATGGTGATGCCTGTGTGGATGTCAGAACTGTCAGGACAAGGGTACTGACTGCACAAAACGACAACCCAGCCACGAGAAACCTGCATGACAAGGCGCATTTGGCGATGCACAGCATCAAACACGAGTGGATAAACTGGTTTGTGTCAATCACCGTGTCCAGCAGTTGGATGTCGCCGCAATGCTTAGAATTTCGATTGAGCGAGTCCATCACATTATCGATGCCCTGCATGGGTCTAGGAAAGGGGGTGAGGGGTCACTTGGGTCTAGGAAAGGGGGTGATGGGTCACTTGGGTCTAGGAAAGGGGGTGATGGGTCACTTGGGTCTAGGAAAGGGGGTGGTGGGTCACTTAAGTATACGAAAGTGGGTGATGGGTCATTAGGGTCTAGGAAAGTGTGGGATGGGTCATTTGGGTCTAGAAAAGGGGGTTATGGGTCACTTTGGTCTAGGAAAGGGGGTGATGGGTCACTTGGGTCTAGGAAAGGGGGTGATGGGTCACTTGTGTCTCGGAAAGGGGGTGATGGGTCACTTGGTCTAGGAAAGTGTGGGATGGGTCATTTAGGTCTAGAAAAGGGGGTGATGGGTCATTTGGGTCTAGGAAAAAGTGGGATGGGTCACTTGGGTCTAGGAAAGTGTGTGTGAGATGGGTCACTTGGGTCTAGGAAAGTGTGGGATGGGTCATTTGGGTCTAGTAAAGTGTGTATGAGATGGGTCACTTGGGTCTAGAAAAGTGTGTGTGAGATGGATCACTTGGGTCTAGGAAAGTGTGTGGTGGGTCACTTAGGTCTAGGAAAGTGGGTGGTGGGTCACTTAGGTCTAGGAAAGTGGGTGGTGGGTCACTTGGGTCTAGGAAAGGGGGTGGTGGGTCACTTGGGTCTAGGAAAGGGGGTGGTGGGTCACTTGGGTCTAGGAAAGTGTGGGATGGGTCCCTTGGGTCTAGGAAAAAGTGGGTGGTGGGTCACTTGGGTCTAGGAAAGTGGGTGGTGGGTCACTTGGGTCTAGGAAAGGGGGTGGTGGGTCACTTGGGTCTAGGAAAGGGGGTGGTGAGTCACTTGGGTCTAGGAAAGGGGGTGGTGGGTCATTTGGGTCTAGGAAAGTGTGTGGTGGGTCACTTGGGTCTAGGAAAGTTGGTGGTGGGTCACTTGGGTCTAGATAAGGGGGTGGTGGGTCACTTGGGTCTAGGAAGGGGGGGGGTGGGTCACTTGGGTCTAGGAAAGTGTGGGATGGGTCCCTTGGGTCTAGGAAAAAGTGGGTGGTGAGTCACTTGGGTCTAAGAAAGGGGGTGGTGGGTCACTTGGGTCTAGGAAAGTGTGGGATGGGTCACTTGGGTCTAGGAAAGTGTGGGATGGGTGATTTGGGTCTAGGAAAGTGTGGGATGGGTCATTTGGGTATGGGAAAGTGTGTGTGAGATGGCTCACTTGGGTATAGAAAAGTGGGTGGGAGATGGATCCCTCGGGTCTAGGAAAGTGGGTGTGAGATGGATTCCTTGGATCTAGAAAAGTGTGTGTGAGATGGCTCCCTTGTATCTAGGAAAGTGTGTGAGATGGGTTCCTTGGATCTAGGAAAGTGTGTGTGAGATGGGTCCCTTGAATCCAGGAAAGTGTGTGTGAGATTGGTTTCTTGTATCTAGGAAAGTGTGTGAGATGGGTCTCTTCCACGCTGATACCGGATATGAAACAGCCCGGACAACAGGAGTGCCAAGACCTTCTCATGTGATATGAACAGGAAGGCGATGTCTTTATACGTCGAATTGTCACTGGTGACAAGTTATGGACACATGATCGAAAAGTCCTGGACACATCATGGAGAAGTCATGGACACATCATGTACAAGTCATGGACACATCATGTACAAGTCATGGACACATCATGTACAAGTCATGGACACATCATGTACAAGTCATGGACACATCATGTACAAGTCATGGACACATCATGGACAAGTCATGGACACATTATTATGACCCAGAGTCTATGGAGTACACACGTCATAACTCACCTACCCGCAACAAGGTCGTTGCCCCGGCCGGACAGGGGATGATGACCATCTTTTGGGACTGTGAGGGTGTAGAACACTCTCAATTTATGGAGCATGGAAATACAGTCAACTCTGATCGATAGGTGAAAACTTTGCAGAAACTTTGAGCACGCTTGTTGCGTGTCCGTGTGTGCAAGCAGGAAATCTATCAGCCCACAGACGAGCTGACACAACAGTGTCTGCATTGGACCGTTAGAAGTTTGGCGACGTTTTACCGTACCCATCTGATCTGGCACCCTGTGACATCTTCCTCTTCCTGGAGCTGAAGGATCAGCTCAAGGGACACCGCAACGCTTCTGATGAGGAGGTGCAAGCATATGTTCGTACTTGGCTCCGGGAGGAGACACCGGATGTTATCCTCGACGGGATCCAACAACTTGTCTGACGGGACCAAGATGGTGACTAGGTTGGTGTGTGTTGACCAGGATGGTGACTAGGTTGGTGTGTGTGGACCAGGATGGTGACTAGGTTGGTGTGTGTGTGTGGACCAGGATGGTGACTAAGTTGGTGTGTGTGGACCAGGATGGGGACTAGGTTGGTGTGTGTGTCTGTGTGTGTGGACCAGGATGGTGATTAGGTTGGTGTGTGTGGACCAGGATGGTGACTAGGTTGGTGTATGTGTGTATGGACCAGGATGGTGACTAGGTTGGTGTGTGTGGACCAGGATGGTGACTAGATTGGTGTGTGTGGACCAGGATGGTAACTAGGTTGGTGTGTGTGTATATGGACCAGGATGGTGACTAGGTTGGTGTTTGTGGACCAGAATGGTGAATAGGTTGGTGTGTGTGTGTGGACCAGGATGGTGACTAGGGTGGTGTGTATGGACCAGGATTGTGACTAGGTTGGTGTGTGTCGAGCAGGATGGTGAATAGGTTGGTGTGTGTGTGTATGTGTGTGTGTGTGTGTGTGTGTGGACCAGGATGGTGACGGTTGGTGTGTATGTGTGGGGACCAGGATGGTGACTAGGTTAGTGTGTGTGAACAAAGATGGTGACTAGGTTGGTGTGTGTGTGTGTGTGTGGACCAGGATGGTGACTCGGTTGATGTGTGTGGACCAGGATGGTGATTAGCTTGGTGTGTGTGTGTGTGGACCAGGATGGATACTAGGTTGGTGTGTGTGTGTGTGTGTGGACCAGGATGGTGACTAGGTTGGTGTGTGTGGACCAGGATGGTGACTAGTTTGGTGTGTGTGTGTGTGTGTGGACCAGGATGGTGACTAGCTTTGTGTGTGTGTGTGTGTGTGGAGCAGAGGGTGACTAGGTTGGTGTGTGTGTGTGTGTGGACCACGATGGTGACTAGGTACGTGTATGTGTGTGGACAAGGATGGTAACTAGGTTGGTGTGTTGTGTGTGTGGACCAGGATGGTGACTAGGTTGGTGTGTGTGTGTGTGGACCAGGAGAGGGACTAGGCTGGTGTGTGTGTGTGTGGACCAAGATGGTGACTAGGTTGGGGTGTGTGTGTGTGGACCAGGATGGTGACTAGGTTAGTGTGTGTGTGTGTGGACCAGGATGGTGACTAGGTTGGGGTGTGTGGACCAGGATGGTGGCTAAGTTGGTGTGTGTCGACCAGGATGGTGACTAGGTTTGTGTGTGTGGACCAGGATAGTGACTAGGTTGGTGTGTGAGTGTGGACCAGGATGGTGACTAGGTTGGTGTGTGTGGACAAGGATGGTGACTAGGTTGGTGTGTGTGGACCAGGATGGTTACTAGGTTGGTGTTTGTAGACCAGGATGGTGACTAGGTTGGTGTGTGTGTGTTTGGACCAGGATGGTGACTAGGTTGGTGTTTGTGGACCGGGATGGTAACTAGGTTGGTGTGTGTGTGTGGACCCGGATGGTGACTAGGTTGGTGTGTGTGGACCAAGATGGTGACTAGGTTGGTGTGTGTGGACGAGGATGGTGACTAGGTTGGTGTATGTGTGGACCCGGATGTTGACTAGGTTGGTGTGTGTGTGGACCAGGATGGTGATTAGGTTGGTGTGTGTGTGGACCAGGATGGTGACTTAGTTGGTGTGTGTGGACCAGGATGGTGACTAGATTGGTGTGTGTGGACCAGGATGGTGACTAGGTTGGTGTGTGTGTGTGGACCAGGATGGTGACTAGGTTGGTGTGTGTGGACCAGGATGGTGACTCGGTCGGTGTGTGTGGACCAGGATGGTAATTAGCTTGGTGTTTGTGGACCAGGATGGTGACTAGGTTGGTGTGTGTGTGTATGGACCAGGATGGTGACTAGGTTGGTGTTTGTGGACCAGAATGGTGATTAGGTTGGTGTGTGTGTGTGGACCAGGATGGTGACTAAGTTGGTGTGTGTGGACCAGGATGGTGACTAGGTTTGTGTGTGTGGACTAGGATGGTGACTAGATTGGTGTGTGAGTGTGCACCAGGATGGTGACTAGGTTGGTGTGTGTGGACCAGGATGGTGACTAGGTTGGTGTGTGTGGACCAGGATGGTTACTAGGTTGGTGTTTGTAGACCAGGATGGTGACTAGGTTGGTGTGTGTGTGTTTGGACCAGGATGGTGACTAGGTTGGTGTTTGTGGACCGGGATGGTAACTAGGTTGGTGTGTGTATAGACCCTGATGGTGACTAGGTTGGTGTGTGTGGACCAAGATGGTGACTAGGTCGGTTTGTGTGGACCAGGATGGTGACTAGGTTGGTGTATGTGTGGACCAGGATGGTGACTATGTTCGTGTGTGTGTGGACCAGGATGGTGATTAGGTTGGTGTGTGTGGACCAGGATGGTGACTAAGTTGGTGAGTGTGGACCAGGATGGTGACTAGATTGGTGTGTGTGGACCAGGATGGTGACTAGGTTGGTGTGTGTGTGTGTGTGGACCAGGATGGTGACTAGGTTGGTGTGTGTGGACCAGGATGGTGACTAGGTCGGTTTGTGTGGACCAGGATGGTAATTAGCTTGGTGTTTGTGGACCAGGATGGTGACTAGGTTGGTGTATGTGTGTATGGACCAGGATGGTGACTAGGTTGGTGTTTGTGGACCAGAATGGTGATTAGGTTGGTGTGTGTGTGTGTGGACCAGGATGGTGACTAGGTTGATGTGTGTGGACCAGGATGGTGATTAGCTTTGTGTGTGTGTGTGTGGACCAGGATGGATACTAGGTTGGTGTGTGTGTGTGGACCAGGATGGTGACTAGATTGGTGTGTGTGGACCAGGATGGTGACTAAGTTGGTGTGTGTGGACGAGGATGGTGACTAGGTTGGTGTGTGTGGGTGTGTGTGTGGAACAGGATGGTGACTAGGTTGGTGTGTGTATTTGTGTGGACCAGGATGGTGACTAGGTTGGTGTGTGTGGACCAGGATGGTGACTAGGTTAGTGTGTGTGTGTGTGTGTGTGGACCAGGATGGTGACTAGCTTTGTGTGTGTGTGTGTGTGGAGCAGAGGGTGACTAGGTTGGTGTGTGTGTGTGTGTGGACCAGGAGAGTGACTAGGCTGGTGTGTGTGTGTGTGGACCAAGATGGTGACTAGGTTGGGGAGTGTGTGTGTGGATAAGGATGGTAACTAGGTTGGTGTGTGTGTGTGTGGACCAGGATGGTGACTAGGTTGGTGTGTGTGTGTGTGGACCAGGAGAGTGACTAGGCTGGTGTGTGTGTGTGTAGACCAAGATGGTGACTAGGTTGGGGTGTGTGTGTGTGGACCAGGATGGTGACTAGGTTGGGGTGTGTGGACCAGGATGGTGACTAGGTTGGTGTGTGTGTGTATGTACCAGGATGGTGACTAGGTTGGTGTTTGTGGACCAGAATGGTGATTAGGTTGGTGTGTGTGTGTGGACCAGGATGGTGACTAAGTTGGTGTGTGTGGACCAGGATGGTGACTAGGTTTGAGTGTGTGGACCAGGATGGTGACTAGGTTGGTGTGTGAGTGTGGACCAGGATGGTGACTAGGTTGGTGTGTGTGGACCAGGATGGTGACTAGGTTGGTGTGTGTGGACCAGGATGGTTACTAGGTTGGTGTTTGTAGACCAGGATGGTGACTAGGTTGGTGTGTATGTGTGTTTGGACCAGGATGGTGACTAGGTTGGTGTTTGTGGACCGGGATGGTAACTAGGTTGGTGTGTGTGTATGGACCCTGATGGTGACTAGGTTGGTGTGTGTGGACCAAGATGGTGACTAGGTTGGTGTGTGTGGACCAGGATGGTGACTAGGTTGGGGTATGTGTGGACCAGGATGGTGACTATGTTGGTGTGTTTGTGGACCAGGATGGTGATTAAGTTGCTGTGTGTGGACCAGGATGGTGACTAAGTTGGTGTGTGTGGACCAGGATGGTGACTAGGTTGGTGTGTGGACCAGGATGGTGACTAGGTCGGTGTGTGTGGACCAGGATGGTAATTAGCTTGGTGTTTGTGGACCAGGATGGTGACTAGGTTGGTGTATGTGTGTATGAACCAGGATGGTGACTAGGTTGGTGTTTGTGGACCAGAATGGTGATTAGGTTGGTGCGTGTTAGGACCAGGATGGTGACGGTTGGTGTGTATGTGTGGGGACCAGGATGGTGACTAGGTTGGTGTGTGTGAACAAAGATGGTGACTAGGTTGGTGTGTGTGTGTGTGTGTGGACCAGGATGGTGACTAGTTTGATGTGTGTGGACCAGGATGGTGATTAGCTTGGTGTGTGTGTGTGTGGACCAGGATGGATACTAGGTTGGTGTGTGTGTGTGTGTGTGGACCAGGATGGTGACTAGGTTGGTGTGTGTGGACCAGAATGGTGAATACGTTGGTGTGTGTGGACCAGGATGGTGTCTAGATTGGTGTGTGTGGACCAGGATGGTGACTAGGTTGGTGTGTGGACCAGGATGGTGACTAAGTCGGTATGTGTGGACCAGAATGGTAATTAGCTTGGTGTTTGTGGACCAGAATGGTGATTAGGTTGGTGTGTGTGTGTGGACCAGGATGGTGACTAAGTTGGTGTGTGTGGACCAGGATGGTGACTAGGTTTGTGTGTGTGGACCAGGATAGTGACTAGGTTGGTGTGTGAGTGTGGACCAGGATGGTGACTAGGTTGGTGTATGTGGACCAGGATGGTGACTAGGTTGGTGTGTGTGGACCAGGATGGTTACTAGGTTGGTGTTTGTAGACCAGAATGGTGACTAGGTTGGTGTTTGTAGACCAGGATGGTGACTAGGGTTGTGTGTGTGTGTTTGGACCAGGATGGTGACTAGGTTGGTGTTTGTGGACCGGGATGGTAACTAGGTTGGTGTGTCTGTATGGACCCTGATGGTGACTAGGTTGGTGTGTGTTGACCAAGATGGTGACTAGGTTGGTGTGTGTGGACCAGGATGGTGACTAGGTTGGTGTATGTGTGGACCAGGATGGTGACTAGGTTGGTATGTGTGTGGACCAGGATGGTGATTAGGTTGGTGTGTGTGGACCAGGATGGTGACTAAGTTGGTGTGTGTGGACCAGGATGGTGACTAGATGTGTGTGTGTGGACCAGGATGGTGACTAGGTTTGTGTGTGTGTGTGTGTGGACCAGGATAGTGACTAGGTTGGTGTGTGTGGACCAGGATGGTGACTAGGTCGGTGTATGGACCAGGATGGTAATTAGCTTGGTGTTTGTGGACCAGGATGGTGACTAGGTTGGTGTATGTGTGTATGGACCAGGATGGTGAATAGGTTGGTGTTTGTGGACCAGAATGGTGATTAGGTTGGTGTGTGTGTGTGGACCAGGATGGTGACTAAGTTGGTGTGTGTGGACCAGGATGGTGACTAAGTTGGTGTATGTGGACCAAGATGGTGACTAGATTGGTGTGTGAGTGTGGACCAGGATGGTGACTAGGTTGGTGTGTGTGAACCAAGATGGTGAATAGGTTGGTGTGTGTGTGTGTGTGTGGACCAGGATGGTGACTAGGTTGATGTATGTGGACCAGGATGGTGATTAGCTTGGTGTGTGTGTGTGTGTGGACCAGGATGGATACTAGGTTGGTGTGTGTGTGTGTGTGTGGACCAGGATGGTGACTAGGTTGGTATGTGTGGACCATGATGGTGACTAAGTTGGTGTGTGTGGACGAGGATGGTGACTAGGTTGGTGTGTGTGTGTGTGTGTGTGGAACAGGATGGTGACTAGGTTGGTGTGTGTATTTGTGTGGACCAGGATGGTGATTAGGTTGGTGTGTGTGGACCAGGATGGTGACTAGGTTGGTGTGTGTGTGTGTGTGTGTGGACCAGGATGGTGACTGCCTTTGTGTGTGTGTGTGTGTGTGTGTGGAGCAGAGGGTGACTAGGTTGGTGTGTGTGTGTCTGTGGACCACGATGGTGACTAGGTACGTGTGTGTGTGTGGACAAGGATGGTAACTAGGTTGGTGTGTGTGTGTGTGGACCAGGATTGTGACTAGGTTGGTGTGTGTGTGTGTGGACCAGGAGAGTGATTAGGCTGGTGTGTGTGTGTGTGGACCAAGATGGTGACTAGGTTGGGGTGTGTGTGTGTGGACCAGGATGGTGACTAGGTTTGTGTGTGTGTGTGTGTGGACCAGGATAGTGACTAGGTTGGTGTGTGTGGACCAGGATGGTGACTAGGTCGGTGTATGGACCAGGATGGTAATTAGCTTGGTGTTTGTGGACCAGGATGGTGACTAGGTTGGTGTATGTGTGTATGGACCAGGATGGTGAATAGGTTGGTGTGTGTGTGTGGACCAGGATGGTGACTAAGTTGGTGTGTGTGGACCAGGATGGTGACTAAGTTGGTGTATGTGGACCAAGATGGTGACTAGATTAGTGTGTGAGTGTGGACCAGGATGGTGACTAGGTTGGTGTGTGTGGACCAGGATGGTGACTAGGTTGGTGTGTGTGGACCAGGATGGTTACTACGTTGGTGTTTGTAGACCAGGATGGTGACTAGGTTGGTGTGTGTGTTTGGACCAGGATGGTGAGTAGGTTGGTGTTTGTGGACCGGGATGGTAACTAGGTTGGTGTGTGTGTATAGACCCTGATGGTGACTAGGTTGGTGTGTGTGGACCAAGATGGTGACTAGGTTGGTGTGTGTGGACCAGGATGGTGACTAGGTTCGTGTATGTGTGGACCAGGATGGTGACTATGTTGGTGTGTGTGTGGACCAGGATGGTGATTAGGTTGGTGTGTGTGGACCAGGATGGTGACTAAGTTGGTGAGTGTGGACCAGGATGGTGACTAGATTGGTGTGGGTGGACCAGGATGGTGACTAGGTTCGTGTGTGTGTGTGGACCAGGATGGTGACTAGGTTGGTGTGTGTGGACCAGAATGGTGACTAGGTCGGTGTGTGTGGACCAGGATGGTAATTAGCTTGGTGTTTGTGGACCAGGATGGTGACTAGGTTAGTGTATGTGTGTATGGACCAGGATGGTGACTAGGTTGGTGTTTGTGGACCAGAATGGTGATTAGGTTGGTGTGTGTGTGTGTGTGGACCAGGATGGTGACTAGGTTGATGTGTGTGGACCAGGATGGTGATTAGCTTGGTGTGTGTGTGTGTGGACCAGGATGGATACTAGGTTGGTGTGTGTGTGTTGACCAGGATGGTGACTAGGTTGGTGTGTTGACCAGGATGGTGACTAAGTTGGTGTGTGTGGACGAGGATGGTGACTAGGTTGGTGTGTGTGTGTGTGTGTGTGGAACAGGATGGTGACTAGGTTGGTGTGTGTATTTGTGTGGACCAGGATGGTGACTAGGTTGGTGTGTGTGGATCAGGATGGTGACTAGGTTGGTGTGTGTGTGTGTGTGTGTGGACCAGGATGGTGACTAGCTTTGTGTGTGTGTGTGTGTGGAGCAGAGGGTGACTAGGTTGGTGTGTGTGTGTGTGTGGACCAGGAGAGTGACTAGGCTGGTGTGTGTGTGTGTGGACCAAGATGGTGACTAGGTTGGGGTGTGTGTGTGTGGACCAGGATGGTGACTAGGTTCGGTGTGTGTGTGTGTGGACCAGGAGAGTGACTAGGCTGGTGTCTGTGTGTGTAGACCAAGATGGTAACTTGGTTGGGGTGTGTGTGTGTGGACCAGGATGGTGACTAGGTTAGTGTGTGTGTGTGTGGACCAGGATGGTGACTAGGTTGGGGTGTGTGGATCAGGATGGTGACTAGATTGGTGTGTGTGTGTATGGACCAGGATGGTGACTAGGTTGGTGTTTGTGGAACAGAATGGTGATTAGGTTGGTGTGTGTGTGGACCAGGATGGTGACTAAGTTGGTGTGTGTGGACCAGGATGGTGACTAGGTTTGAATGTGTGGACCAGGATGGTGACTAGGTTGGTGTGTGAGTGTGGACCAGGATGGTGACTAGGTTGGTGTGTGTGGACCAGGATGGTGACTAGGATGGTGTGTGTGGACCAGGATGGTTACTAGGTTGGTGTTTGTAGACCAGGATGGTGACTAGGTTGGTGTGTATGTGTGTTTGGACCAGGATGGTGACTAGGTTGGTGTTTGTGGACCGGGATGGTAACTAGGTTGGTGTGTGTGTATGTACCCTGATGGTGACTAGGTTGGTGTGTGGACCAGGATGGTGACTACGTTGGTGTATGTGTGGACCAGGATGGTGACTATGTTGGTGTGTGTGGACCAGGAAGGTGACTAGATTGGTGTGTGTGGACCAGGATGGTGATTAAGTGTGTGTGTGGACCAGGATGGTGACTAAGTTGGTGTGTGTGGACCAGGAAGGTGACTAGATTGGTGTGTGTGGACCAGGATGGTGACTAGGTTGGTGTGTGTGGACCAGGATGGTGACTAGGTTGGTGTGTGTGGACCAGGATGGTGACTAGGTCGGTGTGTGTGGACCAGGATGGTAATTAGCTTGGTGTTTGTGGACCAGTATGGTGACTAGGTTGGTGTATGTGTGTATGAACCAGGATGGTGACTAGGTTGGTGTTTGTGGACCAGAATGGTGATTAGGTTGGTGTGTGTTTGGACCAGGATGGTGACGGTTGGTGTGTATGTGTGGGGACCAGGATGGTGACTAGGTTGGTGTGTGTGAACCAAGATGGTGAATAGGTTGGTGTGTGTGTGTGTGTGTGGACCAGGATGGTGACTAGGTTGATGTATGTGGACCAGGATGGTGATTAGCTTGGTGTGTGTGTGTGTGGACCAGGATGGATACTAGGTTGGTGTGTGTGTGTGTGTGTGGATCAGGATGGTGACTAGGTTGGTATGTGTGGACCAGGATGGTGACTAAGTTGGTGTGTGTGGACGAGGATGGTGACTAGGTTGGTGTGTGTGTGTGTGTGTGTGGAACAGGATGGTGACTAGGTTGGTGTGTGTATTTGTGTGGACCAGGATGGTGATTAGGTTGGTGTGTGTGGACCAGGATGGTGACTAGGTTGGTGTGTGTGTGTGTGTGTGTGGACCAGGATGGTGACTGCCTTTGTGTGTGTGTGTGTGTGTGTGTGGAGCAGAGGGTGACTAGGTTGGTGTGTGTGTGTCTGTGGACCACGATGGTGACTAGGTACGTGTGTGTGTGTGGACAAGGATGGTAACTAGGTTGGTGTGTGTGTGTGTGGACCAGGATTGTGACTAGGTTGGTGTGTGTGTGTGTGGACCAGGAGAGTGATTAGGCTGGTGTGTGTGTGTGTGGACCAAGATGGTGACTAGGTTGGGGTGTGTGTGTGTGGACCAGGATGGTGACTAGGTTAGTGTGTGTGTGTGTGTGGACCAGGATGGTGACTAGGTTGGGGTGTGTGGACCAGGATGGTGACTAAGTTGGTGTGTCGACCAGGATGGTGACTAGGTTTGTGTGTGTGGACCAGGATGGTGACTAGGTTGGTGTGTTAGTGGGGACAAGGATGGTGACTAGGTTGGTGTGTGTGGACAAAGATGGTGAGTAGGTTGGTGTGTGTGGACCAGGATGGTTACTAGGTTTGTGTTTGTAGACCAGGATGGTGACTAGGTTGGTGTGTGTGTGTTTGGATCAGGATGGTGACTAGCTTGGTGTTTGTGGACCGGGATGGTAACTAGGTTCGTGTGTGTGTGTGTGTGTGGACCCGGATGGTGACTAGGTTGGTGTGTGTGGACCAAGATGGTGACTAGGTTTGTGTGTGTGGACCAGGATGGTGACTAGGTTGGTGTATGTGTGGACCAGGATGGTGACTAGGTTGGTGTGTGTGGACCAGGATGGTGACTAGGTTGGTGTGTGTGGACCAGGATGGTGACTAGGTCTGTGTGTGTGGACCAGGATGGTTACTAGGTTGGTGTTTGTAGACCAGGATGGTGACTAGGTTGTGTTTGTAGACCAGGATGGTGACTAGGGTTGTGTGTGTGTGTTTGGACCAGGATGGTGACTAGGTTGGTGTTTGTGGACCGGGATGGTAACTAGGTTGGTGTGTCTGTATGGACCAAGATGGTGACTAGGTTGGTGTGTGTGGACCAAGATGGTGACTAGGTCGGTGTGTGTGGACCAGGATGGTGACTAGGTTGGTGTATGTGTGGACCAGGATGGTGACTAGGTTGGTGTGTGTGTGGACCAGGATGGTGATTAGGTTGGTGTGTGTGGACCAGGATGGTGACTAAGTTGGTGTGTTGACCAGGATGGTGACTAGATGTGTGTGTGTGGACCAGGATGGTGACTAGGTTTGTGTGTGTGTGTGTGGACCAGGATAGTGACTAGGTTGGTGTGTGTGGACCAGGATGGTGACTAGGTCGGTGTGTGTGGACCAGGATGGTAATTAGCTTGGGGTTTGTGGACCAGGATGGTGACTAGGTTGGTGTATGTGTGTATGGAGCAGGATGGTGACTAGGTTGGTGTTTGTGGACGAGAATGGTGATTAGGTTGGTGTGTGTGTGGACCAGGATGGTGACTAAGTTGGTGTGTGTGGACCAGGATGGTGACTAAGTTGGTGTGTGTGGACCAGGATGGTGACTAGGTTGGTGTGTGTGTGTGGACCAGGATGGTGATTAGGTTGGTGTGTGTGTGTGGACCAGGATGGTGACTAGGTTGGTGTGTGTAGACTAGGATGGTGACTAGGTTGGTGTGTGTGGACCAGGATGGTGACTAGGTTGGTGTTTGTGGACCAGAATGGTAACTAGGTTGGTGTGTGTGTGTGGACCAGGATGGTGACTATGTTGGTGTGTATGGATTAGGATTGTGACTAGATTGGTGTGTGTAGACCAGGATGGTGAATAGGTTGGTGTGTGTGTGTGTGTGTGTGTGTGTGTGGACCATGATGGTGACGGTTGGTGTGTGTGTCTGTGGACCAGGATGGTGACTAGGAAGGTGTGTGTAAACCAGGATGGTGACTAGGTTGGTGTGTGTGTGTGTGTGTGTGGAAAGGATGGTGACTAGCTTGGTGTGTGTGGACCAGGATGGTGATTAGCTTGGTGTGTGTGTGTGTGTGGACCAGGATGGATACTAGGTTGGTGTGTGTGTGTGTGTGTGTGGACCAGGATGGTGACTAGGTTGGTGTGTGTGGACCAGGATGGTGACTAAGTTGGTGTGTGTGGACGAGGATGGTGACTAGGCTGGTGTGTGTGTGTGTGTCTGTGTGGAATAGGATGGTGACTAGGTTTGTGTGTGTATGTGTGTGGACCAGGATTGTGACTAGGTTGGTGTGTGTGGACCAGGATGGTGACTAGGTTGGTGTGTGTGTGTGTGTGGACCACGATGGTGACTAGGTACGTGTGTGTGTGTGTGTGGAAAAGGATGGTAACTAGGTTGGTGTGTGTGTGTGTGTGTGTGGACCAGGATGGTGACTAGGTTGGTGTGTGTGTGTGTGTGGACCAGAATAGTAACTAGGCTGGTGTGTGTGTGGACCAAGATGGTGACTAGGTTGGGGTGTGTGTGTGTGGACCAGGATGATGACTAGGTTGGTGTATGTGTGTGTGGACCAGGATGGTGACTAGGTTAGTATGTGTGTGTGTGGACCAGGATTGTGACTAAGTTGGTGTGTGTCGATCAGGATGGTGACTAGGTTGGTGCGTGTGGACCAGGATGGTTACTAGGTTGGTGTGTGGATGGGGACCAGGATGGTGACTAGGGTGGTGTGTGTGGACCAGGATGGTGACTAGGTTGGTGTGTAGACCAGGATGGTTACTAGGTTGGTGTTTGTAGACCAGAATGGTGACTAGGTTGGTGTGTGTGTGTATGGACCAGGATGGTGACTAGGTTGGTATTTGTGGACCGGGATGGTAACTAGGTTGGTGTGTGTGTGTGGACCCGGATGGTGACTAGGTTGGTGTGTGTGGACCAAGATGGTGACTAGGTTGGTGTGTGTGGACCAGGATGGTGACTAGGAACGTGTGTGTGTGTGGACCAGGATGGTGACTAGCTTGGTGTGTGTGTGTGGACCAGGATGGTGACTAGGTTGGTGTGTGTGTGGACCAGGATGGTGACTAGGCTGGTGTGTGTGTATGTGTGGACCAGGATGGTGACTAGGCTGGTGTGTGTGTGCGTGTGTGTGGACCAGGATGGTGACTAGGTTGGTGTGTGTGTGGACCAGGATGGGGACTAGGTGGGTGTGTGTGTGTGTGTGGACCAGGATGGTGACTAGGTTGGTGTGTGTGTGTGTGTGTGTGGACCAGGATGGTGACTAGGTGGGTGTGTGTGTCTGTGTGGACCAGGATGGTGATTAGGTTGGTGTGTGTGTGTGTGTGTGTGTGTATGGACCAGGATGGTGACTAGGTTGGTGTGTATGTGTGTGTGGACCAGGATGGTGACTAGGTTGGTGTGTGTGTGTGTGTGGACCAGGATGGTAACTAGGTTGATGTGTGTGTGTGTGTGGACCAGGATGGTGACTAGGTTTGTGTTTGTGTGTGTGTGTGTGGACCAGGATGGTGACTAGGTTTGTGTGTGTGGACCAGGATTGTGACTAGGTTGACAAATAACGATACGTTACCTAAACAACATAGCAAGCTGCCAGAAAAGCTCTAGCTCGTCTGCTAATCTTGCACATGTATGACGGGATCTCCTCAAGACAAAACTTGTCCTAACACCCTGGTAGGTGCCTCCCGCAGGCTTAACACCCTGGTAGGTACCTCCCCCGGGCCTAACACCCTGGTAGGTGCCTCCCCCAGGCCTAACACTTTGGTAGGTGCCTCCGCCAGGCCTAACACCCTGGTAGGTGCCTCCGCCAGGCCTAACACCTTGGTAGGTGCCTCCCCCAGGCCTAACACCTTGGTAGGTGCCTAAGCCAGGCCTAACACCCTGGTAGGTGCCTCCCCCAGGCCTAACACCTTGGTAGGTGCCTCCCCCAGGCCTAACACCTTGGTAGGTGCCTCCGCCAGGCCTAACACCCTGGTAGGTGCCTCCCCCAGGCCTAACACCTTGGTAGGTGCCTCCGCCAGGCCTAACACCCGTGTAGGTGCGGCCCCCGGGCCTAACACCTTGGTAGGTGCCTCCCCCAGGCCTAACACCTTGGTAGGTGCCTCCGCCAGGCCTAACACCCTGGTAGGTGCCTCCGCCAGGCCTAACACCCTGGTAGGTGCCTCCACCAGGCCTAACACCTTGGTAGGTGCCTCCGCCAGGCCTAACACCCTGGTAGGTGCCTCCCCCAGGCCTAACACCTTGGTAGGTGCCTCCCCCAGGCCTAACACCTTGGTAGGTGCCTCCGCCAGGCCTAACACCCTGGTAGGTGCCTCCCCCAGGCCTAACACCTTGGTAGGTGCCTCCCCCAGGCCTAACACCTTGGTAGGTGCCTCCCCCAGGCCTAACATTTTGGTAGGTGCCTCCCCCAGGCCTAGCACCTCTGTAGGTGCCTCCCCCAGGCCTAACACCTTGGTAGGTGCCTCCCCCAGGCCTAATACCTTGGTAGGTGCCTCCCCCAGGCCTAACACCTTGGTAGGTGCCTCCGCCAGGCCTAACACCCTGGTAGGTGCCTCCGCCAGGCCTAACACCCTGGTACTTACAGAATTATTTCAAACTGCTTCCCTCTAAAAAACAACTCAACAAATGTGACGGCATTCTTCCATTTCTGTGATCTTCTGAAATTACTTTGTGGAATTAAGACCACGTGGTCGCTCGCCCTATTATTACACAGTCATCGATTTGAAGATGTCAACTAATCTGATCTGATCTGATCTGATGGCCTTGAGGTCTACCCTGTTTGATTCACATCCAGGACCAATTTGTATTTGACCGCAGTCCCACCCATCCCCTACACACCCACCCAGCAGATACACTCTACACCCAGCAGATACACTCTACACCCAGCAGATACACCTTACACTCAGCAGATACACCCACTCAGCAGATACACTCTACACTCAGCAGATACACCCACTCAGCAGATACACCCACTCAGCAGATACACTCTACACTCAGCAGATACACCCACTCAGCAGATACACTCTACACTCAGCAGATACACCCACTCAGCAGATACATCCACTCAGCAGATACACTCTACACTCAGCAGATACACCCACTCAGCAGATACACTCTACACCCAGCAGATACACCCACTCAGCAGATACACTCTACACCCAGCAGATACACCCACTCAGCAGAGAGATACACTATACACTTACTCGATGGACACAATGGGTGGGCTGCCCGTGACAACTGTCACCAAGATCTCTGTTCTAGTCTCTCGGGTCTGTTTCTTTAGGAAAGCCGTCAGCCTACAACCACATGAATACAGGTAGATTGATTGGATACCTGCACTTGAAGCTATGATCTGATTGGATGGCAGCACGAAGCTATGATCTGATTGGATGACTACACATGACACAATGATCTGATTGGATGGCTGCACTTGACACAATGATCTGATTGGATGGCTGCACGAAGCGATGATCTGATTGGATGACTACACTTGACACAATGATCTGATTGGATGGCTGCACGAAGCTATGATCTGATTGGATGGCTGCACGAAGCTATGATCTGATTGCACGTTTACCCTAACAAATGACACCATTGTTTGCTTTAATCAATGAAGTTGTGAGTCTTTTTCCGTGGAGCACAGAGCAACGATCTTCAACAGAAACACTCCAACCTGCCCTGGTGGAGGGGGGGGGGGGATAGCTGTCAGGTTCTACAGGGAGGAGGATAGCTGTCAGGTTATACAGGGAGGGGGATAGCTGTCATGTTATACAGGGAGGGGGAGGGGGATAGCTGTCAGGTTATACAGGGAGGGGAGGGGGATAGCTGTCAGGTTCTACAGGGAGGAGGATAGCTGTCAGGTTATACAGGGAGGGGGATAGCTGTCATGTTATACAGGGAGGGGGAGGGGGATAGCTGTCAGGTTATACAGGGAGGGGGATAGCTGTCATGTTATACAGGGAGGGGGAGGGGGATAGCTGTCAGGTTCTACAGGGAGTGGAGAGGGATAGGTGTAAAGTTCTACAGGGTGGGGAGGGGGATAGGTGTAAAGTTCTACAGGGAGGGGAGGGGGATAGGTGTAAAGTTCTACAGGGAGGGGAGGGGGATAGGTGTAAAGTTCTACAGGGAGGGGAGGGGGATAGCTGTCAGGTTATACAGGGAGGGGGATAGCTGTCAGGTTATACATGGAGGGGAGGGGGATAGCTGTCAAGTTCTACAGGGAGGGGAGAGGGATAGGTGTAAAGCTCTACAGGGAGGGGAGGGGGATAGCTGTAAAGTTATACAGGGAGAGGAGGGGGATAGCTGTAAAGTTATACAGGGAAGGGGATAGCTGTCAGATTATACAGGGAGGGGGGTAGCTGTCAGATTATACAGGGAGGGGAATAGCTGTCAAGTTCTACAGGATGGGATAGCTTTCAGGTTCTACAGAGGATGGTGGGGGAGGGGATGGGATAGAATGTTCTATTCATAACCAAGATTAGGGGCTTCTTACAGATCGCATTCCTGGAGACAGTCTTATTGCTCTATGCTCTCCATTGAGGCCTCTAGTAACACATGGGCACAGGTATTGGTTACATCTGACATGGTATCTGATTGGACGGTAACTCATGGGCACAGGTATTTGTTACAACTGACATGGGATCTGATGGACGGTAACACATGGGTACAGGTATTGGTTACAACTGACATGAGATCTGATGGACGATAACACGTGGCAGATGTGGACGCATGATATAAACATGATCTAAAGATATAAACAAAAACATCAAATCATTGGACACCAACATCTGAGATCCCCAGCCATGACAGTGGACTGACCTGTAGGTCTCCTGCTGCAAGGCTCCAATGTTCAGAGTCTGGATCTGGCTTGACGGTGCGAACCCAGCCCCGTCACATCCAACAGAAGAGTCGTTAAACAACTCACAAGTCCAGTTTGTGACAGTTAGTCCCTGTCAGTCATTTAACAGTTTCAATAATGTTCTATGTTTGAGCATTGTCTATAAATTAATCCTAATTTACTAAAGTTTATGTTCTATGTTAGAGCATTGTTCACAGTTTAGTTCTGTATTACACATAAAATGTTCTTTGTTAGAGCATAGTTCACAGTTTAGTTCTGTATTACACATATATTCTTCTATGTTAAAGCATTGTTCACAGTTCTGTGTTACACATATAGTGTTCTATGTTTGTGCAAACTTTAATCCTAATTTTCTGAAATGGTGTTCTATGTCAGAACATTATTCACCCTTGACATTTAGCCCTAAACTTCGTGTTTCCATCCTTTGCCTCCCACACAAATAGCATGACTGTGTCTCTCATATCCTTCAGTCACATTCTGCCCCAAGCTGTTTCAGTCTTCAATTATTCTCTTTGAAGTGTAAAGAGGTTGTCTCTTTGAAGTGTAAAGAGGTTGTCTCTTTGAAGTGTAAAGAGGTTGTCTCTTTGAAGTGTAAAGAGGTTGTCTCTTTGAAGTGTAAAGAGGTTGTCTCTTTGAAATGTAAAGACGTTGTCTCTTTGACTTCACCAAGATCTCAGAGCCTATAGATATCTTTCAAAGAGACATGGATACAGCAGGATTAAGATCAATCTGTATTACAGAGGAAATAGTTTTTTAAATATTGGAGGGGGTTGAAAGTGGATAAATGTCCAGGTCAAGATGGTATTCATCCAAAATTGCTGTTTGAAATTAGAGACCAACTAGCAAAACCATTGGCTATATTATGTTCTCAATCACTTACAAAAGGGATTGTTCCACGGGATTGGAAAGATGCAGGAATGATCCCCTTATTCAAATAGGGCAAAAAATCAGATCCAGCAAATTATAGACCGGTGAGTTTAACGAGCATAGTCTGTAAATTGTTAGAGTCAATAATCAAAGAAAACATTGTAATGCATTTAGACAAATTTAATCTAATCAAAAATAGTCAGCATGGGTTTACTAGAGGGAGATCATGCTTAACAAATCTATTAGAATTCATGGAGGAGGTTACTAAAATCATAGATGAAGGGGAGCCAGTGGATGTTATTTATCTAGGTTTTGCAAAGGCCTTTGATAGAGTACCTCATTAAAGATTATTTAGAAAGTTAAAATCACATGGAATAGGTGGGGAAGTTGCCAAATGGATTGAAAATTGGTTAACGGAAAGAAGGTGGAGGGTGGGCATAAAGAAGGAGTACTCTGAGTGGTGTGAAGTGAAAAGTGGTGTGCCACAGTGCTCGGTTTTGGGACCAATTTTATTCTTGATAGATATAAATGATTTGGACATTGATATGGGATCCATGATTGCAAAATTGGCTGATGACACAAAACTATGCAGTAGTGTCTCATCTAAAGCGGAAGTGGATATATTGAGGTTGGATTTAGATAAAATTCGAGAATGGTCTCTAAGCTGGCAAATGGAGTTTAATGTAGATAAATGTACAGTCATCCACATGGGTAGATCCTATATGGAACATAATTACAGAATGGGAGAGAACAATATTAGAAAGATAAATAAGGAAAGGGACCTAGGGGTTATAATAGATCATACAGGTAATGTGAGTGAGCAAGTCCAGGTAGCAGTGAAAAAGGCAAATGCAATGTTAGGTATGATACAAAAAAATATTAAACATAGAAGCAAGGAAGTGATCGTCAAACTGTACAAAGTTTTAGTTAGACCTAGATTGGAGTACTGTGTACAGGTGTGGAGTCCTTATCATAAAGGGGATATAAACATGCTGGAGAAAATACAAAAAAAAGTGACAAAGCTGATAGTGGGATTTCAGAATTACAGTTATGAGGAACGACTCAGAAAAATCGACCTACAGTGTCTAGAAAAGAGAAGAATTCGAATTCGAGGTGACTTAATACAGGTTTATAAGATGATCAGAGGAACGGATAAATTAGACTATAACAAGTTTTTTTTCAAAATACAACCACCTACAAAAACAAGAGGGCACAGCTACAAATTAACTAAAGCGAGGTCCAGATTTGATATTAAGAAATATTTTTTTTAGTCAGAGAGTGGTGAATGCTTGGAATGCATTGCCACAAGATGTAGTGGAGGCAGGGACAATTAATGCATTTAAGAATAAATTGGATTCACATAGCTTGTAGAGCAAGGTGGTGTAAATGAAACTGGTTGTATACATACTCTGCAGAGTCTTCTAGACCAGTATAAAGAAGTTAAGTGTAAAGAGTTTGCTGGTATTTTTGCCTTGGTGAAAGTATCACCTTATATATACCACTACCAATCTAACAATGTGTAGAGTTCTACCTACACAACCACACAAAATACAGCCTTCCTCCCAGCTCTACCCACCCAATCACACAAAATACAGCCTTCCTCCCAGCTCTACCCACCCAACCACACAAAATACAGCCTTCCTCCTAGCTCTACCCACCCTTCTACCAATGACAGAACATATTAGTAAGCACTAAAACAAATGGTTTGAAACGACCCACCTGTGGATTTTTGGGATCAACATCTGGGTCCAGTGAGTATTCCAATGGGTTTAATGTCAAAGACTGACTTGTTCCTCTCTGTATGTCGCTGGCTCCTCCACGAATCATGACACCAATTAGAGCAGACTCTACTACCTGCGGGTACAAGCAGATGTTATCCCACATGCTCATCCATTAGTCTCTTACTTTCTCTCTATCCTCCCTCTCTTTACATATCCCCCTCTCTACACCCTCTCTACCCACTCTCTCTATGTCCTCCTCTCTACTCCCTCTCTAAAGTCCCTTCTCTTTATCTCCAATCTCTCTATCTCCAATATCTCCAATCTCTATATTCCCCCTCTCTCTATCCACCCCACTCTATCCCACTCTCTCTAGCCCTTTCTCTATCCACCCCTCTCTATCCCCCTCTCTCTATCCACCCCTCTCTCTAGCCCTTTCTCTATCCACCCCTCTCTACCCCCTCTCTCTAGCCCTTTCTCTATCCACCCCTCTCTTTCCCCCTCTCTTTATCCACCCCTCTCTACCCCTTCTCTCTAGCCCTTTCTCTATCCACCCCTCTCTACCCTCTCTCTATAGCCCCTTTCTCTATCCACCCCTCTCTACCCCCTCTCTCTAGCCCTTTCTCTATCCACCCCTCTCTACCCTCTCTCTCTAGCCCTTTCTCTATCCACCCCTCTCTACCCCCTCTCTCTAGCCCTTTCTCTTTCCACTCATCCAACAATGTCCATATCTGTATAATGGCTGTCAGTAGAAGTCATGGGAAGATGTACATTCCAAGATTATGCTAAATGGTCAAACTAGGTATTTTGTCCAGTTTTACCTCACCCAGATATAACTCACCCAGAAGATATATCTCACCCAGATATCTCACTCAGATATAACTTACCAGAAATAACTCACCCATATATAACTCACCCAGACATAACTCACTCAGATATAACTCTCCCAGATGTAACTCACCCAGACATAACTCACTCAGATATAACTCACCAGATGTAACCCATCCAGCTATAACTTACTCAGATATAAGTCTCCCAGATGTAACTCACCCAGATATAACTTACCCAGATATAACTTACTCAGATATAACTCACCAGATGTAACCCATCCAGCTATAACTTACTCAGATATAACTTATTCAGATATAACTCACCCAGATATAACTCTCCCAGATATAACTCACCAGATATAACTTACCTAGATAAAACACACCATATATAACTTACCCAGATATAACTTACCAAGATAAAACGTACCAAGATATAACTCACCCAGATATAACTTACCCAGATGTAGACATGTCTCCCTGGTGGGTTTACTTTCGTTATATGTGTGTGTCCCAGCTGTAAGCTGATGTTGATATATCGATGTCCCCATGTGTAATCCTACCTTGATGTAGGTGTGTCCTTAGATGTAAGCCCAATTTGATGTAGGTGTGTCCCTAGATTTAAGCCTACCTTGATGTAGGTGTGTCTCTAGATGTAGGCCTACCTTGATGTAGGTATGTCTCTAGATGTAAGCCCACCTTGATGTAGGTGTGTCCCTAGATATAAGCCCACCTTGATGTAGGTATGTCTCTAGATGTAAGCCCACCTTGATGTAGGTGTGTCCCTAAATGTAAGCCCACCTTGATGTAGGTATGTCTCTAGATGTAAGCCCAATTTGATGTAGGTTTATTCCCATGTGTAAGCCCACCTTGATGTAGTTGTGTCCCCATATGTAAGCCCACCTTGATGTAGGTGTGTCCCCATGTGTAAGTCCATTTTGATGTAGGTGTGTCCTGGTGTAAGCCCACCTTGATGTAGGTGTGTCCCCATGTGTAAGCCCATTTTGATGTAGATGTGTCCTGGTGTAATCCTACCTTGATGTAGGTGTGTCCCCATGTGTAAGCCCACCTTGATGTAGGTGTGTCCCCATATGTAAGCCCACCTTGATGTAGGTGTGTCCCCATGTGTAAGCCCACCTTAATGTAGGTGTGTCCTGGTGTAAGCCTACCTTAATGTAGGTGTGTCCTGGTGTAATCCTACCTTGATGTAGGTGGAAATTGAAGAATCAAACTTGCTGCTGCCGTAAGAGCCTGCCATGGTCATAGTGAAGTGGATGCGGTACAGGCTGACGTTGAGGAAGCGAGGGGGTATGTTAAGCTCTGCCAGCGTGGTATCAAGTCCAGCCAGGGAGATCTCAGACACCACCTGCTCCATGGAAACACAGCTCACCATCAAAGTCAACAATCGTCAGGTTTCAATGTCATGCAGAATGATTGTGTGTACATGGAGATGAAGATATGTGTACGGGTGGGATCAAGATATGTGTACGGTTGGGATGAATATATGTGTACGGGTGGGATGAAGATATGTGTACGGGTGGGATCAAGATATGTGTACGGGTGTGATCAAGATGTGTGTACGGGTGGGATGAAGATGTGTGTGCAAGTGACTGAAGATGTGTGTAAATATCGCTCAAAGATTAGGAATTGTGTCCCCCTGTTCCCTTAAGGAAAGGGCGGGGGGGGGGGGGGGGGGGGGAGATGTGGGGTGCGGGGAAGGGGGGTGGATTGTACTGTGTTGCGCCTATAAGTCCAGAGCAACCAACTTCAACACATATGTTTTAAAAGGTACACTTTACAAAGGAGAGCATGGCTCTACAGGTTGATCAATCTCAGAACAAGCTAGTTTGGGAGCCGAACCCCTGCCTCTCTCCCCCCACCACCCACACTCCCACACCATACCCTTCATTAAAGGAGAGAATCTGCAGATCGGGAGGGGGGGGGTGGAGTAGAAATATCGGAGTCAAGATGTAATGCATGAAAGGATGAAGTGGAGCTGAAGAAATATTGGAGTAGACTGGGAGATTGTGTACATGGACACTCTCTGAACTTTCGCACACACAGAGGTCATGGCAGCCTGGTCTTCAGACAGGCGTGTGCACTTACCGTACCGTGTGCACTCACAGTGCCATGTGCACTGACCTACCATGTGCACTCACCTACCGTGTGCACTCACAGTGCCCTGTGCACTAACCTACCGTATGCACTCACCTACCATGAGCATTCACCTACTGTGTGCACTCACTGTACCATGTGTACTCACCATACCATGTGCACTCACCTACCGTGTGCACTCACTGCACCATGTGCACTAACCTACCGTGTGCACTCATCGTACCATGTGCACTCATCTAATATGTGCACTCAGCTACCGTGTGCACTCACCTACTGTGTGCATTTACTGTACCATGTGCAATCATCTACTGTGTGCACTCACCTACCATGTGCACTCACCTACCGTGTGCACTCACCGTATCATAACTAGGGTCCATCTGTTCTATCTGCCAGGACTTAACATTGGCATAAGACAGCGCACAATGAATGTTGGGCAAGCCTTGAACCTGGATCCTTTCACTTCTCTTATAGATGGTCGGATGGGTGAAGTAATGCCTCCTGCATGGATGAGACCAGTATGAACCCCTTACAAATGTCTCACTGATCTATAAGATATAGTTGCATGCATTTAGTAATACATCTAGTGGTACATCTAGTGGTATGTGTTGGCCTGATTCTAGTGGTACATCTAGTGGTGTGTGTTAGCCTGATTCTAGTTGTACATCTAGTGGTACATCTAGTGGTACATCTAGTGGTATAGTTGGCCTACATCTAGTGGTACATCTAGTGGTATGTGTTGGCCTGCGCAGAACACATACACACTAGACACATAACACATAGACACCAGACACAGAACACATAGACACCAGACACAGAACACACACACATCAGACACAGAACACATACACACCAGACACAGAACACACCAGACACAGAACACACCAGACATAGAACACACCAGACACAGAACACACCAGGCACAGAACACATACACACCAGACACAGAACACACCGGACACAGAACACATACACACCAGACACAAAACACATACACACCAGACACAGAACACACCAGACACAGAACACACCAGACACAGAACACATACACACCAGACACAGAACACAGCAGACATAGAACACACCAGACATAGAACACACCAGACACAGAACGCATACACACCAGACACAGAACACACCAGACACAGAACACATACACACCAGACACAGAATACATACACACCAGACACAGAACCCACTAGACACAGAACACACAAGACACAGAACGCATACACACCAGACACAGAACACACCAGACACAGAACACACCAGACACAGAACACACCAGACACAGAATACACCAGATACAGAACACACCAGACACATACACACCAGACACAGAACACACCAGACACAGAAAACATACACACCAGACACAGAACACACCAGGCACAGAACACATACACCAGACACAGAACACATGAGACACATAACACACCAGACACAGAACACATACACACCAGACACAGAACACACCAGACACAGAACACAACGGACACAGTAGACAGAACACACCAGACACAGAACACACACACACACCATAGACAGAACACACACACACACACCAGACACAGAACACACCTGACACAGAATACACCAGACACAGAACACACACACACCAGACACAGAACACACCAGACACAGAACACACCAGACACAGAACACACCAGACACAGAACATACCAGACACCGAAAACTCATCAGACACAGAACACACCAGACACAGAATACCATACACAGAACACATACACACTAGACACAGAACACACCAGACATAGAACACACCAGACACAGAACACACCAGACACGGAACACATACACACCAGACACAGAACACACCAGGCACAGAACACATACACCAGACACAGAACACATGAGACACATAACACACCATACACAGAACACATAAACACCAGACACAGAACACACCAGACACAGAACACATACACACCAGACACAGAACACACCAGACACAGAACACACAAGACACAGAACACCAGACACAGAACACACCAGACATAGAACACATACACCAGACACAGAACACACCAGACACAGAACACACCAGACACAGAACACACCAGGCAACATAACACATACACACCAGACACAGAACACACCAGACACAGAACGCATACACACCAGACACAGAACACATCAGGTACAGAACACACCAGACACAGAACACATCAGGTACAGAACACACCAGACACAGAACGCATACACACCAGACACAGAACACATCAGACACAGAACGCATACACACTAGACACAAAACACACCAGACACAGAACGCATACACACCAGACACAGAACACATAAGTCACAGAACACACCAGACACAGAACACAACAGGCACAGAACGCATACACACCAGACACAGAACGCATACACACTAGACACAGAACGCATACACACCAGACACAGAACACACCAGGCACAGAATACATACACACCAGACACAGAACACACCAGAAACAGAACACACCAGACACAGAACACACCAGGCACAGGACACATGCACACCAGACACAGAAAACACCAGACACAGAACGCATACACACCAGACACAGAACACACCAGACACAGAACACACCAGACACAGAACACACCAGACACAGAACACACCAGACATAGAACACACCAGACACAGAACACACCAGACACAGAACACACCAGACACAGAACACACCAGGCAACAGAACACATACACACCAGACACAGAACACACCAGACACAGAACGCATACACACCCGACACAGAACACATCAGGTACAGAACACACCAGACACAGAACGCATACACACCAGACACAGAACACATCAGACACAGAACGCATACACACTAGACACAAAACACACCAGACACAGGACGCATACACACCAGACACAGAACACATAAGGCACAGAACACACCAGACACAGAACACAACATGCACAGAACGCATACACACCAGACACAGAACGCATACACACTAGACACAGAACGCATTCACACCAGACACAGAACACACCAGGCACAGAATACATACACACCAGACACAGAACACACCAGACACAGAACACACCAGACACAGAACACACCAGATACAGAACACACCAGGCACAGAACACATGCACACCAGACACAGAACACACCAGACACAGAACGCATACACACCAGACACAGAACACACCAGACACAGAACACACCAGACACAGAACACACCAGACACAGAACACACCAGACATAGAACACACCAGACACAGAACACACCAGACACAGAACACACCAGAAACATACACACCAGACACAGAACACACCAGACATAGAACACCAGACACAGAACACACCAGACACAGAACACATCAGACACAGAACACACCAGACACAGAAAACATACACACCAGACACAAAACACACCAGGCACAGAACACATACACCAGACACAGAACACATGAGACACATAACACACCATACACAGAACACATACACACCAGACACAGAACACACCAGACACAGAACACATACACACCAGACACAGAACACACCAGACACAGAACGCATACACACCAGACACAGAACACACATACACCAGACACAGAACACACATACACCAGGCACAGAACACACACACACCAGACACAGAACACACACACACCAGACACAGAACACACACACACCAGACACAGAACACACACACACCAGACACAGAACACATACACACCAGACACAGAACACACACACCAGACACAGAATACACCAGACAGAGAACACATACACACCAGACACAGAATACACCAGACACAGAACACACCAGACACAGAACACACTAGACACAGAACACACACACACCGGACACAGAACACACATTAAGGAATCTGGAATTGAACCCCGAACCCTCAGTTGACGGATGCACATCGACTAAACAAAGACACGAGCTAGACTATTTGTCCACCCACCTGTTATGAATGTCCACCCACCTGTTATGAATGTCCACCCACATGTTATGAATGTCCACCCACCTGTTATGAATGTCCACCCCAGGCTTGCTACAGTCCAGACCTGTGATGCTGAAGGCGACAGTCACCGACGTGGATGATTGGCTGTTCTCTGCCACAGCCCTGACGGTGAAGTAGCCCTCAGTGGCGTAGACATGCTCGATCTGCCTCAGTCCTGCCAGGCCAGTCACAGTCGCTCCTCTGTCAAACATCAAGTGCGGATACATTCAGTTGTTTACCGAGGCTGCATACTGTTAGTTTACAAACACTGACATAATTTGTTCGCCGTTTCACACCTGGGATCCGTCGGAGGTGAGGCGAGGGGCGGGAGGAGGGGGGGGGGATTAACAAGGAGGAAGCATTAAGACCTTTTGCCCCGACAGTCACCGCGCAGTGCATGACCTAGGGATTTCCCCCTTGAATATAACGTCCCCTTGGCCTTACAATGGTTGAAACCAATGTCTACAGACTAAGTGATGCCTTCAGCCAAGCAGGTACACCCATAAGTGTACTGTTGTATGTTCTAGCCTCGAGTAGCACGACATTCATGTTCGTGTCCACCATTTGACGATAATGTGCTTCTTCCAGTACGGATGGTCAGGTTATATGCGTTACAGGTGTAGGTGCCACACGAGGCCGATGTCGGTGCCACACGAGGCCGATGTCGGCGCCACACAAGGCCGATGTCGGTGCCACACAAGGCCGATGTCGGTGCCACACAAGGCCGATGTCGGCGCCACACAAGGCCGATGTCGGTGCCACACAAGGCCGATGTCGGTGCCACACGAGGCCGATGTCGGTGCCACACGAGGCCGATGTCGGCGCCACACAAGGCCGATGTCGGTGCCACACAAGGCCGATGTCGGTGCCACACGAGGCCGATGTCGGTGCCACACGAGACCGATGTCGGCGCCACACAAGGCCGATGTCGGTGCCACACAAGGCCGATGTCGGTGCCACACAAGGCCGATGTCGGCGCCACACAAGGCCGATGTCGGTGCCACACAAGGCCGATGTCGGTGCCACACGAGGCCGATGTCGGTGCCACACAAGGCCGATGTCGGCGCCACACAAGGCCGATGTCGGTGCCACACAAGGCCGATGTCGGCGCCACACAAGGCCGATGTCGGCGCCACACAAGGCCGATGTCTGCGTCACACAAGGCCGATGTCTGCGCCACACGAGGCCGATGTCGGTGCCACACAAGGCCGATGTCGGCGCCACACAAGGCCGATGTCTGCGTCACACAAGGCCGATGTCGGCGCCACACAAGGCCGATGTCGGCGCCACACAAGGCCGATGTCTGCGTCACACAAGGCCGATGTCGGCGCCACACGAGGCCGATGTCGGTGCCACACAAGGCCGATGTCGGTGCCACACAAGGCCGATGTCGGTGCCACACAAGGCCTATGTCTGCGTCACACAAGGCCGATGTCGGTGCCACACAAGGCCGATGTCGGCGCCACACAAGGCCGATGTCTGTGCCACACAAGGCCGATGTCGGCGCCACACAAGGCCGATGTCTGTGCCACACAAGGCCGATGTCTGCGCCACACGAGGCCGATGCCTGCACCACACGAGGCCGATGCCTGCACCACACGAGGCCGATGCCTGCGCCACACGAGGCCGATGTCTGCGTCATACAAGGCCGATGTCTGCGTCACCCAAGGCCGATGTCGGCGTCACACAAGGCCGTATTTGGAGATCTAGGAGAGAAGTGTTAGCCCCGCAAAATTGTTGGAGCCGTCAGTCGTAACTGAGATCACAGGTGTGTGACATCTTCTTAGCTGCAACGTTAGACATTCTTGTAAGAGGTTCAGGCATTCTTGTAAGAGGTTCAGGCATTCTTGTAAGAGGTTCAGGCATTCTTGTAAGAGGTTCAGGCATTCTTGTAAGAGGTTCAGGCATTCTTGTAAGAGGTTCATGCATTCTTGTAAGAGGTTCAGGCATTCTTGTAAGAGGTTCAGGCATTCTTGTAAGAGGTTCAGGCATTCTTGTAAGAGGTTCAGGCATTCTTGTAAGAGGTTCAGGCATTCTTGTAAGAGGTTCAGGCATTCTTGTAAGAGGTTCAGGCATTCTTGTAAGAGGTTCAGGCATTCTTATAAGAGGTTCACGCATTCTTCACATTGGTTAGACTGCGCGAGACATGAATATATTGGTCAGACTGATGAGACATGAATCTATTGGTTAGACTGCGCGAGACATGAATCTATTGGTCAGACTGCACGAGACATGAATCTATTGGTCAGACTGTGAGAGACATGAATTTATTGGTCAGAATGTGTGAGACGTGAATCTATTGTTCAGACTGTGTGAAACATGAATCTATTGGTCATACTGTGTGAGACATGAATCTATTGGTCAGACTGTGAGAGACATGAACTTATTGGTCAGAATGTGTGAGACGTGAATCTATTATTCAGACTGTGTGAAACATGAATCTATTGGTCAGACTGTGTGAGACATGAATCTATTGGTCAGACTGTGTGAGACATGAATCTATTGGTAAGACTGTGTGAGACATGAATCTATTGGTCACACTGTGTGACACATGAATCTATTGGTCAGACTGTGTGAGACATGAATCTATTGGTCAGATTGTGTGAGACATGAATCTATTGGTCAGACTGTGTGAGACATGAATCTATTCGTCAGACTGTCTGAGACATGAATCTATTGGCCAGACTGTGTGAGACATGAATATATTCGTCAGACTGTCTGAGACATGAATCTATTGGTCAGACTGTGTGAGACATGAATCTATTCGTCAGACTGTGAGAGACATGAACTTATTGGTCAGAATGTGTGAGACGTGAATCTATTGGTCAGACTGTGTGAGACATGAATCTATTCGTCAGACTGTCTGAGACATGAATCTATTGGCCAGACTGTGTGAGACATGAATCTATTCGTCAGACTGTGTGAGATATGAATCTATTCGTCAGACTGTCTGAGACATGAATCTATTGGCCAGATTGTGTGAGACATGAATCTATTGGTCAGACTGTGTGAGACATGAATCTATTCGTCAGACTGTCTGAGACATGAATCTATTGGCCAGACTGTGTGAGACATGAATCTATTCGTCAGACTGTCTGAGACATGAATCTATTGGCCAGACTGTCTGAGACATGAATCTATTGGTCAGATTGTGCGAGACATGAATCTGTCCGAAGAGTATGAGTGTGACGTGAGTCACTCAATCCTCCACCCCCACGTGAGTAATACAATCCTCCACCCCAAGTGAGTCATACAATCCTCCACCCCAAGTGAGTCACACAAACCTCCACCCCACGTGAGTAACTCAATCCTCCACCCACATGTGAGTCACTCAATCCTCCACCCCCACGTGAGTCATACAATCCTCCACCCCAAGTGAGTCATACAATCCTCCACCCACAAGTGAGTCACTCAAGCCGCCACCCTCACGTGAGTCACTCAAGCCTCCACCCCCACGTGAGTTAGAAACCAATCAAGTAGCGGTATGGATGTGTAAAGAACGTGGTGGAGTGGTGCTGATGAAAGTCTCTTGATCAAGACGCTATGAGATCAGGCCCTATTAACGTTTTATACTGTGTAGACAGGTCCTGTGAGGCTTCTGCGGGCCATAACAATTGCTGCCACAGATGTCCTTGACCTTCTGACTTACGCAAAGTTCGTTCTGGAGCAGCTTGAGGCCGTGTCAGAAAAGACGCCCAGGACGCCGTCGCCATAGTCCACATACAGACAGGTGTCGGTGCCCACCTTGATGAAGCTGACACTGATAACCTTGACCTCATTCATTTTCACCTGGAGATAGGGGGACATAACACATTTATTATTGGGATCCTTACACGGACATCATTGTTGTTGGTGTTGTGTTGTTGGTGAGGTGTTGTTGGTGTTTTGTTGTTGGTGTTATGTTGTTGGTGTTATGTTGTTGGTGAGGTGTTGTTGGTGTGGTGTTGTTGGTGTTGTGTTGTTGGTGAGGTGTTGTTGGTGATGTGTTGTTGGTGTTGTGTTGTTGGTGTAGTGTTGTTGGTGTGGTGTTGTTGGTGTTATGTTGTTGGTGTTATGTTGTTGGTGTTGTGTTGTTGGTGTTGTGTTGTTGGTGTAGTGTTGTTGGTGTGGTGTTGTTTGTGTTTGTGTTGTTGGTGTGGTGTTGTTCGTGTGGTGTTGTTGGTGTTTGTGTTATTGGTGTTATGTTGTTGGTGTTGTGTTGTTGGTGATGTGTTGTTGGTGTTGTGTTGTTGGTGTAGTGTTGTTGGTGTTTGTGTTGTTGGTGTGGTGTTGTTGGTGTTTGTGTTGTTGGTTTGATGTTGTTGGTGTTTTGTTGTTGGTGTTGTCTTGTTGGTGTTGTGTTGTTAGCGTGATGTTGTTGGTGTTGTGTTGTTAGCGTGATGGTGTTGGTGTTGTCTTGTTGGTGTTGTGTTGTTGGAGTGATGTTGTTGGTGTTGTGTTGTTGGTGTTTGTGTTGTTAGTGTTATGTTGTTGGCGGGGTGTTATTGGTATTGTGCTGTTGGTGTTATGTTGTTGGTGTTGTGTTGTTGGTGTTATGTTGTTGGTGGTTTTAGTGTTGTGTTGTTTGTGTTGTGTTGTTGGTGTTGTGTTGTTGGTGTTTGTCGTGTTGGTGTTTGTCTTGTTGATGTTATGTTGTTGGTGTTGTGTTGTTGGTGGTGTGTTGTTGGTGTGGTGTTGTTGGTATTGTGCTGTTGGTGTTATGTTGTTGATGTTGTGTTGTTGGTGTTATGTTGTTGGAGGTTTTAGTGTTGTGTTGTTTGTGTTGTGTTGTTGGTGTTGTGTTGTTGGTGTTTGTCGTGTTGGTGTTTGTCTTGTTGATGTTATGTTGTTGGTGTTGTGTTGTTGGTGGTGTGTTGTTGGTGTTGTATTGTTGGTGTTATGTTGTTGGTGTTGTGTTGTAGCTGTACCATAACGATAATGAAAGATTGGAAGTTTAATGGAGGCCGGTACTGACTTGTCTGGCTTCTTGTCTTCTACCGATCCACGGGGAGCAGAAGAGATTGTGGATACAAACTTTTTCTTGGAGAGCCGGAATTTGCACCAAAAAAATAGAATATTTTAACTCAGCTGGGTAAAGTTTAAACTAAGGTATCGCACGGCGTGTCTTCATTGACAAACCAGGGTTTTGACTAGGAACACATTTGAGAGAGGCAAATAGTGTTTACTGTGAGTTGGATACAGTTGTCCAAATATGGGGATGGATGCTTAGACCAAACCGTTCCCTACATTAACGAGTGTTACATGGATGCGGAGCGGGTAGTGGTAGCAAGTGATACAACATATTAACGACAACATTGTCACTTACAGAATGACAGAGTGCCAAGTAGCCAAGGCACGCAATAGAACTCCATGGGGGAGGAACAAGCAGAGTCGGCTTCATTCTGTCAAAAAAGACGGCACCTTCACTATTCGGTTACAATCCAGCTAACGACCGAATAATTGTAATCAGACTAAAGAGGGAGACAAGAAACGTTACAATAATTTACTTTATGCACTAACATCAACAGCTGATGATTGAAACATGGAATATTTTCTATAACACCTTACAAGGAACAATGGAAAAAAGAGATATCTTGATCATCACTGGAGATTGTCATGCGACGGAGAGGAAAGAGCCGATGCGACAGTTGGAGAGGAAAGAGCCGATGCGACAGTTGGAGAGGAAAGAGCCGACGAAGAGAGAAGTGTTCGAGTACCCATTGGTTTGGGACACAGAAATGAGCGAGGAGAAAGACTGGTTGAATTATGCACGGAAAATAACCTCTCCATTGCCAACATCTTAGTTAAATAACATCCCTGAAGACTATACATGTGCACCTCCCCCCCCCCCCCTCCCCTGATGGCAACAGCAGAAACCAAATAGATTACATCCAGGTACAACAAAGATGGAGGTCAAATGTGCTGGCAACAAAAACGCTGTCAGGAGTGGACTGCGATACGGACCATGAATTACTGTTTGCAGTTTTCAAGACAAGACTACGTAGGATCAACAAAGGTTGCCAGCCAATACGCTTCTATGTAACAGCAATACCTACTGAATACAACATCAAAGTAGAAAACAAATTTGATAAGTTGCTTGCGGTACAGGAAATGACATCTGAGGAGTTGACATAATACGCAAGGGATATTTTAATCTCGACAGCGAAAGAAATAATTCCCAGGATATCGCACAAGAAACAGAGCTATATATCATAGGAAACACAGAAACTCATCGAAGAAAGGCAACAATTAAAGTAAATGGAAAGTAAGGGGACCAACACGACATATAAAAACTGCGCAAGAAAAGTTAGAAGAGAAATTAGAACAGATAAAAGAAGATACACAGTGGACACGTGAAAGGACATAGAAAACCTACAGAAACAAGGCAGGGAGAGAGATGCCTTTAAGGCGATAAGCACTCCAACAAGGGAATTCCGTCCGGTTCCAAATGTCATAAATGACAAAGAGGATAACTCATTAACAAAAACCAAAGACATACTGAATAGATGGAGAGAGTACTGCAGAACCATGTATGGAGATAGCACAAAGCGCTCAGTTACAATCCTACCAAAGGATGAGAAAATACCTGAACCAACGTTGGAGGAAGTACGCTCAGAGGGGAGGCAAGTACTTGAGTCTTTCACAAGCTGTGTAAACAAGTATGGCACGGTGCAGAGTGGCCAGCAGCATGGAAGAAATCAATTTATATTTTCCTCCCCAAAAAAGGCAACCTAAAGCTGTGCACGAACTACCGAACTATCGCGCTGATCAGCCACGCTAGCAAGATACTCTTGCGGATCCTACTAATAATGATAGAAAAAAGGTTTGAATCTGAAATTCACGTAGTCCAGGCAGGTTTTAGGAAAGACAGATGGACCAGGGACCACATATTCAATATGAGGAATATCTACGAAAAATGTAGAGAGTTTAATGTAGACATGTACACATGTTTCATTGATTACACCAAGGCCTTCGACACGGTAAAACATCAAAATCTGTGGAGAATCATGAAGGAAATGGGGTTCCCCTTGCATATAGTCCATCTCATTGAAACATTATACCAAGATCAACAAGCCGCTGTCCGAATATGGGCAAATATCAGCATGGTTTGCAGTACAAAAGGGAGTACGACAGGGATGTATCCTCTCACCTTATATGTACAACATATATGCGGAATGTATAATGAGAAATGTTCGAGAAGACGAGAACATTGAAAGTTGTTTTGATACATTTACTATCTATTGGCGGGTACCAGATTCCAGAGTTACGAGAAGCAGATGACAGTAGTGCAGAAAGGCTAGAGCAGCTAATTTCAGCCGTTAATGGACATAGTAAAGATCAAAACCTGTTCATCAACATAAATAAAACAAAGATAATGACCACCGACAAAACACAATGTCAACATAAATTTACAGTGGGTGGTGAGGAAATAGATCAGGTCACACATTTTGAATATCTGGGCTCCAGAATTGACAAAAATGGCGACTGCTCGAAAGAAATCAGAAGACGACTAGCTATGACAATGCAGAGACTGAACAGCCTGAAGAAATTATGGCAGGGCACCAACAAAATGATAAAAGTAAAAGTCTTGGGAGCCTGTGTTTTTCCTGTTGCAGCTTATGGCTGTGAATCATGGACAATTACCAAAACTTCTAGACGAAGAATCGAATCCTTCGAGTCAAAATGTTACAGAAAGATACTCAGAATATCCTGGACGGAGAAAAAGACAAATGTAGATATTCGGCAAGAGTTGAGCATAGAGGAGAACTGGTTTATCAATTCCATTTTGGCTAGAAAATATAAATACTTTTGTCCCACCAAGAGACACAACGGTCTTGAGAGAACGGTGATGGAAGGTATGGTGCCAGGCAAAAGAGGAAGGGGTAGACCAAGAAGACGATGTCACCAAGATATCCAGGAATGACTGGGTATGACTGTGACGGAGGCTGGAGTTTTGACAAGGAAACGAGTTTCTTTCAGACAGACTGTGATGGGAGCGACGTTCTATAAAGGACATGCTTCATGATGATAGTGGGGGACGAATTTCGTAAAATTGAGTGCTGACCGGTCAATGGGGAAGGGACAATGATACTACCGCCATTTTGTTTGAGGTGGAGCTAAAAACCCAATTAAAACAGAGAAACTAAAGGGAGAACTCAGAGCTGGCGGGAGGTAAAACGCTGAGTTTTATGGGCACTGAACTATTACCTAATGGAAGGGATGATGAGCCAACCAAAGAGACATGAACTGATCACTTCGAGTGACAGAGTCCAGATTGAAACCAAACTGAGGCTATAAACTCAATGGCAGTGAGAATACCCCAGACATCAGTTCTTGGTTATCTGCTGGCGTCGAGAATAAAACTGATTGTACGCACGTAGTTTGGGATAACGTATCTGTAGGCTTCACAGACATCAGTTCTTGATGATCTGCTGAGGTCGAGCGATAACTGATTGTACGAACGATTCAGATCAGGCAGGTCGTAATTAGATCAGTCAGAATCTACATGAGTAAGAGGGCACAGCTACAAATTTAAAATAAGATCCTGATTAGATGTTAGGAAATATGTCTTTAGTCAGAGAGGGGTGACTGCTCGAAATACACTGCCACGGGAAATAGTGGATGCATTGTAAATTAATGCATTCAAGAATAGATTGGGTGTGCATAGTTTTTAGATCAAGTGAATGTAAAATAAACTGGTTCTATACAAACTCTGTGGAGTCTTCCAAAAAAGTACAAAGAAGCTAAATTACGTTATTTGGATCCCCATAACTACCCCATCATTTTTCGGTCTCTAGGGACCATCTTCGCATCACCTTGTTCTGTCACATCAGAAAGACTGCACCCGAACTGCATGCAGCCATTGATTCAGCAACTGGTCATGTTCATGGCCGGTTGGTTTTGCATCGTCACCAATATATTTGCCCTTGTCTATCTTCTGACTAAGCCGCCAGTCTATTATCCCAAGATTACATTTAGGTAGCTTTGTCAGCTAACCCACCTCCACACCACCTGACCCACCTCCACACCATCTGACCCACCTCCACACCAGCTGACCCACCTCCACACCATCTGACCCACCTCCACACCACCTAACCCACCCCCACACCCCCTAACCCACCTCCACACCGCCTGACTAACATCCACACCACCTGACCCACCTCTACACCACCTGACTCACCTCCACACCAGCTGACTCACCTCTACACCACCTGACTCACCTCCACACCACCTGACTCACCTCCACACCACCTGACCCACCTCTACACCACCTGACCCACCTCCACACCACCTGACCCACCTCCACACCATCTGACCCACCTCCACACCAGCTGACCCACCTCCACACCATCTGACCCACCTCCACACCACCTAACCAACCTCCACACCCCCTAACCCACCTCCACACCACCTGACTAACATCCACACCACCTGACCAACCTCTAAACCACCTGACTCACCTCCACACCAGCTGACCCACCTCTACACCACCTGACTCACCTCCACTCCACCTGACTCACCTCCACACCACCTGACCCACCTCTACACCACCTGACTCACCTCCACACCAGATAACCAACCTCTACACCACCTGATCCACCTCCACCCCACCTGACCCACCTCTACACCACCTGACTCACCTCATCACCAGCTGACCCACCTCTATACCACCTGACCCACCTCCACACCAGCTAACCTACACCAGCTAGCCCACCTCCACACCAGCTAACCCACCTCCACCACACCTGAACCACCTCCACACCACCTCCACACGACCTGACTCACCTCCACACCACCTGACCCACCTCTACACCACCTGACTCACCTCCACACCAGATGACCAACCTCTACACCACCTGACCCACCTCCACACCACCTGACCCACCTCTACACCACCTGACTCACCTCCACACCAGCTGACCCACCTCTATACCACCTGACCCACCTCCACACCAGCTAACCTACACCAGCTAGCCCACCTCCACACCAGCTTACCCACCTCCACACCACCTGACCCACCTCCACACCACCTGACTCACCTCAACACCACCTGACCCACCTCGACACCACCTGACCCACCTCCACACCACCTGACCCACCTCCACACCAGCTAACCCACCTCCACACCAGCTAACCCACCTCCACACCAGCTAACCCAACTTCACACCAGGTAACTCACTCCACACCAGCTAACCTACCTCCACACCAGCTGACCCACCTCCACACCAGCTGACCCACCTCCACACCAGCTAACCCACCTCCACACCAGCTGATCGTCTTCGCGCCTCTGACTTTCGTTCTTGATTAATGAAAACATTCTTGACAAATGCTTTCGCAGTAGCTCGTCTTGCGGCGATCCAAGAATTTCACATCTAACGCCGCAATACGAATGCCCCCGTTTGTCCCTGTTAATCATTACCTCCAAGTTCCGAAAACCAACAAAATAGAACCGAGGTCCTATTCCATTATTCCATGCACCATTATTCAGGCAGCCGAGGCCTGCTTTGAACACTCAATTTTTTTCAAAGTAAACACGCCGGCCACCCGGGACGCTGAGCGAAGAGCACCCGCGGGAGAGAGCCGGCAGACGGTAGGGCAGGAGACAACGGGCAGTGAACCGTAGCGGCCGGACCGCCCGCCTGCGCCTGAGATCCAACTACGAGCTTTTTAACTGCAACAACTTTAATATTCGCAATTGGAGCTGGAATTATTGGACTTGCCCTCCAATAGATCCTCGTTAAAGGGTTTAAAGTGTACTCATTCCAATTACGGGGCCTCGAAAGAGTCTCGTATTGTTATTTTGCATCACTATCACCCCGTGCCAAGAGTGGGTAAGTTGCAAGCCTGCTGCCTTCCTTGGATGTGGTAGCCGTTTCTCATGCTCCCTCTCCGGAATCGAACCCCGATTCCCCGTTACCCGTTACAAACACGGTAGTCATGTCACGTACCATCGACATTTGATAGGGCAGACATTTGAAAGATGCGTCGCTGGCACATGAGGCCATGCGATCAGCACAAAGTTATCTAGATTCACCAGTGGGGACGCCGCAACCCCGCGAGGGGAAACGACGATTGGTTTTGAACTAATAAAAGCGCTCTTTCCGCGATTGTCGGAGCTTGGTAAGCATGTATTAGCTCTAGAATTGCCACAGTTATCCAAGTAGGATCGTGTCATCTAAGGAACCTCAACTGATTTAATGAGCCATTCGCGGTTTCACCGTGAGACAGTGTGAACGTAGAAATGCATGGCTTAATCTTTGAGACAAGCATATGACTACCGGCAGGATCAACCAGATATCTGTCGGAGACGGACGAACCACACACACCGGTCGGCGAAGGATGGATGTGTAAAAAGCCTCACGAGGACGGCCGCAGAGACCGACTGACGGACGGACGGTTGTTCCGTCCCTCACTCCGTCGACCTAGGGACCACCTGGACAGGGCCCCCGTACACACACCAACCGACCGACCGACCGGGCTCGCTCGGGGATGGATGGAAGCGCTCTGTGCAGAACGGATCCAAACGGCCCCGGCGATGATTTTCACTCGGACTGGAGATGATTTTTGCCTACCGGCCTGCCCTTCTCCGACTGGTTTGTTGGGCGAGGACGGGGCCTTTGGGCACGATTCCTGCTTTCCATTTGCCGGTCACAAGCTCATTGCGAGAGAAGGACCTCAAGCGAGACGAACTGTCGAGATTGGCTAAACGCGCTAGCCTTCGATAAACCATACGGACTACAGTAACGTACCTTTACCAGAGGTACGACTCCACCAAATTGGTCCTGCTAGATTGCCGGGGAGAGGCGGGCGAGCTTGGTAGGCAAGCCACGCTCTCACTCAGTCTGGCGGGACTGAGATTGCTGTACGAACACTGGATGCGAGCCAATCGAGCCACCGAGAGACTAGCCCCAGATCAATAACTATTTTCATTTGATAAAACCATGATCTTTTGTTGAACCCTTGGAAACCTCACTCAACCCCCACCTCACAGATTTCAAAATACACCACAATACCCCCCCCCCTACCACCCCCGACCTCAAAGACCCCTATATAGACTTCACAGAATCCGCCACCTCCCAGACGTATTCGCGGAAGAGATGATTGGCTGACTGAATCATGTGATGTCGCTGGAATAATGGGATGGCATAGTTCTTGATCCGAAACAGGCATGGACAAGTTGAGATGGTATGAAGACACTGGTCAAAGATGATATGAAGACACATTGAGTCAGCAACGAGACAGCATGGGCAAATTCGAGAGGATAGTAATGGACGAGTTGAAGGGGGGGGGGTGGCTGAGGGAGATGAATAGATATGGGGAAAAAGTGCAAGGCAGGGGAGGGGTATAGGGAGAGTTTTTGTAAAAACTTAACACACTTAGAGAGGGAAGGCACGGTCGTGGAGCTGTAGAGGGAAGACAGAGGCGTGGAGCTGGAGAGGGGAGGCACAGACGTGGAGCTAGAGAGGGAAGGCACGGTCGTGGAGCTGGAGAGGGAAGACAGGGGCGTGGAGCTGGAGAGGGAAGGCATAGGCGTGGAGCTGGAGAGGGAAGGCTCAGGCGTGGAGCTGGAGAGGAAAGGCACGGGCGTGGAGCTGGAGAGCGAATGCACGGGCGTGAGCTGGATGGGACCACGGGCGAGGAGCTGGAGAGGCAAGGCGCGGGCGTGGAGCTGGAGAGAGAAGGCGTGGAGCTGGAGAGGGAAGGCACGGGCGTGAGCTGGATGGGAAGGCAGGAGCGTGGAGCTGGATGAGAAGGCACGGGCGTGCAGCTGGAGAGGGATGGCACTGGCGTGGAACTGGAAAAGGAAGACGTGGAGCTGAAGAGGGATGGAGATGGAAGATGTGGAACTGGAGAAGGAAGACACTGCCAAGGAGCTGAAGAGGGAAGGCACGGGCGTGTTGCTGGAGAGGGAAGACGTGGAGCTGGAGAGGTAAGGGACGGGCGTGAAGCTGGAGAGGGAAAGCACGGGCGTGCAGCTGGAGAGGGATGGCTCGGGTTGGAGCTGGAGAGGGAAGACGTGGAGCAGGAGAGGGAAGGCACGGGCGTAGAGCTGGAGACGGATGGCACTGGCGTGGAACTGGAGAGGGTAAACGTGGAGCTGGAGAGTGAAGGCACGGGCATGGAGCTGGAGAGGGAAGATGTGGAGCAGGAGAGGGAAGGGACGGGCGTGGAGCTGGAGAAGGAGAACACGGGGGTGGAGCTGGAGAGGGAAGGTATGGGCGAGGAGCTGGAGAGGGAAGACATGGAGTTGGAGAAGGAAGACGTGGAGCTGGAGAGGGAAGACGTGGAGCTGAAGAGGGAAGGCACGGGCGTGAAGTTGGAGAGGGAAAAAAAAGGGCATGGAGCTGGAGAGGGAAGCCACGGGCGTGGAGCTAGAGAGAGAAGGCACGGGCGTGGAGCTGGAGAGAGAAGGCGTGGAGCTGGAGAGGGAAGGCACGGGCGTGGAGCTGGAGAGTGAAGGCACGGGCGTGGAGCTGGAGTATTAAGTCACGGGCATGGAGCTGGAGAGGGAAGACATAGAGCTAAAGAGGGAAGACGTGGAGCTGGAGAGGGAAGGCACGGGCGTGGAGCTGGAGAAGGAAAGCACGGGCGTGGAGCTAGAGAGAGAAGGCACGGGCGTGGAGCTAGAGAGAGAAGACGTGGAGCTGGAGAGGGAAGGCACGGGCGTGGAGCTGGAAAGGGAAGGCACGGGCGTGGAGCTTGAGAGGGAAGGCTCGGGCGTGGAGCTGGAGAGAAAAGGCACGGGCGTGGAGCTGGAGAGCGAATGCACGGGTGTGAGCTGGATGGGACCACGGGCGAGGAGCTGGAGAGGCAAGGCGCGGGCGTGGAGCTGGAGAGAGAAGGCGTGGAGCTGGAGAGGGAAGGCACGGGCGTGAGCTGGATGGGAAGGCAGGAGCGTGGAGCTGGATGAGAAGGCACGGGCGTGCAGCTGGAGAGGGATGGCACTGGCGTGGAACTGGAAAAGGAAGACGGGGAGCTGGAGAGGGAAGACGTGGAGCTGGAGAGGGAAGGCATGGGCGTGAAGCTGGAGAGTGAAAACACGGGCGTGGAGCTGGAGAGGGAAGGCACGTGTGTGGAGCTTGAGAGAGAAGACGTGGAGCTGGAGAGGGAAGGCATGGACGTGAGCTAGATGGGAAAGCACGGCGTGAGCTGGATGGAAAGGCACGGGCGTGCAGCTGGAGAGGGATGGCACTGGCGTGGAACTGGAAAAGGAAGACGTGGAGCTGAAGAGGGATGGAGATGGAAGATGTGGAACTGGAGAAGGAAGACACTGCCAAGGAGCTGAAGAGGGAAGGCACGGGCGTGTTGCTGGAGAGGGAAGACGTGGAGCTGGAGAGGTAAGGGACGGGCGTGAAGCTGGAGAGGGAAAGCACGGGCGTGCAGCTGGAGAGGGATGGCTCGGGTTGGAGCTGGAGAGGGAAGACGTGGAGCAGGAGAGGGAAGGCACGGGCGTAGATCTGGAGACGGATGGCACTGGCGTGGAACTGGAGAGGGTAAACGTGGAGCTGGAGAGTGAAGGCACGGGCATGGAGCTGGAGAGGGAAGATGTGGAGCAGGAGAGGGAAGGGACGGGCGTGGAGCTGGAGAAGGAGAACACGGGGGTGGAGCTGGAGAGGGAAGGTATGGGCGAGGAGCTGGAGAGGGAAGACATGGAGTTGGAGACGGAAGACGTGGAGCTGGAGAGGGAAGACGTGGAGCTGAAGAGGGAAGGCACGGGCGTGGAGCTGGAGAGGGAAGGCATGGGCGTGGAGCTGGAGTATTAAGTCACGGGCGTGCAGCTGGAGAGGGATGGCTCGGGTTGGAGCTGGAGAGGGAAGACGTGGAGCAGGAGAGGGAAGGCACGGGCGTGGAGCTGGAGAGGATGGCACTGGCGTGCAGCTGTAGAGGGTAAACGTGGAGCTGGAGAGGGAAGGCACGGGCATGGAGCTGGAGAGGGAAGATGTGGAGCAGGAGAGGGAAGGGACGGGCGTGGAGCTGGAGAAGGAGAACACGGGGGTGGAGCTGGAGAGGGAAGGTATGGGCGAGGAGCTGGAGAGGGAAGACATGGAGTTTGAGAAGGAAGACGTGGAGCTGGAGAGGGAAGACGTGGAGCTGAAGACGGAAGGCACAGGCGTGAAGTTGGAGAGGGAAAACACGGGCATGGAGCTGGAGAGGGAAGGCACGGGCATGGAGCTGGAGAGGGAAGGCGCGGGCGTGGAGCTGGAGAGGGAAGGCACGGGCGTGGAGCTAGAGAGAGAAGGCACGGGCGTGGAGCTGGAGAGAGAAGGCGTGGAGCTGGAGAGGGAAGGCACGGGCGTAGAGCTGGAGAGGGAAGGCACGGGCGTGGAGCTGGAGTATTAAGTCACGGGCATGGAGCTGGAGAGGGAAGACATAGAGCTAAAGAGGGAAGACGTGGAGCTGGAGAGGGAAGGCACGGGTGTGGAGCTTGAGAGGGAAGATGGGGAGCTGGAGAGGGAAGGCACGGACGTGGAGCTGGAGAGGGAGGGCACGGCGTTGAGCTGGAGAGGGAAGGCACGGGCGTGGAGCTGGAGAGGGAAGGCACGGGCGTGGAGCTAGGGAGAGAAGGCACGGGCGTGGAGCTGGAGAGAGAAGGCGTGGAGCTGGAGAGGGAAGACGTGGAGCTGAAGAGGGAAGGCACGGGCGTGAAGTTGGAGAGGGAAAAAAAAGGGCATGGAGCTGAAGAGGGAAGGCACGGGCGTGGAGCTAGAGAGAGAAGGCACGGGCGTGGAGCTGGAGAGAGAAGGCGTGGAGCTGGAGAGGGAAGGCACGGGCGTAGAGCTGGAGAGGGAAGGCACGGGCGTGGAGCTGGAGTATTAAGTCACGGGCATGGAGCTGGAGAGTGAAGACATAGAGCTAAAGAGGGAAGACGTGGAGCTGGAGAGGGAAGGCACGGGTGTGGAGCTTGAGAGGGAAGATGGGGAGCTGGAGAGGGAAGGCACGGACGTGGAGCTGGAGAGGGAGGGCACGGCGTTGAGCTGGAGAGGGAAGGCACGGGCGTGGAGCTGGAGAGGGAAGGCACGGGCGTGGAGCTAGGGAGAGAAGGCACGGGCGTGGAGCTGGAGAGAGAAGGCGTGGAGCTGGAGAGGGAAGGCACGGGCGTGGAGCTGGAGAGGGAAGGCACGGCCGTGGAGCTGGACAGGGAAGGCACGGGTGTAGAGCTGGAAAGGAAAGACAGGAGCTGAAGAGGGAAGGCACGGGCGTAGACCTGGAGAGATAAGGCATGGGCGTGGAGCTGGACAGGGAAGGCACGGGCGTGGAGCTGGAGAGGCAAGGCACGGGCGTGGAACTGGAGAGGGAAGACGTGGAGCTGGAGAGGGAAGGCAGGGGCATGGAGCTGGAGAGGGAAGATGTGGCGCAGGAGAGGGAAGCCACGGAGGTGGAGCTGGAGAGGGATGGCACTGGCGTGGAGCTGGAGGGAAGACGTGGAGTTGGAGAGGAAAGTCACGGGCATGGAGCTGGAGAGGGAAGATGTGGACCTGGAGAGGAAAGTCACGGGCATGGAGCTGGAGAGGGAAGATGTGGACCTGGAGAGAGAAGGCACGGGCGTGGAGCTGGAGAGGGAAGGCATGGGCGTGGAGCTGGAGAGGGAAGGCATGGGCATGGAGCTGGACAGGGAAGGCACGGGCGTGGAGCTGGAGAGACAAGGCACGGGCGTTGAGCTGGAGAGAGAAGGCGTGGAGCTGGAGAGGGAAGACCTGGAGCTGGAGAGGGAAGGCACGGGCGTGGAGCTGGAGAGGGAAGGCACGGGCGTGGAGCTGGAGAGGGAAGACATGGAGCTGGAGAGCGAATGCACGGGCGTGAGCTGGATGGGAAGGCACGGGCGTGCAGCTGGAGAGGGATGGCACTGGCGTGGAGCTGGAGAGGGAAGGCACCGGCATGGAGGTGGAGAGGGAAGATATGGAGCAGGAGAGGAAAGGCACGGGCGTGGAGCTGGAGAGGGATGGCACTGGCGTGGAGCTGGAGAGGGAATACGTGGAGCTGGAGAGGGAAGGCATGGGCATGGAGCTGGAGAGGGAAGATGTGGAGCAGGAGAGGGAAGGCACGGGCGTGGAGCTGGAGAGGGAAGGCATGGGCGTGGAGCTGGAGTATTAAGTCACGGGCGTGCAGCTGGAGAGGGATGGCTCGGGTTGGAGCTGGAGAGGGAAGACGTGGAGCAGGAGAGGGAAGGCACGGGCGTGGAGCTGGAGAGGATGGCACTGGCGTGGAGCTGTAGAGGGTAAACGTGGAGCTGGAGAGGGAAGGCACGGGCATGGAGCTGGAGAGGGAAGATGTGGAGCAGGAGAGGGAAGGGACGGGCGTGGAGCTGGAGAAGGAGAACACGGGGGTGGAGCTGGAGAGGGAAGGTATGGGCGAGGAGCTGGAGAAGGAAGACATGGAGTTTGAGAAGGAAGACGTGGAGCTGGAGAGGGAAGACGTGGAGCTGAAGAGGGAAGGCACGGGCGTGAAGTTGGAGAGGGAAAACACGGGCATGGAGCTGGAGAGGGAAGGCACGGGCATGGAGCTGGAGAGGGAAGGCGCGGGCGTGGAGCTGGAGAGGGAAGGCACGGGCGTGGAGCTAGAGAGAGAAGGCACGGGCGTGGAGCTGGAGAGAGAAGGCGTGGAGCTGGAGAGGGAAGGCACGGGCGTAGAGCTGGAGAGGGAAGGCACGGGCGTGGAGCTGGAGTATTAAGTCACGGGCATGGAGCTGGAGAGGGAAGACATAGAGCTAAAGAGGGAAGACGTGGAGCTGGAGAGGGAAGGCACGGGTGTGGAGCTTGAGAGGGAAGATGGGGAGCTGGAGAGGGAAGGCACGGACGTGGAGCTGGAGAGGGAGGGCACGGCGTTGAGCTGGAGAGGGAAGGCACGGGCGTGGAGCTGGAGAGGGAAGGTACGGGCGTGGAGCTAGGGAGAGAAGGCACGGGCGTGGAGCTGGAGAGAGAAGGCGTGGAGCTGGAGAGGGAAGGCACAGGCGTGGAGCTGGAGAGGGAAGGCACGGCCGTGGAGCTGGACAGGGAAGGCACGGGTGTAGAGCTGGAAAGGAAAGACAGGAGCTGAAGAGGGAAGGCACGGGCGTAGACCTGGAGAGATAAGGCATGGGCGTGGAGCTGGACAGGGAAGGCACGGGCGTGGAGCTGGAGAGGCAAGGCACGGGCGTGGAACTGGAGAGGGAAGACGTGGAGCTGGAGAGGGAAGGCAGGGGCATGGAGCTGGAGAGGGAAGATGTGGCGCAGGAGAGGGAAGCCACGGTCGTGGAGCTGGAGAGGGATGGCACTGGCGTGGAGCTGGAGGGAAGACGTGGAGTTGGAGAGGAAAGTCACGGGCATGGAGCTGGAGAGGGAAGATGTGGACCTGGAGAGGAAAGTCACGGGCATGGAGCTGCAGAGGGAAGATGTGGACCTGGAGAGAGAAGGCACGGGCGTGGAGCTGGAGAGGGAAGGCATGGGCGTGGAGCTGGAGAGGGAAGGCATGGGCATGGAGCTGGACAGGGAAGGCACGGGCGTGGAGCTGGAGAGACAAGGCACGGGCGTTGAGCTGGAGAGAGAAGGCGTGGAGCTGGAGAGGGAAGACCTGGAGCTGGAGAGGGAAGGCACGGGCGTGGAGCTGGAGAGGGAAGGCACGGGCGTGGAGCTGGAGAGGGAAGACATGGAGCTGGAGAGCGAATGCACGGGCGTGAGCTGGATGGGAAGGCACGGGCGTGCAGCTGGAGAGGGATGGCACTGGCGTGGAGCTGGAGAGGGAAGGCACGGGCGTAGAGCTGGAGAGGGAAGGCACGGGCGTGGAGCTGGAGTATTAAGTCACGGGCATGGAGCTGGAGAGGGAAGACATAGAGCTAAAGAGGGAAGACGTGGAGCTGGAGAGGGAAGGCACGGGTGTGGAGCTTGAGAGGGAAGATGGGGAGCTGGAGAGGGAAGGCACGGACGTGGAGCTGGAGAGGGAGGGCACGGCGTTGAGCTGGAGAGGGAAGGCACGGGCGTGGAGCTGGAGAGGGAAGGCACGGGCGTGGAGCTAGGGAGAGAAGGCACGGGCGTGGAGCTGGAGAGAGAAGGCGTGGAGCTGGAGAGGGAAGACGTGGAGCTGAAGAGGGAAGGCACGGGCGTGAAGTTGGAGAGGGAAAAAAAAGGGCATGGAGCTGAAGAGGGAAGGCACGGGCGTGGAGCTAGAGAGAGAAGGCACGGGCGTGGAGCTGGAGAGAGAAGGCGTGGAGCTGGAGAGGGAAGGCACGGGCGTAGAGCTGGAGAGGGAAGGCACGGGCGTGGAGCTGGAGTATTAAGTCACGGGCATGGAGCTGGAGAGGGAAGACATAGAGCTAAAGAGGGAAGACGTGGAGCTGGAGAGGGAAGGCACGGGTGTGGAGCTTGAGAGGGAAGATGGGGAGCTGGAGAGGGAAGGCACGGACGTGGAGCTGGAGAGGGAGGGCACGGCGTTGAGCTGGAGAGGGAAGGCACGGGCGTGGAGCTGGAGAGGGAAGGCACGGGCGTGGAGCTAGGGAGAGAAGGCACGGGCGTGGAGCTGGAGAGAGAAGGCGTGGAGCTGGAGAGGGAAGGCACGGGCGTGGAGCTGGAGAGGGAAGGCACGGCCGTGGAGCTGGACAGGGAAGGCACGGGTGTAGAGCTGGAAAGGAAAGACAGGAGCTGAAGAGGGAAGGCACGGGCGTAGACCTGGAGAGATAAGGCATGGGCGTGGAGCTGGACAGGGAAGGCACGGGCGTGGAGCTGGAGAGGCAAGGCACGGGCGTGGAACTGGAGAGGGAAGACGTGGAGCTGGAGAGGGAAGGCAGGGGCATGGAGCTGGAGAGGGAAGATGTGGCGCAGGAGAGGGAAGCCACGGACGTGGAGCTGGAGAGGGATGGCACTGGCGTGGAGCTGGAGGGAAGACGTGGAGTTGGAGAGGAAAGTCACGGGCATGGAGCTGGAGAGGGAAGATGTGGACCTGGAGAGGAAAGTCACGGGCATGGAGCTGGAGAGGGAAGATGTGGACCTGGAGAGAGAAGGCACGGGCGTGGAGCTGGAGAGGGAAGGCATGGGCGTGGAGCTGGAGAGGGAAGGCATGGGCATGGAGCTGGACAGGGAAGGCACGGGCGTATAGCTGGAGAGACAAGGCACGGGCGTTGAGCTGGAGAGAGAAGGCGTGGAGCTGGAGAGGGAAGACCTGGAGCTGGAGAGGGAAGGCACGGGCGTGGAGCTGGAGAGGGAAGGCACGGGCGTGGAGCTGGAGAGGGAAGACATGGAGCTGGAGAGCGAATGCACGGGCGTGAGCTGGATGGGAAGGCACGGGCGTGCAGCTGGAGAGGGATGGCACTGGCGTGGAGCTGGAGAGGGAAGGCACCGGCATGGAGGTGGAGAGGGAAGATATGGAGCAGGAGAGGAAAGGCACGGGCGTGGAGCTGGAGAGGGATGGCACTGGCGTGGAGCTGGAGAGGGAATACGTGGAGCTGGAGAGGGAAGGCATGGGCATGGAGCTGGAGAGGGAAGATGTGGAGCAGGAGAGGGAAGGCACGGGCGTGGAGCTGGAGAGGGAAGGCATGGGCGTGGAGCTGGAGTATTAAGTCACGGGCGTGCAGCTGGAGAGGGATGGCTCGGGTTGGAGCTGGAGAGGGAAGACGTGGAGCAGGAGAGGGAAGGCACGGGCGTGGAGCTGGAGAGGATGGCACTGGCGTGGAGCTGTAGAGGGTAAACGTGGAGCTGGAGAGGGAAGGCACGGGCATGGAGCTGGAGAGGGAAGATGTGGAGCAGGAGAGGGAAGGGACGGGCGTGGAGCTGGAGAAGGAGAACACGGGGGTGGAGCTGGAGAGGGAAGGTATGGGCGAGGAGCTGGAGAAGGAAGACATGGAGTTTGAGAAGGAAGACGTGGAGCTGGAGAGGGAAGACGTGGAGCTGAAGAGGGAAGGCACGGGCGTGAAGTTGGAGAGGGAAAACACGGGCATGGAGCTGGAGAGGGAAGGCACGGGCATGGAGCTGGAGAGGGAAGGCGCGGGCGTGGAGCTGGAGAAGGAAGGCACGGGCGTGGAGCTAGAGAGAGAAGGCACGGGCGTGGAGCTGGAGAGAGAAGGCGTGGAGCTGGAGAGGGAAGGCACGGGCGTAGAGCTGGAGAGGGAAGGCACGGGCGTGGAGCTGGAGTATTAAGTCACGGGCATGGAGCTGGAGAGGGAAGACATAGAGCTAAAGAGGGAAGACGTGGAGCTGGAGAGGGAAGGCACGGGTGTGGAGCTGGAGAGGGAGGGCACGGCGTTGAGCTGGAGAGGGAAGGCACGGGCGTGGAGCTGGAGAGGGAAGGTACGGGCGTGGAGCTAGGGAGAGAAGGCACGGGCGTGGAGCTGGAGAGAGAAGGCGTGGAGCTGGAGAGGGAAGGCACAGGCGTGGAGCTGGAGAGGGAAGGCACGGCCGTGGAGCTGGACAGGGAAGGCACGGGTGTAGAGCTGGAAAGGAAAGACAGGAGCTGAAGAGGGAAGGCACGGGCGTAGACCTGGAGAGATAAGGCATGGGCGTGGAGCTGGACAGGGAAGGCACGGGCGTGGAGCTGGAGAGGCAAGGCACGGGCGTGGAACTGGAGAGGGAAGACGTGGAGCTGGAGAGGGAAGGCAGGGGCATGGAGCTGGAGAGGGAAGATGTGGCGCAGGAGAGGGAAGCCACGGTCGTGGAGCTGGAGAGGGATGGCACTGGCGTGGAGCTGGAGGGAAGACGTGGAGTTGGAGAGGAAAGTCACGGGCATGGAGCTGGAGAGGGAAGATGTGGACCTGGAGAGGAAAGTCACGGGCATGGAGCTGGAGAGGGAAGATGTGGACCTGGAGAGAGAAGGCACGGGCGTGGAGCTGGAGAGGGAAGGCATGGGCGTGGAGCTGGAGAGGGAAGGCATGGGCATGGAGCTGGACAGGGAAGGCACGGGCGTGGAGCTGGAGAGACAAGGCACGGGCGTTGAGCTGGAGAGAGAAGGCGTGGAGCTGGAGAGGGAAGACCTGGAGCTGGAGAGGGAAGGCACGGGCGTGGAGCTGGAGAGGGAAGGCACGGGCGTGGAGCTGGAGAGGGAAGACATGGAGCTGGAGAGCGAATGCACGGGCGTGAGCTGGATGGGAAGGCACGGGCGTGCAGCTGGAGAGGGATGGCACTGGCGTGGAGCTGGAGAGGGAAGGCACCGGCATGGAGGTGGAGAGGGAAGATATGGAGCAGGAGAGGAAAGGCACGGGCGTGGAGCTGGAGAGGGATGGCACTGGCGTGGAGCTGGAGAGGGAATACGTGGAGATGGAGAGGGAAGGCATGGGCATGGAGCTGGAGAGGGAAGATGTGGAGCAGGAGAGGGAAGGCACGGGCGTGGAGCTGGAGAGGGAGAGCACGGGCGTGGAGCTGGAGAGGGATCGCACAGACCTGGTGCTGGGCTAGAAACAAACCTGGGCTTTGACCTCCACGAGCGACAATCCCTCCACCAACTCTATGACGGTAATGGTCTTGCTAGGAATAGAGGCTGAGTAGAGGGGGTTCCTGGCTGTGACATCAATGGTGAAGTCGCCGCTCTGTGGAAGCGAGGGTACACATGCTAGTTTATGACACTTGAATGTACAGACACAGGGCGGCTACTCATCTCATCAGTCATTATTCTGATTCGTTTGTGTGTGTGTGTGTGTGTGTACGTGTATTGTTGTGTTTGTGTGTGTGTGTGTGTATGTGTGTGTGTTATAATGAGTGTGTGTGTGTGTGTTTGTATGTGTTTTGATGAGTGTTTGTGTGTTTGTGTGTGTTTGTGTGTGTGTTTGTGTGTGTGTTTGCATTCTTCGTTATTCAATAATGGGTAACACATAAAGAAATGACGACTTGTTGAAGAAATGGCGCGCGCGCACACACACACACACACACACACACGTGCATACTCACACACATACACACACACTCATCAAAACACACACAAAGACACACACGCACACACACACACAAACATTCGTGCATACTCACACACATACACACACACTCATCAAAACACACACACACACACACGTGTACATCTTCGCCTTACACGCACAGACACACAGTCGCACACACACACACACACAACCGCACACATACATACAGCCACACATAAACGCATGCTAAAATATGGCTGCATACACACACACACTAACAGTAACGAACGCCCACACACACACGAGAGAACATGTACTTCTCTCGTCCATCAATCGCTCCAGATGTGTTATGGGGCATTTGGTTTCCATCTGTAGGGCTCCTTTCTCTAGAAATGTAGGTCAAATCTCAGCCATTCTTGATGATAAACTCATCCCAGAACAGGCAGGTTTTGGGCCTTGGACATCGTGATATAGACAGATCCTTGACCTCACACATTGGGGACAGATCCTTGACCTCACACATTGGGGACAAATCCTTGACCTCACACATTGGGGACAGATCCTTGACCTCACACATTGGGGACAGATCCTTGACCTCACACATTGGGGACAGATAATTGATCTCACACAACACATTGGCGACAGATCATTGACCTCATACATTGGGGACAGATCATTGACCTTACACATTGGAGACAGACCCTTTACCTCACACAACACATTGGCGACAGATCATTGACCTCACACATTGGGGACAGATCCTTGACCTCACATATTGTTGACAGATCCTTGACCTCACATATTGTTGACAGATCCTTGACCTCACGCATTGAGGACAGATCCTTGACCTCACACATTGATGACAGATCCTTTACCTCACACAACACATTGGCGACAGATCATTGACCTCACACAGCACATTGAGACAGATTCTTGACCTCACAGATTGGGGACATATCCTTGACCTCACACATTGGGGACATATCCTTGACCTCAAATTACACATTGGGGACAGATCTTTGACCTCACACAACACATTGGTGACAGATCCTTGACCTCACACAACACATTGGGGACAGATCCTTGACCTCACACATTGGGGACCGATCCTTGACCTCACACAACACATTGGTGACGGATCCTTGACCTAACATATTGGGGACAGATCCTTGACCTCACACATTGGGGACAGATCCTTGACCTCACACAACACATTGGTGACGGATCCTTGACCTCATACATTGTGGACAGATCCTTGACCTCACACATTTTGGACAGATCCTTGACCTCACACAACACATTTAGGACGGGTACAAGCGAAAGTAGGTGTCAGGGGTTGCTGGTGTTGACCTCACACCGACATATGACACAGTAAACCACCAACTTCTGCTGATACAAATATATCAAGTCACCAAAGACTGGCCCTAACTTAGGTAATCAAATGTACCAAAGACTGGCCCTAACTTAGGTAATCAAATGTGCCAAAGACTGACCCTAACTTAGGTAATCAAATGTACCAAAGACTGGCCCTAACGCAGGAAATCAAATGTACCAAATACCGGCCCTAACTCAGGTAATCAAATTTACCAAAGCCTAACTTGGGTAATCAAATTTACCAAATCCTAACTTAGGTAATCAAATGCTTCCTACAGAATAGACGTCCTTATGGGAATATGTAAAATAAAGGATAGATTGCGCAGCTAGAAGAGCGGCCTGGCCCCTGGGCTATACAATGTATGACGGAGGGTCAACCAGTTAGCCCAGGAACAAGACAGTTCATATATACAGATGTCACTGCTATAGCTGCACAGGGAAAGCGTTTTCAGGAAGTTAAGCTCGGGCTTACAAAAGCTCTAGACAGAATGGCCGAACAGTTTGAGGAAAACCAGTTCGAAGTCAACCCCAGTAAAACACAGGTATGTGCTTCCACATGAGGAGCAGAGGAGCAGGATGACAGCTTCACATTAAATGGCGCGGACAGGTACTTGAACATAGCGATACATTCAGGTAATTGGGCATTGGAATGGACAGCACATTATCTCACAAGGCACATTGTAATGCGTTAAAACAAAAAGTCAGTGCAAGAAATAATAGAATTCGCAAGCTGGCAAAAACTACATGGGAAGCATCCCCAACTGTGGTCCGCACATATGCCCCTGCACTAGGTCTATGAGTGGGTGCTCGGCACATGAGCCCCTGCACTAGGTCTATCAGTGGGTGCTCGGCACATGAGCCCCTGCACTAGGTCTATGAGTGGGTGCTCGGCACATGAGCCCCTGCACTAGGTCTATGAGTGGGTGCTCGGCACATGAGCCCCTGCACTAGGTCTATGAGTGGGTGCTCGGCACATGAGCCCCTGCACTAGGTCTATGAGTGGGTGCTCGGCACATGAGCCCCTGCACTAGGTCTATCAGTGGGTGCTCGGCACATGAGCCCCTGCACTAGGTCTATGAGTGGGTGCTCGGCACATGAGCCCCTGCACTAGGTCTATGAGTGGGTGCTCGGCACATGAGCCCCTGCACTAGGTCTATGAGTGGGTGCTCGGCACATGAGCCCCTGCACTAGGTCTCTCAGCGGCACAGTATGCGGCACCAGCATGGAATGCATCTACACACACACCAGGTTGGTGTAGCGCTAAATGGGACAGGCCTAACTGTGACAGGATGCCTTAAACCGACACCAAGGGGGGAAAGTCTATGCAATCGCTGGTTTTATCACACCTCCAGATATTAGAAGGCGTCGCATGGAGGTGAAGGTTGGATGGAGGTGAAGGTTGGATGGAGGTGAAGGTTGGATGGAGGGGAAGGTTGGGTGGAGGTGAAGGTTGGATGGAGGTGAAGGTTGGATGGAGGTGAAGGTTGGATGGAGGGGAAGGTTGGGTGGAGGTGAAGGTTGGATGGAGGTAAAGGTTGGGTGGAGGTGAAGGTTGGGTGGAGGTGAAGGTTGGATGGAGGTGAAGGTTGGGTGGAGGTGAAGGTTGGATGGAGGTGAAGGTTGGGTGGAGGTGAAGGTTGGATGGAGGTGAAGGTTGGGTGGAGGTGAAGGTTGGATGGAGGTGAAGGTTGGATGGAGGTGAAGGTTGGATGGAGGGGAAGGTTGGATGGAGGTGAAGGTTGGATGGAGGTGAAGGTTGGATGGAGGTGAAGGTTGAATGGAGGTGAAGGTTGGATGGAGGTGAAGGTTGGATGGAGGTGAAGGTTGGGTGAAGGTGAAGGTTGGATGGAGGTGAAGGTTGGATGGAGGTGAAGGTTGGATGGAGGGGAAGGTTGGATGGAGGTGAAGGTTGGATGGAGGTGAAGGTTGGATGGAGGTGAAGGTTGGATGGAGGTGAAGGTTGGATGGAGGTGAAGGTTGGATGGAGGTGAAGGTTGGGTGAAGGTGAAGGTTGGATGGAGGTGAAGGTTGGATGGAGGTGAAGGTTGGATGGAGGTGAAGGTTGGGTGGAGGTGAAGGTTGGATGGAGGTGAAGGTTGGATGGAGGTGAAGGTTGGATGGATGTGACGGTTGGGTGGAGGTGAAGGTTGGATGGAGGTGAAGGTTGGATGGAGGTGAAGGTTGGATGGAGGTGAAGGTTGGGTGAAGGTGAAGGTTGGATGGAGGTGAAGGTTGGATGGAGGTGAAGGTTGGATGGAGGTGAAGGTTGGGTGGAGGTGAAGGTTGGATGGAGGTGAAGGTTGGATGGAGGTGAAGGTTGGATGGAGGTGAAGGTTGGATGGAGGGGAAGGTTGGATGGAGGTGAAGGTTGGATGGAGGTGAAGGTTGGATGGAGGTGAAGGTTGGATGGAGGTGAAGGTTGGATGGAGGTGAAGGTTGGATGGAGGTGAAGGTTGGGTGAAGGTGAAGGTTGGATGGAGGTGAAGGTTGGATGGAGGTGAAGGTTGGATGGAGGTGAAGGTTGGGTGGAGGTGAAGGTTGGATGGAGGTGAAGGTTGGATGGAGGTGAAGGTTGGATGGAGGTGAAGGTTGGGTGGAGGTGAAGGTTGGATGGAGGTGAAGGTTGGATGGAGGTGAAGGTTGGATGGAGGTGAAGGTTGGATGGAGGTGAAGGTTGGATGGAGGTGAAGGTTGGATGGAGGGGAAGGTTGGATGGAGGTGAAGGTTGGATGGAGGTGAAGGTTGGATGGAGGTGAAGGTTGGATGGAGGTGAAGGTTGGATGGAGGTGAAGGTTGGATGGAGGTGAAGGTTGGATGGAGGTGAAGGTTGGGTGGAGGTGAAGGTTGGGTGGAGGTGAAGGTTGGGTGGAGGTGAAGGTTGGATGGAGGTGAAGGTTGGGTGGAGGTGAAGGTTGGGTGGAGGTGAAGGTTGGGTGGAGGTGAAGGTTGGATGGAGGTGAAGGTTGGGTGGAGGTGAAGGTTGGATGGAGGTGAAGGTTAGGTGGAGGTGAAGGTTGGGTGGAGGTGAAGGTTGGATGGAGGTGAAGGTTGGATGGAGGTGAAGGTTGGATGGAGGTGAAGGTTGGATGGAGGTGAAGGTTGGATGGAGGGGAAGGTTGGGTGGAGGTGAAGGTTGGATGGAGGTGAAGGTTGGGTGGAGATCACTGAAGAACCTGCACCAGAACATGATTTGTCATATACTACCTGGAGATCTCTGGACAGGTGAGGGACAAGTGTGTCCAGGTGTGGGTCTAGCCTGAAGATGTGCAGACGATGAATATTGGGAATGTGAGGCCGTCGAGGACCCGGAACACCTGATTACATGTCCTGGGCTGGAGGACACGTGTGTAAGGAAGGACGGGATGATGGCGAGTGGAAGTGTACACACGGGGGCTGGTTCTTGGGAGAGGACTATGAGAGGTTGGCTGGAGAGGACTATGTGAGGTTGGTAGGAGAGGACTATGTGAGGTTGGCAGGAGAGGACTATGTGAGGTTGGCAGGAGAGGACTATGTGAGGTTGGCAGGAGAGGACTATGTGAGGTTGGCAGGAGAGGACTATGTGAGGTTGGCATGAGAGGACTATGTGATATTGGCAGGAGAGGACTATGTGAGGTTGGCAGAGAGGACTTTGTGAGGTTGGCAGAGAGGACTATGTGAGGTTGGCAGGAGAGGACTTTGTGAGGTTGGCAGAGAGGACTATGTGAGGTTGGCATGAGAGGACTATGTGAGGTTGGCAGGAGAGGACTATGTGAGGTTGGCAGGAGAGGACTATGTGAGGTTGGCAGAAGAGGACTTTGTGAGGTTGGCTGGAGAGGACTTTGTGAGGTTGGCGGGAGAGGACTATGTGAGGTTGGCAGGAGAGGACTATGTGAGGTTGGCAGGAGAGGACTATGTGAGGTTGGCAGCAGAAGACTATGTGAGGTTGGCAGGAGAGGACTATGTGAGGTTGGCAGGAGAGGACTTTGTGAGGTTGGCAGGAGAGGACTATGTGAGGTTGGCAGGAGAGGACTATGTGAGGTTGTCAGGAGAGGACTATGTGAGGTTGGCAGGAGAGGACTATGTGAGGTTGGCAGGAGAGGACTATGTGAGGTTGTCAGGAGAGGACTATGTGAGGTTGGCAGACGAGGACTTTGTGAGGTTGGCTGGAGAGGACTTTGTGAGGTTGGCGGGAGAGGACTATGTGAGGTTGGCAGGAGAGGACTAAGTGAGGTTGGCAGGAGAGGACTTTGTGAGGTTGGCAGGAGAGGACTTTGTGAGGTTGGCAGGAGAGGACTATGTGAGGTTTGCAGGAGAGGACTATGTGAGGTTGGCGGGAGAGGACTATGTGAGGTTGGCGGGAGAGGACTATGTGAGGTTGGCAGGAGAGGACTATGTGAGGTTGGCAGGAGAGGACTATGTGAGGTTGGCAGGAGAGGACTATGTGAGGTTGGCAGGAGAGGACTATGTGAGGTTGGCAGGAGAGGAGTATGTGAGGTTGGCAGGAGAGGACTATGTGAGGGTGGCAGGAGAGGACTATGTGAGGTTGTCAGGAGAGGACTATGTGAGGTTGGCGGGAGAGGACTATGTGAGGTTGGCAGGAGAGGACTATGTGAGGTTGGCAGGAGAGGACTATGTGAGGTTGGCAGGAGAGGATTATGTGAGGTTGGCAGGAGAGGACTATGTGAGGTTGGCAGGAGAGGACTATGTGAGGTTGGCAGGAGAGGACTATGTGAGGTTGGCAGGAGAGGACTTTGTGAGGTTGGCAGGAGAGGACTATGTGAGGTTGGCAGGAGAGGACTATGTGAGGTTGGCAGGAAAGGACTATGTGAGGTTGGCGGGAGAGGACTATGTGAGGTTGGCGGGAGAGGACTATGTGAGGTTGGCAGGAGAGGACTATGTGAGGTTGGCAGGAGAGGACTATGTGAGGTTGGCAGGAGAGGACTATGTGAGGTTGGCAGGAGAGGACTATGTGAGGTTGGCAGGAGAAGATTATGTGAGGTTGGCAGGAGAGGACTATGTGAGGTTGGCAGGAGAGGACTATGTGAGGTTGGCAGGAGAGGACTATGTGAGGTTGGCAGGAGAGGATTATGTGAGGTTGGCAGGAGAGGACTATGTGAGGTTGGCAGGAGAGGACTATGTGAGGTTGGCAGGAGAGGACTATGTGAGGTTGGCGGGAGAGGACTTTGTGAGGTTGGCGGACGAGGACTTTGTGAGGTTGGCAGGAGAGGACTATGTGAGGTTGGCAGGAGAGGACTATGTGAGGTTGGCAGGAGAGGACTATGTGAGGTTGGCAGGAGAGGACTATGTGAGGTTGGCAGGAGAGGACTATGTGAGGTTGGCAGGAGAGGACTATGTGAGGTTTGCGGGAGAGGACTATGTGAGGTTGGCGGGAGAGGACTATGTGAGGTTGGCAGTAGAGGACTATGTGAGGTTGGCAGGAGAGGACTATGTGAGGTTGGCAGGAGAGGACTATGTGAGGTTGGCAGGAGAGGACTATGTGAGGTTGGCAGGAGAGGATTATGTGAGGTTGGCAGGAGAGGACCATGTGAGGTTGGCAGGAGAGGACTTTGTGAGGTTGGCAGGAGAGGACAATGTGAGGTTGGCAGGAGAGGAGTATGTGAGGTTGGCAGGAGAGGACTAAGTGAGGTTGGCAGGAGAGGACTTTGTGAGGTTGGCAGGAGAGGACTTTGTGAGGTTGGCAGGAGAGGACTATGTGAGGTTGGCAGGAGAGGACTATGTGAGGTTGGCGGGAGAGGACTATGTGAGGTTGGCGGGAGAGGACTATGTGAGGTTGGCGGGAGAGGACTATGTGAGGTTGGCAGGAGAGGACTATGTGAGGTTGGCAGGAGAGGACTATGTGAGGTTGGCAGGAGAGGACTATGTGAGGTTGGCAGGAGAGGAGTATGTGAGGTTGGCAGGAGAGGACTATGTGAGGTTGGCAGGAGAGGACTATGTGAGGTTGTCAGGAGAGGACTATGTGAGGTTGGCGGGAGAGGACTATGTGAGGTTGGCAGGAGAGGACTATGTGAGGTTGGCAGGAGAGGACTATGTGAGGTTGGCAGGAGAGGATTATGTGAGGTTGGCAGGAGAGGACTATGTGAGGTTGGCAGGAGAGGACTATGTGAGGTTGGCAGGAGAGGACTATGTGAGGTTGGCAGGAGAGGACTTTGTCAGGTTGGCAGGAGAGGACTATGTGAGGTTGGCAGGAGAGGACTATGTGAGGTTGGCAGGAGAGGACTATGTGAGGTTGGCAGGAGAGGACTATGTGAGGTTGGCAGGAGAGGACTATGTGAGGTTGGCAGGAGAGGACTATGTGAGGTTGGCAGGAGAGGACTATGTGAGGTTGGCAGGAGAGGACTGTAATTGTTGCAATTTGTCTTGCACGATGAAAGTGCTACCTCATCCACAACCCTGTTCAGCAAGCTATGCCCACATAAATGGAGGTGCAGTAGACATATTGTTTTTGTCCAACAATAATCTAATCACGTGACATGCAGACGATAATCTCATTCCTCAATAGATCGTTACTTTCTTTGGGACTACATGCAAACTTGTCAGCGGATTATCACTGGCCTTGACCCTACAGACTTGATGTCTGTCCACATCTAACTTGTTGCATTTACCTGGTTAAGCTGTACGCTAAAGTCTCGAGTGAGGAGAGGTCAAGTTGTACTTACCTGGTTAGGCTGTACGCTAAAGTCTCGAGTGAGGAGAGGTCAAGTTGTACTTACCTGGTTAGGCTGTACGCTAAAGTCTCGAGTGAGGAGGGGTCAAGTTGTACTTACCTGGTTAAGCTGTACGCTAAAGTCTGAAGTGGAGAAGGAACTGGTCAGCACAACATCTCCTGCTTGGTTCCGAATTTGTGTTTCGTAGGACGTGGCAAAGGCTGACCCAACAAACACAAGAAAGAGGTGTAAGAATACGGAGGTGTGACATACAGGTACAGGTGACATACAGGTACACGTGACATACAGGTACAGGTGACAGACAGGTACACGTGACATACAGGTACGGGTGACATACGGGCACAGGTGACAGACAGGTACACGTGACATACAGGTACAGGTGACATACAGGTAGAGGAGACTCAGGTAGAGCAGACTCAGGCAGAGGAGACTCAGGTACAGGAGACACGGGTAGAGGAGACTCAGGTAGAGGAGACTCAGGTAGAGGAGACACAGGTAGAGGAGACGCAGGTAGAGGAGACGCAGGTAGAGACGACACGGGTAGATGAGACTCAGGTAGAGGAGACGCAGGTAGAGGAGACTCAGGTAGAGAAGACAGGTAGAGGAGACTCAAAAGAGACTCAGGTAGAGGAGACACGGGTAGAGGAGACTCAAAAGAGACTCAGGTAGAGGAGACACGGGTAGAAGAGACTCAAAAGAGACTCAGGTAGAGGAGACTCAGGTAGAGAAGACAGGTAGAGGAGACTCAAAAGAGACTCAGGTAGAGGAGACTCAGGTAGAGAAGACAGGTAGAGGAGACTCAAAAGAGACTCAGGTAGAGGAGACACGGGTAGAGGAGACTCAAAAGAAACTCAGGTAGAGGAGACTCAGGTAGAGGAGAAACGGGTAGAGGTCAGGTAGAGGAGATGCGGGTAGAGGAGACTCAAAAGAGACTCAGGTAGAAGAGACTCAGGTAGATGAGACAGGTAGTGGAAACTCAGGTAAAGGAGACTCAAAATAGGTAGAGGAGACGCAGGTTGAGGAGACTCATGTAGAGGAGATTCAAAAGAGAATCAGGTAGAGGAGACTCAGGTAGAGGAGACTCAGGTAGCGGAGAAACGGGTAGAGGAGACACGGGTAGAGGAGACTCAAAAGAGAGGTAGAAGAGACTCAGGTAGAGGAGACAGGTAGAGAAGACACGGGTAGAGGAGACTCAGGTAGAGGTGACTCAGGTAGAGAAGACACGGGTAGAGGAGACTCAGGTAGAGGTGACTCAGGTAGAGAAGACACGGGTAGAGGAGACTCAAAAGAGACTCAGTTAGAGGAGACTCAGGTAGAGGACACTCAGGAAGAAGAGACGCAGGTAGAGGAGACTCAGGTAGAGGAAACACGGGTAGAGGAGACTCGAAAGAGACTCAGGTAGAGGAGACTCATGTAGATGAGAAACGGGTAGAGGAGTCTCAGTTAGAGGAGACTCAGGTAGAGGAGACTCAAAAGAGACTCAGTTAGAGGAGACTCAGGTAGAGGAGACTCAAAAGAGACTCAGTTAGAGGAGACTCGGGTAGAGGAGACAGGTAGAAGAGACGCAGGTAGAGGAGACAGGTAGAGGAGATACGGGTAGAGGAGACTCAAAAGAGACTCAGGTAGAGGAGACTTATGTAGATGAGAAACGGGTAGAGGAGTCTCAGTTAGAGGTGACTCAGGTAGAGGAGACTGAGGTAGAGGAGACTGAGGTAGAGGAGACTCAGGTAGAGGAGACACGGGTAGAGGAGACTCAGAAGAGACTCAGGTAGAGGATGCTCAGGTAGAGGAGACTCAGAGGAGACACAGGTAGAGGAGACTCAGGTAGAGACTCAGAAGAGACTCAGGTAGAGGGGGCTCAGGTAGAGGAGACTCAGATACAGGAGACTCAGGTAGAAGAGACTGAGGTAAAGGAGACTCAGATAGAGGAGACTCATGTAGAGGAGACTCAGGTAAAGGAGACAGAGGAGACACAGGTAGAGGACTCAGATAGAGGAGACTCGGGTAGAGGAGACTCAGAGGAGACAGGTAGATTTGACGTGTCGGACACACGTATGTGAGTTGGTCTGTTGGACGGCACCTACCATTCCCCCCTCACCTCCTCCCCCACTTCTCTTCCTCCCCTCCTTCCTCCCCCACCCTTACCATTATTCGTGTCAGACACACGTATGTAGACTGGTTTGTTGGACGGGAACAGCTGATAGTTTCCATTAAGGCCAAATGTCTCCTGGTCCGGTGGAGTGCTGGCCAGGTAGAATACTTCCGCCTTTAGGTTCTGGAAGCTTTGGAAGACACCAACCTGTATGGACAGGAGTAAATTATAATTAGCATTAGGAGGGTTCTCATGTGGACCCGGGCTAGTTCATGTCACATCATGGGCTCGTACAAGAACGTGAGTCAGACCACCAGTAAGTACATTCTCGGGAACAGCCGCAATGAAACCCACTTCTCTCCACAACAGTAATGATGTATGTTACCTGTCTCTCGCCTCACCTGTCCCTTACCTGTTTCTCTCACCTCTTTCCACAACACTAATGTTGTATGTTACCTGTCTCTCGACTCACCTGTTTCTCACCTCACCTGTCCCTTACATGTTTCTCTCACCTCTTTCCACAACACTAATGTTGTATGTTACCTGTCTCTCGCCTCACCTGTTTCTCACCTCACCTGTCCCTTACCTGTTCCTCACCTCTTTCCACAACACTAATATTGTATGTCACCTGTCTCTCGCCTCACCTGTCTCTCGCCTCACCTGTCTCTCGCCTCACCTGTCTCTCGCCTCACCTGTCTCTCGCCTCACCTGCCTCTAGCCTCACCTGTCTCTCGCCTCATCTGTCTCTCGCCTCACCTGTTTCTAGCCTCACCTGTCTCTCGCCTCACCTGTCTCTCGCCTCACCTGTTTCTCGCCTCTCTAGGCACAATATAAACGGCTGCTCTGGTTCAGGTGGCATGTCCAAGTCCATAACTTTGACATTCTTAGCAATGCTTGCATGTTTAGCATTCATTCACTTCTGAAATTGGTACAGATAAGATGGGCGGGGCATGGTGCCCGCAGCTGACACCCTCCCAAGCAGGGGCCGAATGGTGAGCTCAGAACCTGTAGACGTTCACCAGGGAGACAGAAGTGACGCCACATAGACTCATTAAAAATGTCTCTGACTAGCTTCAATATGAATGTCACCTCCTGGGTGATACTTGCATAGAACTGCGCCACATTGGATGGATGTCACCTCCTGGGTGATACTTGCATAGAACTGCGCCACATTGGATGGATGTCACCTCCTGGGTGATACTTGCATAGAACTGCGCCACATTGGATGGATGTCACCTCCTGGGTGATACTTGCATAGAACTGCGCCACATTGGATGGATGTCACCTCCTGGGTGATACTTGCATAGAACTGCGCCACATTGGATGGATGTCACCTCCTGGGTGATACTTGCATAGAACTGCGCCACATTGGATGGATGTCACCTCCTGGGTGATACTTGCATAGAACTGCGCCACATTGGATGGATGTCACCTCCTGGGTGATACTTGCATAGAACTGCGCCACATTGGATGGATGTCACCTCCTGGGTGATACTTGCATAGAACTGCGCCACATTGGATGGATGTCACCTCCTGGGTGATACTTGCATATAACTGCGCCACATTGGATGGATGTCACCTCCTGGGTGATACTTGCATAGAACTGCGCCACATTGGATGGATGTCACCTCCTGGGTTATACTTGCATAGAACTGCGCCACATTGGATGGATGTCACCTCCTGGGTGATACTTGCATAGAACTGCGCCACATTGGATGGATGTCACCTCCTGGGTGATACTTGCATAGAACTGCGCCACATTGGATGGATGTCACCTCCTGGGTGATACTTGCATAGAACTGCGCCACATTGGATGGATGTCACCTCCTGGGTGATACTTGCATAGAACTGCGCCACATTGGATGGATGTCACCTCCTGGGTGATACTTGCATAGAACTGCGCCACATTGGATGGATGTCACCTCCTGGGTGATACTTGCATAGAACTGCGCCACATTGGATGGATGTCACCTCCTGGGTGATACTTGCATAGAACTGCGCCACATTGGATGAATGTCACCTCCTGGGTGATACTTGCATAGAACTGCGCCACATTGGATGGATGTCACCTCCTGGGTGATACTTGCATAGAACTGCGCCACATTGGATGGATGTCACCTCCTGGGTGATACTTGCATAGAGCTGCGCCACATTGGATGGATGTCACCTCCTGGGTGATACTTGCATAGAACTGCGCCACATTGGATGGGTGTCACCTCCTGGGTGATACTTGCATAGAACTGCGCCACATTGGATGGATGTCACCTCCTGGGTGATACTTGCATAGAACTGCGCCACATTGGATGGATGTCACCTCCTGGGTGATACTTGCATAGAACTGCGCCACATTGGATGGATGTCACCTCCTGGGTGATACTTGCATAGAACTGCGCCACATTGGATGGGTGTCACATCCTGGGTGATACTTGCATAGAATTGCGCCACATTGGATGGATGTCACCTCCTGGGTGATACTTGCATAGAACTGCGCCACATTGGATGGATGTCACCTCCTGGGTGATACTTGCATAGAACTGCGCCACATTGGATGGATGTCACCTCCTGGGTGATACTTGCATAGAACTGCGCCACATTGGATGGATGACAATAATGAGGAAACTTGCTGGCACAAGCTGGGGAGCAGACGAAAGAATACTAAAGAAACTGTACACTGGAAGAGTGAGACCAGTTCTCGAGTATGGCATTACGGCATGGGCAACAGCAGCAAAGGCGAACTTTGATAGAATTAGCAAACTTCAAAACCAAGTCATGGGAGTTATAACAAAAGGCATGATGAAGTCAACGCCAATTGTAGAACTTGAAAAGATTACAAATTTGCAATACATGACCGACAGAAGAGACTGCAGAGCCCAGCAGCAAGCAGAGAAACTCAGAGGACTGACAGACCATCCAATGCACCAGAGACTAAATAGATTTGAAAATGGGAAACTAGAGCGGAGAAACTTTGCAGAAATAGCCAAAGCAAAGATGAGCGAAGACCCTATAAACCCATTAACAACACCAAAGCCCATCCCTACTGTACGCAAACCTACCTGGAAGCATCATATATTTCCGGTGGTAGCAGAAAACATATCAGGTATTGGAAACAAGAACAGCCAGACTGAAAAAGAAAGAAGACATAACCCTGAGGTACATAACGAAAAACTACCCAAGCATGGACTGGACCCATGCATACACCGACGGTTCTGTAACAAACACAACACAGAATGGAGAGGCAGGGGTATTTCTGATCCTACCAAATGGTAGAAAAATAACTCGGTCAGTGGCAACTGGAAAATACTCAAGCAATTTCAGAGCGGAGGCAGAGGCACTGAGGGCTGCAGTAGAAGCAATGCTCACAGGCGAAAGAAATGAAAGCCAGATACTGTTTACAGATGCCCTGGCCGTAGTTACAGCACTAAATAGGCAGAAAAATACTGAACTTAATGATTTAAGAGCAGTACTCTGTCAACTATGCCAGCAGACCGCACCAAAAAGAGTAGTGGTACAGTGGGTTCCATCCCACTGTAACATCCAAGGCAACGAGGAGGCAGACAGACTGGCAAAAGAAGGTGCAAGACTACCACAACCAGATTCTAGTGTGACCTACGAAGAGTCAAAAAGGCTTATTAGAGCTAGATACATGGCTAAATGGGAAACAGAACATACTGGCTACACAAAAAATGATGCCTATTACCAGTTGAACAGAAGAGAGCGGGTCGTGGTCTTCAGACTCCGCACAGGCCACAACAGACTGAGGTACCACCTATTCAATAAACTGAAGATATGTGGCACTGACGAATGCAGTTGTGGTACCGGAAAAATGACCGCTGAACATCTTCTGCAAAACTGCCCGAAATACGAGGACCAGAGAAAGCACATGTGGTCATCACCACTAGACAGGCTCTATGGCAGTGTCGACAGCTTCAGGATGACCGCTGCTTTTTTCGAAAAAATTCAGGTTGACGTCTGACAGCGTACGAAGAAGAAGAATGGATGTCACCTCCTGGGTGATACTTGCACAGAACCGTTCCACATGGCACGCTAGTATCACACAAGGTGCCCAGATAGCAGAGCCATACTTCACTGCCAGAGTGTGGAGCGAGAAAGAACATAATAAACGACAGCATATGTGTGTGTCAAGTGGGACAGAGTCTACCGTGCCAGGATTGGACCTTACAGTCAAGTAAGATGACATCTCGCAATACAAGTATCTTTACGTCGCTATCTTTTCCCTGCGATTGCTAACTTGAATTATTATTACATTTGATATTCAAGTAAACGGGAACCTTACGATCATCGTCTCTTTGTGTCATGTCTTTACCTGGACACATAACCTTAAGTTCATCGTCTCTTTGTGCCATGTCTTTACCTGGACATATAACTTTACGTTCGTCTTCTCTTTGTGCCATATCTTTCCCTGGACACATAACCTTACGTTCATCGTCTCTTTGTGCCATGTCTTTACCTGGAAACATAACCTTACGTTCATCATCTCTTTGTGCCATGTCTTTACCTGGACACATATCCTTACGTTCATCGTCTCTTTGTGCCATGTCTTTACCTGAACACATAACCTTACGTTCATCGTCTCTTTGTGCCATGTCTTTACCTGGAAACATAACCTTACGTTCATCATCTCTTTGTGCCATGTCTTTACCTGGACACATATCCTTACGTTCATCGTCTCTTTGTGCCATGTCTTTACCTGAACATGTAACTGGTCGAACGTGTCATCTCTTTACCTGAACATGTAACTAGACGGACGTGTCATCTCTTTACCTGAACATTTAACTGGACGGACGTGTCATCTCTTTACCTGGACATGTAACTGGACGGACGTGGCGTCGTTGTAAATGATAACCTTGGTGTCAAACAGGCCATCTTTCTCGTACTTGTGGGTCAAGCTCTGCGTTCCTCCAGAAGTGTTGATGGTCAAGGGCACTGGACCGGCGTCTTTGGACGAACCGTCGCCAAACTCAAACTTGACCTGAGCATTGGTCGGGATGTCTGAGCCTAGGTACTTGAGCGTGAACGTCGTCAGACCTACCAATAGCAAGGACAAACAGGTTACAGTTGGGTGTCAACTTGATGCCACTTTATCGGATATGGCTACGCCATCATGTGCGTGAACAAACAGTTGAACATCAATACTTTATCGTGTGTCCGTGAACAAACAGTTGAACATCAATACTTTATTTTGTATGTGTGAACAAAAAGAGCCACGTCATCTGGTTGTGGTTATGGGTTACAAGAGCCAAGTCATCTGAATATGGGACAGAAGAGCCAAGTCATCTGATTATGGGACAGAAGAGCAAAGTCACCAGACTATGGAAAAGAAGAGTCATCTGGTTGTGGTTATGGGAGAGAAGTGTCAAGTCATCTGTTTGTGGTTATGGGAGAGAAGTGTCAAGTCATCTGTTTGTGGTTATGGGTTAGAAGAGCCAAGTCATCTGTTTGTGGTTATGGGTTAGAAGAGCCAAGTCATCTGTTTGTGGTTATGTGACAAAAGAGTAAGGTCATGTAGTTGTGGTTATGTGAGAGAAGAGCCAAGTCATCTGTTTGTGGTTATGGAAGAGAATGGCCAAGTCATCTAATTATGGGTCACAAGAGCCAAGTCATCTGGTTGTGGTTATGCGTCAGAAGAGCCAAGTCATCTGATTGTGGTTATGAGTCAGAAGAGCCAAGTCATCTGATTGTGGTTATGAGTCAGAAGAGCCAAGTCATCAGATTGTGGTTATGGGAGAGCAGAGTCAAGTCATCACTAAAGACCAGATAATGTTTTGTGAAACCCCATAGAATCCCATTTGAGTTTGTTGATCTAGTCTTCAATGTTCAGTCCCGCCCAGTCCAGCCCAGTCTAGTCAAGTCCAGTCTAGTCCCGTTCAGTCCAGTCCAGTACAGTCTAGTCCGGTTCAGTCCAGTAAAGTCCCGTTCAGTCCAGTCTAGTCCCGTTGAGTCCAGTCCAATCCCGTCCTGTGTAGTGAAGTCCGATTCAGTCCAGTCCAGTCCAGTCCAGTCCCGTCCAGTCCCGTCCAGTTTAGTTCAGTCTAGCCCAGTCTAGTCAAATCCAGTCTAGTTCCGTTCAGTCCAGTCTTGTTCCGTTCAGTCCAGTCCAGTCCCGTTCTGTCCAGTCCAGTCCAGTCCAGCCTAGTCTAGTTAAGTCTAGTCTAGCCCCGTCCTGTTCAGTCCAGTCCCGTCCAGCCCAGTCCAGGTCTATCCAGTCCAGCGCAGCCCAGCCCAGTCCAGTCCAGTCCCGTTCAGTCCAGTCCAGTCCCGTCCTGTCCAGTCCAGTCCCGTCCAGTCAAGCCCAGTCCAGGCGCGTCCAGTCCAACCCAGCCCAGTCCAGTCTAGTCTAGTCCAGTCCAGTCCCATACCGTCCTGTCCAGTCGTCCAGTCCAGTCCCGTCTCGTCCTGTCAAGTCTAGTCCAGTCTCGCCCAGCTACTTCCGGAGTGAGACTCTCTCTAAGCTGACAGAACATTTCTTTATAGTCCACGCCACACGACAGGTGAGTTCCATGCCACACGACAGGTGAGTTCCACGCCCCACGGCTGGTGAGTTCCACGCCCCACGGCTGGTGAGTTCCACGCCCCACGGCTGGTGAATTACACGCCCCACGGCTTGTGAGTTCCACGCCACACGACAGGTGAGTTCCATGCCACACGACAGGTGAGTTCCACGCCCCACGGCTGGTGAGTTCCACGCCCCACGGCTTGTGAGTTCCACGCCCCACGGCTGGTGAGTTCCACGCCCCACGGCTGGTGAGTTCCACGCCCCACGGCTGGTGAATTACACGCCCCACGGCTTGTGAGTTCCACGCCACACGACAGGTGAGTTCCACGCCCCACGGCTGGTGAGTTCCACGCCACACGACAGGTGAGTTCCACGCCACACGACAGGTGAGTTCCACGCCCCACGGCTTGTGAGTTCCACGCCACACTGTGTTGAACTATTATCTTCCTGCTCTGTACAAGGCCTGTTTTGCTGAGTCTACCCTCTTGTGTCTGTCTATAGCCCATTTTACTCTCTCGTTCTGTCTCTCTTTCTTTCTCTCTCCCTCTCTCTCTCTCTGCCTCTCTCTCTCGCTCCCTCTCTCTCTCCCTCTCTCTCTCTTACACTCTCTCTCTCACTCTCTCTCTCCCTCTCTCCCTCTCCCTCTCTCTCTCCATTTCTCTCTCCAGTATATTTTTGTATATTGTCCTGCACTGATAATAACATTATTGCTCGATATGTTAAACCTTTCTGTGACAACCTTTCTGTGACAACCTTTCTGTGACAACCTTTCTGTAACAACCTTTCTGTGACAACCTTTCTGTGACAACCTTTCTGTGACAACCTAGCTTCAGTGGTTTTTCCAGTCTGCTCGGATTTCTTCCTTTAATGGGCCGAAACAAACTAATCGACAAATGGACAAACATAACACACATAGGTGATGTCTCTTTACACATGCTAATGTCAGACAAACACACAAATGTGATGTCTCTTTACACATGCTAATGTCAGACAAACACACAAATGTGATGTCTCTTTACACATACTAATGTCAGACAAACACACAAATGTGATGTCTCTTTACAGTTGCTAATGTCAGACAAACACACAAATGTGATGTCTCTTTACAGTTGCTAATGTCAGACAAACACACAAATGTGATGTCTCTTTAAACATCCTAATGTCAGACAAACACACACATGTGATGTCTCTTTACACCTCTTAATGTCAGACAAACACAAATGTGATGTCTCTTTACACATGCTAATGTAAGACAAACACACAAATGTGATGTCTCTTTAAACATCTTAATGTCAGACAAACACACAAATGTGATGTCTCTTTAAACATCCTAATGTCAGACAAACACACAAATGGGATGTCTCTTTAAACATCCTAATGTCAGACAAACACACAAATGTGATGTCTCTTTACAGTTGCTAATGTCAGACAAACACACAAATGTGATGTCTCTTTAAACATCCTAATGTCAGACAAACACACACATGTGATGTCTCTTTACACCTCTTAATGTCAGACAAACACACAAATGTGATGTCTCTTTACACATGCTAATGTAAGACAAACACACAAATGTGAAGTCTCTTTAAACATCTTAATGTCAGACAAACACACAAATGTGATGTCTCTTTAAACATCCTAATGTCAGACAAACACACCAATGTGATGTCTCTTTAAACATCCTAATGTCAGACAAACACACAAATGTGATGTTTCTTTACACATGCTAATGTCAGACAAACACACAAATGTGATGTCTCTTTAAGCATCCTAATGTCAGACAAACACACAAAGATGATGTCTCTTTACACATCCTAATGTCAGACAAACACACAAATGTGATGTCTCTTTACACATCCTAATGTCAGACAAACACACAAATGTGATGTCTCTTTACACATCCTAATTTCAGACAAACACACAGAGGTGATGTCTCTTTACACATCCAAATGTCAGACAAACACACAAATGTGATGTCTCTTTACACATCCTAATGTCAGACAAACACACAAATGTTA
>JAVGWX010000006.1:992482-999982 GCA_036924085.1 Ariolimax columbianus
GGGGTGACAGTGATTCGTGGTTAATCATCCAATAACAATTAGTTGGGGGTAGTTCCAAATTAGAGTGAAGGCTAAATCCGACATCCAACAGAAGCCGATTGGACAGCCCAGTTGTTGCTTGAGGCTATAAAATACTCTAAACACATGAACTCGGGGACTGGCTGAGAAGAAAGCTCAGAGGCTGTCATGAGTCTGAGAGTGAGTGAGCTTGCAGGATGACGGTACCTTCATGCGCCTCGAGTTTTGGCCAGTCGCTCTATAGGTGTTTATGTTGAACACTCTGTGAACAGTAAGAGATCTGAATGTGTATCGTATGTGTAGGACACTTTGTGAACCGATTGAATGTGAATGCGTATATCGACTGAGTACGTGATCACGAGTGAGTACGTGATCTGATTTTAATTGACTTAATCTTGTTACATATGAATGCACAGATCGCCTGATCATACGTGAACCGATAGCATATGAATGTACAGATCACCCGGTTGAAAGAGATATGATTATATGTGAATGCACAGAACGACTGAGTACGTAATTTGATCTCGAGCACGAGTTTGTGATTGGGTGTTGGGTGTGCAGATAAGGGGAGAGCAGCGGCAAGAATCTGGGTTACGTAGTTTAGGGGGAAACATCAAAAGCTAGTGCTTAAAAACCTCTTATTGTAGTTCAATATATGATTTTTAGTTTAGATGTAGTTTGTTTCTTTTGTAAATACTGTTTTGTTTGAACAATTATTAAACGATAATGTTTTGTCTTACTGTCCGAATAGTGTTTTCTGTGGGAAGTCGTGCCGTGGTGTAGATACATGTTGTAACTCCTTAGGTAAGTAACTACTCAGGTAAACCTTGACTCTACCACAATAAACTCATACAACAACCAACAACTATAAACTCATACAACAGCCAACAACTATAAACTTATACAACATTCAACAACTATAAATTCAAACAACAACTTTAAGCTCCTACAACAGCCAACAACTATAAATCCATTCAATAACCAACAACCATAAACTTATTCAATAACTATAAACTCATACAATAACTATAAACTCATACAATAACCAACAACTATAAACTCATACAACAACCAACAACTATAAACTCATACAACAATTATAAACTCATACAACAACCAACAACTATAAACTCATACAACAACTATAAACTCATACAACAACCAACAACCATAAACTCATACAACAACTATAAACTCATACAACAACCAACAACTATAAACTCATACAACAACTATAAACTCATACAACAACCAACAACCATAAACTCATACAACAACTATAAACTCATACAACAACTATAAACTCATACAACAACTATAAACTCATACAACAACCAACAACCATAAACTCATACAACAACTATAAACTCATACAACTTTAAGCCAATAAATCAAGCGACTGAAATACTCATACAAGCAACGCTTTATGTCTGGCTATGAGATCTGTTGAAAAGGTCAATGAAGATTTTAGATGTACACAAGATAGAAGAGACGTGTTCATGCATACTGACTGGTAGCCTGAATGTGACACACTGACTGATAGCCTGAATGTAGCACACTGACTGGTAGTCTGAAGTGACACACTGACAGGTAGCCTTAATGTGACACACTGACTGGTAGCGTGAATGTGACACACTGATTGGTAGCCTGAATGTATGTCTATATGTGTCTCTGCTTGACTCTCTCAGACTGTGCACTGTCTATCGCTGTCTACTGTCAGCTGTCTCTCATTGAATCTCGTACCTATCACTGTCTGCTGCCAGTTGTCTCTCATTCCCGTTACATAGTTACACTTGCTCCTCTTTCTATGATGAGTTTTACTTTCAATGTCCATCTCCCCTCTCTCTTTCTGTCTTTGCATCTGTCTCTCTCCCTCTGTCTCTCGCTCTGCCGCTCTTTGTCTCTCTGTTTCTTTCTTCTTTCTCTTTCTCTCTCTCTCTCTCTGTCTGTCTCTCTCTCTCTCTCTCTCTCTCTCTTTCTCGCTGTAGCTACCTGATCTGGATGATTGGTTCCAATTGTACAACTGCGCCACTTCCATCCATGTTATGACACTGACGATATTGGTTATCAAGGACTGATTTGTAACAATGATCACATGCATGGATACAGGTAGGTTGTGTCATGCCATGCGTGTTATAATAGGGACACACACACACACGCACACACATATATACTGAGATGCGCATATATTAGTTCTTGGCATATGTGGATGTTAGACCCAGTCAAATTTAAATGTGCTAGTTAATGTTCTACTTTCTAACATAATGTTCTACTTTTTGAGATAGTCATATACTTTCTAACATAATGTTCTACTTCAATAAAATAGTGTTCTACTTCCTGGCATAATGCTCTACTTTCTGAGATAATTATATACTTTTTAACATAATGTTCTACGTTCTGACATAGTGTTCTTCTTTCTGACACAATGTTCTATTTTCTGATATAATGTTCTACTTTCTGAGATAGTCATATCCTTTCTGACAGAACGTTCTACTTTTTGAAATAATGCTCTACTTTCTGAGATAGTCATATACTTTCTTACATAATGTTCTATATCAATAAAATAATTTTCTACTTCCTGGCATAATGTTCTACTTTCTGAGATAGTTATATACTTTATGACATAATGTTCTTTTTTCTGACACAATGTTCTACTTTCTGAAATAATGTTCTACTTCATGACATAACATTCTACTTTTTAAAATAATGCTCAACTTTCTGAGAAAGTCATATACTTTCTGACATAATGTTCTACTTTCTGACATATTGTTCTACTTTCTGACATAATGTTCTACTTCCTGGCAAAATGTTTTATTTCTTGATAAAATGCTCTATTTTCTGACATAGTTCTCTACTTCCTGACAGAATGTTCTACTTTATTACAAAATGTTCTACTTCCTGACATACGCGGAGGTTCTAGTTCTAATCCAACCCGACCATGTTCTAGCCAAATGATTCTCTGACCTGTATCAAAGAGTTACAGGTCACATGCTGTCGTTTCTAACCCGCCTCCTCTCTCCCTTATTCCTACTCCAAACCTTCCCCCAAACCTGCACCTAATCAGAATGTTGCATGTTCCTTGATATGTCCTCTTCCACTCAACCGTAATGACATGTGTTTGATGTACACTCCTTGATATGTCCTCTTCCACTCAACCGTAATGACATGTGTTTGATGTACGCTCTTTGATATGTCCTCTTCCACTCAACCGTAATGACATGTGTTTGATGTACACTCCTTGATATGTCCTCTTCCACTCAACCGTAATGACATGTATTTGATGTACGCTCTTTGATATGTCCTCTTCCACTCAACCGTAATGACATGTGTTTGATGTACGCTCTTTGATATGTCCTCTTCCACTCAACCGTAATGACATGTATTTGATGTACGCTCTTTGATATGTCCTTTTCCACTCAACCGTAATGACATGTGTTTGATGTACGCTCTTTGATATGTCCTCTTCCACTCAACCGTAATGACATGTGTTTGATGTACGCTCTTTGATATGTCCTCTTCCACTCAACCGTAATGACATGTATTTGATGTACGCTCTTTGATATGTCCTTTTCCACTCAACCGTAATGACATGTGTTTGATGTACGCTCTTTGATATGTCCTTTTCCACTCAACCGTAATGACATGTGTTTGATGTACGCTCTTTGATATGTCCTTTTCCACTCAACCGTAATGACATGTGTTTGATGTACGCTCTTTGATATGTCTGATACAAAGACTGATCACCTAAACAGGTAGAATGACTAATAAACATCACTAGAAGACAGAGATGAGGCTAGCCACCTTATCATTGTGACATGGAAGAGGAGAGTGACATGGAAGAGGAGAGTGACATGGGAGAGGAGAGTGACATGGGAGAGATGAGAGTTACATGGGAGAGTGACATGGGAGAGTGACATGAGAGATAGGAGAGTTACATGGGAGAGTTACATGGGAGAGTGACATGGGAGAGATGAGTTACATGGGAGAGTGACATCGGAGAGTGACATGGGAGAGAGGAGAGTGACTTAAGAGAGGACAGTGACATGAGAAAGAGGAAAGTGACATGAGAGAGAGGAGAGTGACATAGGAGAGGAGAGTGACATGGGAGAGAGGAGAGTGACATGGTAGAGAGGAGAGTGACATGGTAGAGAGGAGCGGGACATGGGCGAAGAGTGACATTGGGGAGAGGAGAGGAACATGGGAGAGAGGAGAGTGACATGGGAGAGGGGAGAGTGACATGGTAGAGAGGAGAGTGACATGTTAGAGAGGAGAGGGACATGGGTGAAGAGTGACATGGGAGAGAGGAGAGTGGCATGGGAGAGGAGAGTGACATGGGAGAGGAGAGTGACATAAGAGAGGAGAGTGACATGGGAGAGGAGAGTGACATGGGAGAGGAGAGTGACATAAGAGAGGAGAGTGACATGGGAGAGGAGAGTGACATGAGAGAGGAGAGTGACATGAGAGAGGAGAGTGACATAAGAGAGGAGAGTGACATAAGAGAGGAGAGTGACATAAGAGATGAGAGTGACATAAGAGAGGAGAGTGACGCGGAAGAGAGGAGAGTGTCATGGGAGAGGAATGACATAAAAGAGGAAAGTGACAAAAGAGAGAAGAGTGACATTAGAGAGGAGAGTGACATGGATGAGGAGAGGGTAAAAAGAGTGACAAGAGAGGAGAGCCATAACACAACTGATCAATGAGAACAAAAAGTTGTAAAGATACTTGCATTTTAAGGTTGTTCGGCACGGATCGTGATGATGTTCTAGCAGCTCGAAGCCACTTGGCCAGCTAGCTTACATAACACAACGTACGAGGGGAATCAGGCAAGAAATGAGTCCAGTGACGGTCCCACAGACTTGTATAAAGTGATGCATGCATAATATGTGGGTCAGAATCTTCTCCGCGCTTCACATCTAAACATGCTACATTTAGGGGCCATATTCTGAGACTACATGCTTGCATGCCAGCACTCGGGACGTGAACAGGACCTACTTGGTACATTCCCTGGACCGGCGATTCATGGTGAGAAGAAAACAGCGGGTGTTACGTTAATCAATTGGTACAAGACAACATAACGTAAATACGTTTATCGCATGTTTGTGTACACAACTTGGGACACAGACATTCATTATGCTCATGCACGAATGGATCTCACAGACCATTGTCGTAAAGCAGACTACCTACCTGCATTTGTGACATTTATGTCATTTGATATAAACATGAATCAAACATTATCTGAGACAGAAGTGTAACCATAGATTTGATGAGAGGACAGAACAAATGTGATACAGACAGGGGCAAATGGTGAGAGACCACATTGTGGTCCCAAACGTCAGTGGGGTTCCATGTCCTGGACACCTTCACGTGCACAACGATCAGACAATAAGGTTACCTTGTCGTTCGAAGACCTGCTGTGGGCTGCCGTCGTCGAAGTTATATGTGATGTTGCAGAGATCATAACTGGGACCTCGGAAGAGACAGAAAGTCACAGCAAACGGCAAGTTCAAGGCTGCGGCTGGGAAGTCTTGCTGGAAGCTCGCATTGCTTAGTTTCTCCACGACTGTCAGTTTCTGTCAAAAGTTTAATGGTGGTTTTCTGTCAATACATTTAATGGTGGTTTTCTGTCAATACAGTTAATGGTGGTTTTCTGTCAATACATTTAATGGTGGTTTTCTGTCAATACAGTTAATGGTGGTTTTCTGTCAATACAGTTAATGGTAGTTTTCTGTCAATACATTTAATGGTGGTTTTCTGTCAATACATTTAATCGTGGTTTACTGTCAATACATTTAATCGTGGTTTACTGTCAATACGTTTAATGGTGGTTTTCTGTCAATACATTTCATGGTGGTTTTCTGTCAATACATTTAATGGTGATTTCCGGTCAATATTCGAAAATGATTCAAATAAAAACCTCATAAGTGGTATAGAAATTAAAAACATGATGCCTTTGTATTATAACTTGTTAATATGTTTGTTAAGGATGACACATGAGTGACAGACGTTATAATTAAAGTTTTAAAATGAGGGCAGCGCTCTGTGATCTGTTGTTTGAGCAGCAAAAAGATGAAAACTATAGACATACATGGAGGTCAAGTATGGTCATGTACGTCTTTCACTTCAGCAAGTGAATGAGTGGAGTAAGAAGTACCAAAACGGCGTGAGTTCTGTGACAAGATCAGACGATCAATCCTCACAGGTAGAGTGAAGAGAAACGTAAGAAATTGTAGCTGGTAACAGAGGAACCATAGACACGGGACTCGCAGATTGTAGCTGGTAACAGAGGAACCATAGACACGGGACTCACAGATTGTAGCTGGTAACAGAGGAACCATAGACACAGGACTCACAGATTGTAGCTGGTAACAGAGGAACCATAGACACGGGACTCACAGATTGTAGCTGGTAACAGAGGAACCATAGACACGGGACTCGCAGATTGTAGCTGGTAACAGAGGAACCATAGACACAGGACTCACAGATTGTAGCTGGTAACAGAGGAACCATAGACACGGGACTCACAGATTGTAGCTGGTAACAGAGGAACCATAGACACGGGACTCGCAGATTGAGAAGGGAAAGTGGCGTGAGATCTTGACGATAATTCTTCTCTACATGACCTTCTCTGTGACCCAGAACCTGACTCTCATAGGTCACTCCAAGGGGGTCACTCCAAGGGAATCACTCCAAGGGGGGGGGGGGGGGGGGGGGGGGTTAACTCCAAGGGGGTGACTCCTAGTGGGGTCACTCCAAGGAGTCACTCCAGGGGGGGTCACTCCAAGGGTGTCACTCTAAGGGGGGTCACTCCGAGGGGGTCACTCTAGGGGGGGTCACTCCAAGGGGGTCACTCCAAGGGTGTCACTCTAAGGGGGGTCACTCCAAGGGGGTCACTCTAGGGGGGGTCACTCCAAGGGGGTCACTCTAAGGGGGGTCACTCCAAGGGGGGTCACTCCAAGGGGGTGTCACTCCAAGGGGGTCACTCCAAGGGGGGTCACTCCAAGGGGGTCACTCTAGGGGGGTCACTCAAAGGGGGTCACTCCAAGGGGGGTCACTCCAAGGGGGGTCACTCCAAGGGGGTCACTCCAAGGGGGGGTCACTCCAAAGGGAGTCACTCCAAGGGGGTCACTCCAAGGGGGTCACTCCAAGGGGGTCACTCCAAAGGGAGTCACTCCAAGGTAGTTACTCCAAGGTAGTCGCTCCAAGGTAGTCACTCCAAGGTAGTCACTCCAAGATAGTCACTCCAAGGGGGTCACTCCAAGGAGGCGATGACGTCAATGGGACACTGTCTCAGTTCATTGAACCAACGGGCCACATTTGATCCTGTCCTGAAAGACCACGTGTCTCGTGTGGACAGGCACCTGGATTCAAGTATTCAATGTATCCACAGGCATCCACTGCTGGCTTAAGTTTACAGAGAAGTCAAGTCAAGTGTACAGAGAAGCCAAGTCAAGTTTCCAGAGAATCCAAGTCAAGTTTGCAGAG
>JAVGWX010000006.1:1002482-1099982 GCA_036924085.1 Ariolimax columbianus
ATTTTTCATCTTTATCGTCTACCCCACCTCTATCCCACCCCACCACCTGCCCCCCCCCATTTCTATCCCTTCTCCCCCAATCTCCTCTCGTTGTTCTTCTTCCATGAAAGGGCTCAAGTAGCAGAATGTAGTCCCGAGAACGGAATGCGTTTTTTTTGTAGTTTACAGCTTGACTGCGATATTTGCACCTTTTGGTCCAACACATCCGACTTGAGCAAGCATTTTTTGAGTACCGGGTTAGCATTCCCTCTTTGATCCCTTCTCCTTAGCCAGTCTGCCCTACTGCAGCCTGTTATCCAGGATCACCGCGTGGAGGTGTAGAAGGGTCTTGGCAGCTCTGGTTCGCTGGCCCTGACGCTAGCAGTCAGCTATGGGCCGCTGACCACTGCAGCTCATGCGCTGCTCAGCATCTTGATCCCCTCTCGTTGTTCAATCTCGTGCCATCTGCTCGTATTTTATACCCAACCGGGATCAAGATGCTGAGGAGTGCAGCGGTCGACGACCCGTAGCTGACTGCTTGCGTCAGGGCCAGCGACCCAAGGCGGACTACTTGCGTCAGGGCCAGCGACTCAGAGTTGACAGGACCCTTCTACATCTCCACCCGGTGATCCTGGATAACAGGCTGCAGCAGGGCAGATTGTCTAAGGAGAAGGGAGGGCAGACTGGCTAAGGAGAAGGGAGGGCAGACTGGCGAAAGAGAAGGGAGGGCAGACTGGCTAAGGAGAAGGGAGGGCAGACTGGCGAAATAGAAGGGAGAGCAGAGTGGCTAAGGAGAAGGGAGGGCAGACTGGCTAAGGAGAAGGGAGGGCAGACTGGCGAAATAGAAGGGAGAGCAGAGTGGCTAAGGAGAAGGGAGGGCAGACTGGCTAAGGAGAAGGGAGGGCAGACTGGCTGAGGAGAAGGGAGGGCAGACTGGTTAAGGAGAAGGGATCGAAGATGGAATGCTAACCTGCTACCCAAAAAAGTCTTAAAGTCTGATGTGTCGGACTGAAATGTGCAACTATCTGAGTCAAGCTGTAAACTACGACACAACGCATACCGTTCTCCGGACTACATCCTGCTACTTGCAAAGCCCTTTTCGGGGCTTTGTAGCGGGAGATTGAAAACATTCAGGGCTTGGTAGCAGGAGATTGAGAATGAACGAAGAAGATGATATAACCAACCCTCTTCCATTGTCCAACCGTCTCAGTCCAAGCGACTCCCAAAGTCTAACAAAGTCTAACCCATTTCAGTCCTTTCCAAAATTCCAACCACCACCCCTTCCCTTATTCCTGCCCCCTCCCATATCCCAGATTCCCTCCCACATCCCAGTCCCCCTCCCATACCCCAGTCCCTCTCCCACATCCCAGTCCCCCTTTCCCATACCCCAGTCCCTCTCCCATACCCCAATCCCTCTCTCATATCCCAGTCCCCCCCCTCATATCCCAGCCCCCTCCCATATTCCAGCCCCCTCCCATCTACCAGCCCCCTCTCCCATATCCCAGCTCCCATTCACCATCTTCCAGCACCCCCCTCCCCCCTCAGCACCCCCTCCCATATCCCAGCCCCTCCATCTCCCAGCACCCCTCCCATCTCCCAGCACCCCCATTCCATCTCCCAGCACTCCCATTCCATCTCCCAGCAGCCCCCTCCCATCTCCCAGCACCCCCATCCCATCTCCCAGCACTCCCCTCCCATCTCCCAGCAACCCCCTCCCATCTCTCAGCACCCATCCCCTCCCATCTCTCAGCACCCATCCCCTTCCCATCTCTCAGCACCCCCCTTCCATCTCCCAGCACCGCCCTTCCCATCTCCCAGCAGCCCCCTCCCATCTCCCAGCACCCCCCTCCTATCTCTCAGCACCCGCCTCCCATCTGCCAACTTCCTCCGATATTCCAGACCCCCCATCCCAGCCCCCTCCCATCTCCCAAAGACCACAACAGGAACTCACGTTCAGAGTCTGGCTGTAGTACTCTCCCCAGTTCAAGGTCAACACTGGTTCAGTAGGCATGGCCTTAGCAGCGAAGTACATGTTCACGGTTGCGGGCGGGTAATACAGGGCGTAGTCGACCAGGTTACAGTCGATAGCCCCGACACCAACCAGCACTAGGACTTGTAGGCTTCTCGTGTATTTCCCTGTCAGCAGCGAGGAGTGAGGAGCACGGAGAGACACCCATTGTTGAAGAAAGGGGGAGAGGGGCGTGGTGAGAAGAGATAAGACACATTGTGTGATGAGTGTGACAAGCACGGAAGTGAGAAGGCACATTGTGTGATGAGTGTGACAAGCACGGAAGTGAGGAGGCACATTGTGTGATGAGTGTGAATGAGTGTGACAAGCCCGGAAGTGAGAAGGCACATTGTGTGACAAGCCCGGAAGTGAGAAGGCACATTGTGTGATGAGTGTGACAAGCACGGAAGTGAGGAGGCACATTGTGTGATGAGTGTGAATGAGTGTGACAAGCCCGGAAGTGAGAAGGCACATTGTGTGACAAGCCCGGAAGTGAGAAGGCACATTGTGTGATGAGTGTGACAAGCACGGAAGTGAGGAGGCACATTGTGTGATGAGTGTGAATGAGTGTGACAAGCCCGGAAGTGAGAAGGCACATTGTGTGACAAGCCCGGAAGTGAGAAGGCACATTGTGTGATGAGTGTGACAAGCACGGAAGTGAGAAGGCACATTGTGTGACAAGCCCGGAAGTGAGAAGGCACATTGTGTGATGAGTGTGACAAGCCCGGAAGTGAGAAGGCACATTGTGTGACAAGCCCGGAAGTGAGAAGGCACATTGTGTGATGAGTGTGACAAGCCCGGAAGTGAGAAGGCACATTGTGTGATGAGTGTGACAAGCCCGGAAGTGAGAAGGCACATTGTGTGACAAGCCCGGAAGTGAGAAGGCACATTGTGTGATGAGTGTGACAAGCCCGGAAGTGAGAAGGCACATTGTGTGATGAGTGTGACAAGCCCGGAAGTGAGAAGGCACATTGTGTGATGAGTGTGACAAGCCCGGAAGTGAGAAGGCACATTGTGTGATGAGTGTGACAAGCCCGGAAGTGAGAAGGCACATTGTGTGATGAGTGTGACAAGCCCGGAAGTGAGAAGGCACATTGTGTGATGAGTGTGAATGAGTGTGACAAGCCCAGAAGAGAGAGAAAGAGACACTTGTCGGTTCATTCCCCTCAATTAAATGTATCTCCAAAAGTAACCCTACCGCACTGCAGTAACATTTGAACCCGATTCTACCTCCAGTTTTCTTTCCTATCATGGACACAGATGTGCTGAGCAATAGCGCCAAAGTTATGTCACAAATATTTGCATTGGTAGTTTCTGTTTCAAACATTCAATCATTTGTGTTTTGACTTTCCTTCGATTGGTTTTGTTGTGTGTCAATGTTGTATATCTTGTAAGTGCCATCTCCACATCAAATGTTGGTTTCAATGGATCTCCAATGTCCCCTGTTTCTGTCCATCTCTTGATGTTCTTCTGCGATTTATATCGTTGTTTAGCTTTAGCACGCCTCCCACCTTCCCTCCCTGTATTGTATTTAGCAAGACGTCATGTCTATTTATAAAATAAACTTACGTCTTTATACTGGTTTAGCTTTATATTGGTTCATCTTTACACTGGCTTAGCTTTATACTGGTTTAGAAGACTCTGCGAATTATGCATACTCTTTTACTTCACTTGATCTAATAACATCTATTCTGAAATGCATTAAATGACCCTGCTCCCACTATTTCCTGTGGGAATGCATTTTTAATAAAAATAAAATATTTTCTATCAAATCTGTCATTTTGATCTTTCCTCACAACTGTAATTCTGGAATCCCACAATCAGCTTTGTCGCTCTTGTTTGTATTCTTTCCAACATGTTTATATCCCCTCTAAGATAAGGACTCTACACCTCTTCCACGAACTTCTTAGGTCACTAAAATGACAGAGAAAGAGGAGCCAGTGGATGTTATTTATCTTTGCAAAGGCCTTTGATAGAGTACCTTATTAAAGATTATTTAGAAAGTTAAAATCACATAGAATAGGTGGGGAAGTTGCCAGATGGATTGAAAATTGGTTAACGGGAAAAAGGCAGAAGGTGGACATGAATAAGGAGTACTCTGAGTGGTGTGAAGTGAAAAGTGGGGTACCACAGGGCTCGGTTTTGGTCCCAATTTTGTTCTTGATATATCTATATATATAAACGATCACCAACTCAAAAGAAACCAACAAACTACCTTATTTTGCCTGAGAACTGGTCACTGCAGACTACTAGAACATCTATACCGGCTAAAGATCTCACACACCGATGAGTGCCCATGTGGAACAGGCGGCCAGAATCCTGAATTAATTCTACAGGAATGCCCAATCTATAGCTAAATGAGTGGACCAGCCGGCGGTGTATTCCAGCAGGATGGGGTGGGACAACAGGTGGCACTGCTTTCCCCACTGAAATACGCCATGTGTCCTATGACGGGTTCACCAAGCGGGTAAAAGCCGCTATATGCTCTAGCCACAGGAAGGAAACCACGGCAGACAAACCAACCTAGTGCCTTCAGGTACCATAGGTAGGTTGAAAGGTTATGGGAGACAACCCAAGACAGAAAACTCAACCCGACCTGACAAAGACAGATTGTCAGCTACGGCGCAGGAACCGGGACAAATCAGGACACACACGCATCAACAGGATATGGTCATGCGACAGTCTACCCTATCGTCATGGTGTCGCTCCTACAAGTTACAACCGGGGAGATGCGGTGCCGGGCCACCAAACTCGAGGGCACCCACCCAAGCAACCAGCCTAGCTTTGACAGACATCAAACACTGACTGAAGTCTGATTGAGAGCCTAGGTTTGACATACTTCAGGCATTGACTGTGGCCTGTCACAATGCACAGGACAGAGAACATGAGACGTTGTGATCCAATAACTTTGGCAATCCTTGTTTCTAACATGTCAGGTTGAACATTTGCACAAAGTAAGTTACACGTGTTCCTGGATCTTAAATGTTTTGTTTGTGGAACTCTTCAAGTGGGTCATGCTGGGTGGAACTGTTCAAGTGGGTCATGCTGGGTGGAACTCTTCAAGTGGGTCATGCTGGGTGGAACTCTTCAAGTGGGTCATGCTGGGTGGAACTCTTCAAGTGGGTCACGCTGGATGTGACTCTTCAAGTGGGTAACGCTGAGTGGGACCCTTTCATGTAAGCCTTACCGAAACAGGTAATGTAGGTACACATTGACAGCTTACCTGCAGCGTTAGAAAAGGTGGCTGTGACTGTGAACCGTCCTCCGTCCAAGTATGTATGGTTGAATGTTTGAGGCCTAGCCCACTCGTTGCCAGAGGGTTGCGTGTAGTTGTCCACAACAGAATCTCCGTAGTCTAAGAAAACTGTGACGTCGGACCCGGCCGCAGCATTCACGGTGAAGGTCACAGCCTCGAAGCTGGAAACGACAACACGAGACATTTGATTACAGGCAGTTGTCTTCTCTTGACCGGATCCAGGGAGGTCTGGCTCTTGGTGATGTGGGAGAAATGGCGGTAGAGGAGTGGGGAAAATGGCGGGAGTGGAGTGGGAGATGGCGAGAGAGGAGTGGGAGATGGCGAGAGAGGAGTGAGAGAAATGACGGGAGGGGAGTGGGAGATGGCGAGAGAGGAGAGAAATAACGAGAGAGGAGGCAGAGAAATGACGAGGGAGGAAAGAAATGACGAGGGAGAGGAGAAATGACGAGGTAGAGGTTAAATAACGAGGGAGAGGAGAAATGACGAGGTAGGAGTGGGAGAAATGACGAGAGAGGAGAGAAATGACGAGGGAGGAGAGACATGACAAGGAGGAGAGAAATGACGAGGGAGGAGATAGATGACGAAGAAGGAGAGAGATGACTAGAGAAGAGAGAAATAACAAGAAGTTATCTTAGTTTCCGGTTGTTCAAGATGGTGGTGGATTCGAATTGACAGTACAGAGATCTATAGCGTTTCAGAAAAGTTTTAGTGTTGAGAATCAATTTGTGTAATAATGCCGTAGTTGTAATTGTAGTTTACTGTAGCATACGTATTTTCAAATATAGTGGTCTAGTTGTAGCAGATAGTTAGTGACGACAGAAATAAATAGCGTGGTATAGTGAGCGGTAGTAACAGTAAATTTAGTATAGGCCTAGTAGTTAGCGATAAGTTGTTGTACGGTAAATACCAGCGACATTTGATTTGTTGGTGTTGCTTTAACAAGTATACATTGTATTAGGTATTAGTATAACTTATTGGCTAAAGGTAATAAATAGCATAATTAGTATGGCCGCTAAGACGAGACGAAGAAAGGCCAGGTTAGATTGTGTGATTTGTGTGGCGGAAATGTTTTTATTAGTGTAGGGATAGATATAACGTTTGAAGAGGAAATACAAGTTTTATGTAGGGTATGTAGAGCAGAAGAGAGGCAGGCTCGAATGGTGCGATATTAGGACAAATGAGAAGAGATTGGAGGAGGTAGAAAAGAGGCAGATCAACATAGAAAGGAAACCAGAGAAAATTGAGGAAGTTTTAGAGAAGCTGCAGTTGGGTAGTCGAGGTGAAATAATGATACCACTGTCAGTTAGGTGTGGGTTGTCAGTTAGGTATGGGTTGTCAGTTAGGTATGGGTTGTCAGTTAGGTGTGGGTTGTCAGTTAGGTATGGGTTGTCAGTTAGGTGTGGGTTGTCAGTTAGGTGTGGGTTGTCAGTTAGGTATGGGTTGTCAGTTAGGTGTGGGTTGTCAGTTAGGTGTGGGTTGTCAGTTAGGTATGGGTTGTCAGTTAGGTGTGGGTTGTCAGTTAGGTATGGGTTGTCAGTTAGATGCTATTTATCTATATTTTGCAAAGGCCTTTTATAGAGTACCTCATCAAAGATTATTTAGAAAGTTAAAATGACATGGAATAGGTGGATAAGTTGCCAAATGGATTGAAAATTGGTTAACGGGAAGAAGGCAGAGGGTGGGCATATATAAGGAGTACTCTGAGTGGAGTGAAGTGAAAAGTGGAGTGCTACAGGGCTCGGTTTTGGGACCAATTTTGTTCTTGATATATATAAATGATTTGGACATTGATATGGGATCCATAATTTTTTTTTTTTTTTTTTGCTTTCGCCTTATTTCTCTATTCCCCAAGGCGGGTGTACGTTGCACTGTCGTTTTTATTTTGCGCCTATCGGCCCAGTGCATCCGACATCAGCATGCATTTTGTGTAAGGGTCTGCTTCCTCCTGCATTTTCTAAGGGTTTGTTTCCCCGGGGTAACGGCCGGTGCTGTGATGGGGATCGAACCCAGCACCTTCGGGATGTGAGCCGTGCCATTTAACCACTAGGCCACGCCGTCCCTTGGATCCATGATTGCAAAATTTGCTGAAGACACAAAACTATGCAGTAGTGTCTCATCTAAAGCGGAAGTGGATATATTGAGGTCGGATTTAGATAAAATTCGAGAATGGTCTGTAAGCTGGCAAATGGAGTTTAATGTAGATAAATGTACAGTCATCCACATGGGTAGATCTAATATGGAACATAATTACAGAATGGGGAAGAACAATATTAGAAAGATAGAAATGGAAAGGGACCTAGGGGTTATAAAAGATCATACAGGTAAGGTGAGGGAGCAAGTTAAGGTAGCAGTGAAAAAGGCAAATGCAATGTTAGGTATGATAAAAAGAAATATTAAACATAGGAGCAAGGAAGTGATAGTCAAACGGTATAAAGCTTTAGTTAGACCTAGATTGGAGTACTGTGTACAGGTGTAGAGTCCGTATCATAGGGGGGATATAAACATGCTGGAAAGGATACAAAAAAGAGCGACAAAGCTGATAGTGGGATTACAGTTATGAGGAAAGACTCAGAAAAACCGGCCAACAGTGTCTAGAAGAGAGAAGAATTCGAAGTGACTTAATACAGGTTTATAAGATGATCAGAGAAATGGATAAATTACACTATAACAAGTTTTTTTTTCAAAATACAACCACCTACAAGAACAAGAGGGCATAGCTACAAATTAACCAAAGAACCGTCCAGATTAAATATTAGAAAATATTTTTTTAGTCAGAGAGTGGTGAATGCTTGGAATGCATTACCACAGAAAGTAGTGGAGGCAGGGACAATTAATGCATTTAAGAATAGATTCGATGTGCATAACTTTTAGAGCAAGGAAATGTAAATGAAACTGGTTGTAAACAGACTCTGCAGAGTCTTCTAAACCAGTATAAAGATGTTAAGAGAAGTGAGAGATCACAAGAGTGAAGTGGAATAGATGACAAGAGAGGAGTGGGAGGTGCCTCGAAAGGAGACCGTAGAGGAAGAATTCCATAGAATGAGAGCGAGAGAAGGAAGTGTATACATTCTCTCTATGACTGAGATGAGAGATGAGAGATGAGAGATGAGCTAGCGATGTTCTGGGCGAGTTCCCTGCCTTACCTCGTGGCGTTAACCGTTGTAGTAGACAAGGTCGGATTGACGATCACTGACAGGATCTGGAAGTTGAGACTAATGGTCTGGTTGCTGACCAGGTTCTTCGCGGTGATGGTCAGTGGGATGGACGAGGGCGGCCGGCCGGCACGAAGCTGCGACTTCCATTGATATTTGCTTATGTTCACCAAGTCTGCAAACACAAATTGTAATACGTTTCTAGGCAATCAACACATCTGGGTGGTGGTGGTCCTCTCTGGGTGGTGGTGATCCTTTCTGTCGTGGTGGTGGATCTCTATTGGTGGTGATGGTCCTCTCTGGGTGGTGGTGATCCTTTCTGGGTGGATCTCTCTTGGTGGTGGTGGTCCTCTCTATGTGGTGATGATCCTCTCTGGGTGGTGGTGGATCTCTCTGGGTGGTGGTGGTCCTCTCTGGGGGATGGTGGTCCTCTCTGGGTGGTGGTGCTCCGCTCTGGGTGGTGATGATCCTCTCTGTGTGGTGGTCTCTGGGTGGTGGTGATCGTCTCTGGGTGGTGGTCTCTGGGTGGTGGTGATCGTCTCTGGGTGGTGGTGATCGTCTCTGGGTGGTGGTGGTCCTCTCTGGGTGGTGGTGGTCTTCTCTGGGGGATGGTGGTCCTCTCTGGGTGGTAGTGGTCCTCTTTGGGTGGTGGTGATCGTCTCTGGGTGGTGATGATCCTCACTGGGTGGTGGTCTCTGGGTGGTGGTCTCTGGGTGGTGGTGGTCCGCTCTGGGTGGTGGTGGTCCTCTCTGTGGGATGGTGGTCCTCTCTGGGTGGTGGTGGTCCTTTCTGGGTGGTGGTGATCGTCTCTGGGTGGTGGTGATCATCTTTTGGTGGTGGTGATCGTTTCTGGGTGGTGGTGGTCCGCTCTGGGTGGTGATGATCCTCTCTGGGTGGTGGTCTCTGTGTGGTGGTGGTCCTCTCTGGGTGGTGGTGATTGTCTCTGGGTGGTGGTCTCTGGGTGGTGGTTGTTCTCTCTGGGTGGTGGTGGTCCTCTGTGGGTGCTGGTGGTCCTATCTGTTTGGTGGTGGTCCTCTCTGGGTGGGGGTGGTCCTCTCTAGGTGGTGGTTCTCTCTGGGTGGTGGTCCTCTCTGGGTGGTGGTCCTCCCTGGGTGGAGGTAGTGCTCTCTGGGTGGAGGTGATCATCTCTGGGTGGTGGTTATCTCTGGGTGGTGGTGGTCCTCTCTGGCTGGTGCTTTCTGGGTGGTGGTGGTCCTCTCTGGGTGGTGGTGGTCCTCTCTGGTTGGTGCTCTCTGGGTGGTTGTGGTCCTCTCTGGTTGGTGCTCTCTGGGTGGTGGTGGTCCTCTCTGTGTGGTGGTGGTCTTCTCTGGCTGGTGCTGTCTGGGTGGTGGTGGTCCTCTCTGTGTGGTGGTGGTCTTCTCTGGCTGGTGCTGTCTGGGTGGTGGTGGTCCTCTCTGGTTGGTGGTGGTCTTCTCTGGTTGGTGGTCTCTGGGTGGTGGTGGTCCTCTCTGTGTGGTGGTTGTCTTCTCTTTGTGGTGGTGGTCCTCTATTTGTGGTGGTGGTCTTCTCTGGCTGGTGCTGTCTGGGTGGTGGTGGTCCTCTCTGTGTGGTGGTGGTCTTCTCTGGCTGGTGCTGTCTGGGTGGTGGTGGTCCTCTCTGGTTGGTGGTGGTCTTCTCTGGTTGGTGGTCTCTGGGTGGTGGTGGTCCTCTCCTGGTGGTGGTCCTCTCTGTGTGGTGGTTGTCTTCTCTTTGTGGTGGTGGTCCTCTCTTTGTGGTGGTGATCATCTCTGTATGGTAGTGGTCCTCTCTTTGTGGTGGTGGTCCTCTCTTTCTGGTGGTGGTTTTCTCTGTGTGGAGGTGGTCCTTTCTTTGTGGTGGTGGTGCTCATCTCTGTCACGTCCACTGTCTGTCAGTTCTATTCTAGCACTTCCACTTTCTGTCACTTCTATTCTGTGACTTCCACTCTCTGTCCCTTTTTTTTATTCTATCACTTCCACTCTCTGTCACTTGTACACTCTCTCATTTCTATTCTGTCACTTTCCCGACTGTATGTTGGTCACAATCAAAACTCAAATATTAATTGTCACAACCCACACAGACAACAACAACCACAACCCCACAGACAATAACCACAGCCCACAAGACAACAACTACAGCTTCGACAGACAACAACTACAGCTTCGACAGACAACAACTACAGCTTCGACAGACAACAACTACAGCTTCGACAGACAACAACCACAGCCCCCACAGACAACAACCACAGACAACAGACAACCACATCCCACACAGACAATAACCACATCCCACACAGACAACAGCCACAGACCACAGACAACCACAGCCCACACGGACAACAACCACAGCCCACACAGACAACAACCACAGCCCACACAGATGACCAGAACCAGCTCGCTAGAACCACACCTCCCACAGGTGACAGGTCGCTAGAACCACACCTCCCACAGGTGACAGGTCGCTAGAACCACACTTCACACAGGTGACATGTCACTAGAACCACACCTCACACAGGTGACAGCTCACCTGAGAGTGCCTGTCCATCGAAGGTGCCCGTCAGAATGACGTCAGTCCCCGCATCGAGAAGACACTCTAGGTAGAAGGGTTGTCCTTTCTCTGCCCCCTCGCTGGCCATGCGCAAGTTGGTGATGGCTTCCTCCACCTTCACGGTGACCAAGTCCGTACTCGTGCTGACGTCATTGCTACAGGTCACCGACACGTCATAGCTGCCTACAGTGGCGAACGTATGCCTGGAAAACAGGAAGAAGACGATTTGATGGGATCGAGCATGTAGGATCAGCCGCTAGCATCAACCTTGACAATCCAAGGTCAGCCACACACCAGCACACACAGACCCATCTTAGGGCACAGGACTGCGTGGCTGATGACTTGGCTCTTGTGTCTTACAACCAAATGGCAAATAAAATAAATGTACTTAGAGAAAGGTCACTGATACTTGGTCTGGGGGTACACAGAGAAAAGGTACAAGTGATCAGACGAATAGCACTTAGCGCCAATCAGATGGCGGACACGGATCTACAAGAGCTAGATTCATCCATTTGTCTTGGTACTAATATAGACTAGGTCAGAGGTACTGATATAGACTAGGTCAGAGGTACTAATATAGACAAGGACGGAGGTACTAATATAGACTATATCAGAGGTAATAATATAGACTAGCTCAGAGGTACTAATATAGACTAGGTCAGAGGTACTAATATAGACTAGGTCAGAAGTACTGATATAGACTAGGTCAGAGGTACTAATATAGACTAGGTCAGAGGTACTGATATAGACTAGTCAGATGTACTAATATAGACTAGGTCAGAGGTACTAATATAGACTAGTCAGAGGTACTAATATAGACTAGGTCAGAGGTACTGATATAGACTAGTCAGAGGTACTAATATAGACTAGGTCAGAGGTATTAATATAGACAAGGATGTACTGATATAGACAAGGATGTACTGCTATAGACAAGGATGTACTGATATAGACAAGGATGTACTGATATAGACAAGAATGTACTGATAAAGACAAGGATGTACTGATATAGACACCGATGTATTAATATTTACAAGGATGTATTGATATAGACAAGGAGGGAGATATTGATAGAGATACCACTCTTCTGGAATCCTCGGGGGAAGGGACGTAAATTCAGACCAACACTCAAGTAGAAGGAAAGTGGAGACAAACATAAACACGATCGGAACACGAGGGGGGGGGGGGGGGGGGGTCTAGAAATGATGGCACATGACGGGAAGACCTGGCAAATATATTTGTTAAGGACTTATGCTCCGCACGGAGCAATATTATTTAGAATTGTGTTAATTAATATCGTTTGTTACTAATATATTATTGGAAAGGAAAATGAAGACGAAGAAGAGGAGGAAGAAGGAAAGAAGAAGAGGATGAGCCACCCCCCCCCCCCCCCCCAAACACAGACGTCCTTGATGTGAAGAACGAGCACTCACTGCACGACAGTATCTGGCGTAGGTATGCTGTCCTCACTGGTCTCCTGTGGGGTGGTCCTGTCGCCAAAGTCCCAGGTACATGTGTAGTTTGAGCCGCTGGTCAGTGTCAGGATGATGTTGGTCGCCACTCCCAGAACTGGCCACACAGAAACAAGAGTCATCTCTAAATCAATACGCTCACTTATATTTTATCATTGCTCATGATAGTAGTGATCAGTAATGTCACGTGACGTCATCAGGTAAAGTCAGAAACCAATAACTTTATCTTCGCACAGCACATAACCCGTTCATAAACTCAGAAACCCACAGAAACTCATAGCCCCACAGAAACCCATAACCCAACAGAAACCCATAGCCCCACAGAAACCCATAGCCCAACAGAAACACATAGCCCAACAGAAACCCATAGCCCCACAGAAACCCATAACCCAACAGAAACCCTCAGCCCAACAGAAACCCATTGCCCAACAGAAACCCATTGCCCAACAGAAACCCATTGCCCAACAGAAACCCATAACCCAACAGAAACCCATTGCCCAACAGAAACCCATAACCCAACAGAAACCCATAACCCAGCAGAAACCCATAGCCCCACAGAAACCCATAGCCTCCCACAGCCCAACAGAAACCCATAGCCCAACAGAAACCCATAGCCCAACAGAAACCCCTAGCCCAATAGAAACCCCATAACCCAACATAAACGCATAGCCCCACAGAAACACATAGTCCCACAGAAGCCCATAGCCACACAGGTCCGCAGCCCCACAGAAACACAGTCTCACAGAAGCCCACAGCCTCACAGAAGCCTGCAGCCTCACAGAAGCCCCCAGCCTCACAGAAGTCTACAGCCCCACAGAAACCTATAACCCAAAAGAAGCCCGTGGCCTCACAGAAGTCCACAGCCCCACAGACACCCACAACCACACAGAAATCCACAGAAGCCAACAGCCCCACAGAAGCCCACAGCCTCACAGCCCACATAAATCAATAGCCTCACAATAACCGACAGCCCAACATGAGCCCACAGTCCCACAGAAACCCACCGCCCAACATAAGCCCACAGTCCCATAGGAACTCACAGCCCAACATAAGCCCACATACCCACAGAAACCCTCAATTAACAGATGCCAACAGCTCCACAGAAGCCCACAGTCCAATAGAAAATCATAGCCCCACAGAAACCCACAGAAACCCACAGTCCAAAGAAAGCAACAAAGAAGCTCGCATCCCAACATAAATCCACAGTCCAATAGACAGCCATAGGCCAACTGACACTGACAGCCCAATAGAAACCAACAGCCACACAGAAACCCACAGTTCAACAGAAGCCCACAGCCCCACAGTCCAAATAGAAAGTGACTTCACAAAAGAAACCCACATCCCAACAATGGCCCACAGCCCAACAGAAGCCCACATTCGAATGGAACCCCACAGAACCCAACAGCTCAACACAAACCCACAACAGAAGCCCTATCCCAAGAGACACCCACAATTAAACAGAAATACCAGTCCAACAGAAACCCCCAGCCTGACAGAAGCCTCCGTGGAGATGCGCTGTATATGCGATCATTAACACCTCACAAACCATGGCCCGTGGTCCAGGGCCCACAGTCCCGCAGATGTGAGAACAAGATGAATTATACACTCCAATAATACATGGCTATTTGACATACAAGCCTGGCTCAGGTCTGTGTACGCGACTACACACACGTAGACTCGCTTGGGCTACTTGACATACAAGCCTGGCGCATGTCTCAGTACGCGACTACAAAAACGTAGTCTGACTTGGGCTACTTGACATACAAGCCTGGCTCAGGTCTCAGTACGCGATTACACACACACCATACCTGTCGGCTCTGCCGAGACGGCTACACCCTCGATTCTATCCTCAATGGTGATCTCTGTTAAGTTGGTCTTGGAGCTGACAGCATTGAATGTGGTCACGTTGATAGAGTAGACTCCCTTCGTAGCGAACACGTGAGGTCGAACCTGGTCGAGAGTTCCTGGGAACTCCGTGCCATCGCTAAACAGCCAAGAGTACTGGACGTTGTTTCCTGCAGGAAGAGGACAAAAACTATTCAAATGATATCTTAGAACTGACACGAGAACATAAACATTACAGGACATCCGTCAAGAAACGGATGCGTCGAACTTGGTTTTTAGAATTCTCGGGTACATGACGTCAGATCCTTGACCAGGTTGTTGTTACCGAACCCACCACGAGCTAAGAGGTCAGTATGAGGTTACTTCAGTAACTCAAAAGTTGTTACGCAAACAAGTTGTTATTGGCAAAATTGAAGACTGACCTAAAGTAAGTATTACTGTTAGAACTGTCAAACTGTTACCCACCAGGGGTCAATCATGGACTGACACGGCCATCATTCCGCCGGTCATGGCCAGAATGGTCTCCAGAGTTAAACAAAATCTAACGTATAAACTGACCACTGGTCAAGGCCACTCTAACATATTGGGGATACAGGTTTTGGCCAGAGACAGGAGTTGGAAAAACACATACATTAAAACATGTCAATCCGCTGGCTGGAAATACAAAGTTCCTGATGGCAAACTGTGCCCACGGAATAGACCTCCGTGGGATGGAAGTGAATGCCTGCAACTTAGGGTGTTTATACCTCTGCAACCTTTCTCTGCATTCTTCAGCGCTCTGACTTGATACTAGCACTATTGTCTTGAGTGGAGGTTTGAGGTAGGACCGACCGACTTGGCAACAAACTTGACAGAAAACCAACCACATCAACCAGGCATGATTGTGAGTGAGTGAGGGAGGGACTTAGTGAGGGAGGGACTGAGTGAGGGAGGGACTAAGTGAGGGAGGGGCTGAGTGAGTGAGGGAGTGAATGAGGGAGGGACTGAGAGGGAGGGACTGAGTGAGGGAGGGGCTGAGTGAGTGAGGGAGTGAATTAGGGAGGGACTGAGTGAGGGAGGGACTGAGTGAGGGAGGGAGTGAGTGAGGGAGGGAGTGAGTGAGGAAGGGACTGAGTGAGGGAGGGATTGAGTGAGGAAGTGACTGATAGAGGGAGGGAGTGAGTGAGGGAGGCAGGGAGTTAGTGAGGGAGGGAGTGAGTGAGAGCTGGAGTGCGTGAGTGAGTTAGTGAGGGAGGGAGTGAGTGAGTGAGTAATTTAGTGAGTTAGTTAGCTAGTGAGTGAGTGCGTGCGTGAGTGAGTGAGTGAGTGAGTGAGTGAGTTAGTAAGTGAGTGAGTGTATGAGTGAGAGAGTGAGTGAATGAGTGAGTGAGTGAGTGAGGGAGTGTATCGGAAATTCTCTGTGAACAAAGACCTCAGGGAGATCGGAGTGAGCATAGTGTATGAAAACAAATGTGACAATCTCACTACACCCACAGCAGACAACAAACACAGACCTACACCCACAACAAACACAGACCTACACCCACAACAGACACAGACCTACACCCACAGCAGACAACAAACACAGACCTACACCCACAACAAACACAGACCTACACCCACAACAGACACAGACCTACACCCCCAACAGACACAGACCTACACCCACAACAGACACAGACCTACACCCACAACAGACACAGACCTACACCCACAACAGACACAGACCTACACCCACAACAGACACAGACCTACACCCACAACAGACACAGACCTACACCCACAACAGACACAGACCTACACCCACAACAGACACAGACCTACACCCACAACAGACACAGACCTACACCCACAACAGACACAGACTTACACCCGCAACAGACACAGACCTACACCCACAACAGACACAGACCTACACCCACAACAAACACAGACCTACACCCACAACAGACACAGACCTACACCCACAACAGACACAGACCTACACCCACAACAGACACAGACCTACACCCACAACAAACACAGACCTACACCCACAACAGACACAGACCTACACCCACAACAGACACAGACCTACACCCACAACAGACACAGACCTACACCCACAACAGACACAGACCTACACCCACAACAGACACAGACCTACACCCGCAACAGACACAGACCTACACCCACAACAGACACAGACCTACACCCACAACAGACACAGACCTACACCCACAACAGACACAGACCTACACCCACAACAGACACAGACCTACACCCACAGCAGACAACAGACACAAACCTACACCCACAACAGACACAGAGCTACAGCCACAGCAGACAACAGACACAGACCTACACCCACAGCAGACAACAGACACAGACCTACATCCACAGCAGACACAGACCTACACCCACAACAGACACAGACCTACACCCACAACAGACACAGACCTACACCCACAACAGACACAGACCTACACCCACAACAGACAACAGACACATACCTACACCCACAGCAGACAACAGACACAGACCTACACCCACAGCAGACAACAGACACAGACCTACACCCACAGCAGACAACAGACACAGACCTACACCCACAGCAGACACAGACCTACACCCACAACAGACACAGACCAACACCCACAGCAGACACAGACCTACACCCACAACAGACACAGACCTACACCCACAGCAGACAACAAACACAGACCTACACCCACAACAAACACAGACCTACACCCACAACAGACACAGACCTACACCCCCAACAGACACAGACCTACACCCACAACAGACACAGACCTACACCCACAACAGACACAGACCTACACCCACAACAGACACAGACCTACACCCACAACAGACACAGACCTACACCCACAACAGACACAGACCTACACCCACAACAGACACAGACCTACACCCACAACAGACACAGACCTACACCCACAACAGACACAGACCTACACCCACAACAGACACAGACCTACACCCGCAACAGACACAGACCTACACCCACAACAGACACAGACCTACACCCACAACAAACACAGACCTACACCCACAACAAACACAGACCTACACCCACAACAGACACAGACCTACACCCACAACAGACACAGACCTACACCCACAACAAACACAGACCTACACCCACAACAGACACAGACCTACACCCACAACAGACACAGACCTACACCCACAACAGACACAGACCTACACCCACAACAGACACAGACCTACACCCACAACAGACACAGACCTACACCCGCAACAGACACAGACCTACACCCACAACAGACACAGACCTACACCCACAACAGACACAGACCTACACCCACAACAGACACAGACCTACACCCACAACAGACACAGACCTACACCCACAGCAGACAACAGACACAAACCTACACCCACAACAGACACAGAGCTACAGCCACAGCAGACAACAGACACAGACCTACACCCACAGCAGACAACAGACACAGACCTACATCCACAGCAGACACAGACCTACACCCACAACAGACACAGACCTACACCCACAACAGACACAGACCTACACCCACAACAGACACAGACCTACACCCACAACAGACAACAGACACATACCTACACCCACAGCAGACAACAGACACAGACCTACACCCACAGCAGACAACAGACACAGACCTACACCCACAGCAGACAACAGACACAGACCTACACCCACAGCAGACACAGACCTACACCCACAACAGACACAGACCAACACCCACAGCAGACACAGACCTACAGCCACAACAGACACAGACCTACAGCCACAACAGACACAGACTTACACCTACAACAGACACAGACCTACACCCACAGCAGACAACAGACACAGACCTACACCCACAGCAGACAACAGACACAGACCTACACCCACAGCAGACCACAGACACAGACCTACACCCACAGCAGACAACAGACACAGACCTACACCCACAGCAGACACATATCTACACCCACAGCAGACAACAGACACAGATCTACACCCACAGCAGACACAGACCTACACCCACAGCAGACAACAGACACAGACCTACACCCACAGCAGACACAGACCTACACCCACAACAGACACATATCTACACCCACAGCAGACACAGATCTACACCCACAACGGACACAGTCCTACACCCACAGCAGACAACAGACACAGACCTACACCCACAGCAGACAACAGACACAGATCTACATCCACAGCAGACAACAGACACAGACCTACACGCATCGCAGAAGGCACTGACGACCCAGGAGCTAACAACTGAGAAATAACTGACTTGTGTAGATTGTTAGGTTGTGTTGCAGCAGAACACAAGACTAGTCAGACTGATGGAGAGAACCTAGGTAAAGGACAATAAGAGAAACACGCACGTACACCCATAACGTTGTCAATGTTTAATACATGTACATTGTAAGACTAGAATAATTGTGTACAGAGAGAAAAGGTGGAGTGAGACAAAACTGTGTACAGAGAGAAAAGGTGGAGTGAGATAAAACTGTGTACAGAGAGAAAAGGTGGAGTGAGACAAAACTGTGTACAGAGAGAAAAGGTGGAGTGAGACAAAACTGCGTACAGAGAGAAAAGGTGGAGTGAGACAAAACTGTGTACAGAGAGAAAAGGTGGAGTGAGACAAAACTGTGTACAGAGAGAAAAGGTGGAGTGAGACAAAACTGTGTACAGAGAGAAAAGGTGGAGTGAGATAAAACTGTGTACAGAGAGAAAAGGTGGAGTGAGATAAAACTGTGTACAGAGAGAAAAGATGGAGTGAGATAAAACTGGTAACAGAGAGAAAAGGTGGAGTGAGACAAAACTGCGTACAGAGAGAAAAGGTGGAGTGAGATAAAACTGTGTACAGAGAGAAAAGGTGGAGTGAGATAAAATTGTGTACAGAGAGAAGTGGAGTGAGGCAAAACTGTGTACAGAGAGAAAAGGTGGAGTGAGACAAAACTGTGTACAGAGAGAAAAGGTGGAGTGAGACAAATTTGCGTACAGAGAGAAGTGGAGTGAGGCAAAACTGTGTACAGAGAGAAAAGGTGGAGTGAGACAAAACTGTGTACAGAGAGAAAAGGTGGAGTGAGACAAAACTGTGTACAGAGAGAAAAGGTGGAATGAGGCAAAACTGTGTACCGAGAGAAGTGGAGTGAGACAAAACTGTGTACAGAGAGAAAAGGTGGAGTGAGACAAAACTGTGTACCGAGAGAAGTGGAGTGAGACAAAACTGTGTACAGAGAGAAAAGGTGGAGTGAGGCAAAACTGTGTACCGAGAGAAGTGGAGTGAGACAAAACTGTGTACAGAGAGAAAAGGTGGAGTGAGACAAAACTGTGTACCGAGAGAAGTGGAGTGAGACAAAACTGTGTACAGAGAGAAAAGGTGGAGTGAGACAAAACTGTGTACAGAGAGAAAAGGTGGAGTGAGACAAAACTGTGTACATATTAAATGAGACACCCACTGTTGAGCTCGAAGCAGAACACCTGTGTTGTGTAATAGGGCATGTCACAGTTTTAGGGGCTCTAGAGATGGGTGGAGGAGACGAGAGGTGGAGGAAACGAGAAGCGGAAGTGGGTGGAGGAGGCGAGAAATGAGGTAGGTGGAGGAGACGAGAAGTGGAGGTGGTTTGAGGAAACGAGATGGTGGAAGTGGTTAGATGAGAAAAAAAGTGGAGGTGGGTGGAGGAGACGAGGTCGTGGAGGTGACGAGGTCGTGGAGGAGACGAGTTCGTGGAGGAGACGAGGTCGTGGAGGAGACGAGGTCATGGAGGAGACGAGGTCGTGGAGGAGGGTGGAGGACACGAGGTCGTGGAGGTGGGTGGAGGAGACGAGGTCGTGGAGGAGACGAGGTCGTGGAGGAGACGAGGTCGTGGAGGAGACGAGGTCGTGGAGGAGGGTGGAGGAGACGAGGTCGTGGAGGAGACGAGGTCGTGGAGGTGGGTGGAGGAGACGAGGTCGTGGAGGTGGTTTGAGGAGACGAGATGGTGGAAGTGGGTGGAGGAGACGAGGTCGTGGAGGTGGGTGGAGGAGACGAGAAGTGGAGATGGTTTGAGGAGACGAGATAGTGGAAGTGGTTAGATGAGAAAAAAAGTGGAGGTGGGTGTAGGAGACGAGGTCGTGGAGGAGACGAGGTCGTGGAGGAGACGAGGTCGTGGAGGTGGGTGGAGAAGACGAGGTCGTGGATAAGACGAGGTCGTGGAGGAGACGAGGTCGTGGAGGAGACGAGGTCGTGGAGGAGACGAGGTCGTGGAGGAGACGAGGTCATGGAGGTGGGTGGAGGAGACGAGGTCTTGGAGGTGGGTGGAGGAGACGAGGTCGTGGAGGAGACGAGGTCGTGGAGGAGACGAGGTCGTGGAGGAGACGAGGTCGTGGAGGAGACGAGGTCGTGGAGGAGACAAGGTCGTGGAGGAGACGAGGTCGTGGAGGTGGGTGGAGGAGACGAAGTCGTGGAGGTGGGTGGAGGAGACGAGGTCGTGGAGGAGACGAGGTCGTGGAGGTGGGTGGAGGAGACGAGGTCGTGGAGGAGACGAGGTTGTGGAGATGGGTGGAGGAGACGAGGTCGTGGAGGAGACGAGGTTGTGGAGATGGGTGGAGGAGACGAGGTCGTGTAGGAGACGAGGTCGTGGAGGTGGGTGGAGGAGACGAGGTCGTGGAGGTCGTGGAGGAGACGAGGTCGTAGAGGAGAGGAGGTCGTGGAGGTGGGTGGAGGAGACGAGGTCGTGGAGGAGACGAGGTTATGGAGATGGGTGGAGGAGACGAGGTCGTGGAGGAGACGAGGTTGTGGAGATGGGTGGAGGAGACGAGGTCGTGTAGGAGACGAGGTCGTGGAGAAGACGAGGTTGTCGAGATGGGTGGAGGAGACGAGGTCGTGTAGGAGACGAGGTCGTGGAGGAGACGAGGTCGTGGAGGAGACGAGGTCGTGGAGGTGGGTGGAGGAGACGAGGTCTTGGAGGAGACGAGGTTGTGGAGATGGGTGAAGGAGACGAGGTCGTGGAGATGGGTGGAAGAGACGAGGTCCCAAAAACAGAATATCATAATGAAGCCGTTAGCTCTATCAACAATGACATGTCGGTGTCATCACTGACATTGGGGCTACCATAATTACATCATCACGAGAACATTCGAACACCATCATGTATGTTTCATCGCTTGTGGATCTCAAGGGGTCCTTAGTTGGTAGCAACGAACAGGACGACTGTTTCCTGCAGTGTACCATTATGTGGTCACAAACAACAAAGTAGAAATGGACAAAGTTTCGTGAAGAATATAAGACCATTTACATCAGCCGTACATGAGTGGAGGTCAACTCTAGCAGTGGCTGGCTCTTTGGAGGTCAACTCTAGCGGTGGCTAGCTCCTTGGAGGTCAACTCTAGCGGTGGCTGGCTCCTTGGAGGTCAATTCTAGCGGTGGCTGGCTCCTTGGAGGTCAACACTAGCGGTGGCTAGCTCCTTGGAGGTCAACTCTAGCGGTGGCTGGCTCATTGGAGGTCAACCTTAGTGGTGGTCGGCACCACTGAGGTGACATTTAGTTGAGGTCGACCCCAATTGAGGTAACCTTTAGTTGAGGTTGGCCCTTAATGAGGTCACCTTTAGTTGAGGCCGGCCCCTACAGAGGTCACCTTTAGTTTAGGTCGGCCCCCTATTGGGGTCACCTTTAGTTGAGGTCGGCCCCTATTGAGGTCACCTTTAATTGAGGTCGGCCCTTATTGAGGTCACCTTTAGTTGAGGCCGGCCTCTACAGAGGTCACCTTTAGTTGAGGTCGGCCCCTATTGAGGTCACCTTTAGTTGAGGTCGGCCCCTATTGAGGTCACCTTTAGTTAAGGTCGGCCCCTACAGAGGTCACCTTTAGTTGAGGTCGGCCCCCTATTGGGGTCACCTTTAGTTGAGGTCGGCCTTTATTGAGGTCACCTTTAGTTAAGGTCGGCCTCTATTGAGGTCACCTTTGGTTGAGGCCGGCCCCTATTGAGGTCAACCTAAGTGGTGGTCGGCTCCATTTAGGTCACCTTTAGTTGAGGTCGGCCCTTAGTGAGGTCACCTTTAGTTGAGGTCGGCCCTTAGTGAGGTCACCTTTAGTTGAGGTCGGCCCTTATTGAGGTCACCTTTGGTTGAGGCCGCCCCTATTGAGGTCAACCTAAGTGGTGGTCGGCTCCATTGAGGTCACCTTTAGTTGAGGTCGGCCCTTAGTGAGGTCACCTTTAGTTGAAGTCGGCCCCTATTGAGGTCACCTTTAGTTGAGGTCGGCCCCTATTGATGTCACCTTTAGTTGAGGTCGGCCCCTATTGAGGTCACCTTTAATTGAGGCCGGCACTCATTGCTTTCTAAGCAAAGCCTTTCAGCATGAGCTAGATGAAACATCTAAATCTAACCCACATTCATTCTTCTATTATCTAATCTCTTGAGTCGTGTGATGCTCCGTCGTGGTGAACAAACTGTCTACGGGACTATTCTCTGGGCTATCTCTTTTATATCTTAGTACGTCGTCATTTTCAGAGAAACCCCCAAGAGCCGATGTCGGTGAAATCTACAGATATCTTGTCACCAACTTTCTCACTCAAAGTGGACAGTTTTCTTTCAGTCGCTGGGCTCACAGACCCTCCTTTCTTGGCAATTATCGTGCGATGTCCACTCACGCTGGATAGCATCCCGTCTGTTTTTGCTTTGGGTTTTCGTCTTTATTGGCCCCTATGTCCCTGCACCGCCTGTCAATTTGTCAAATTACTTCTTTCTGGCGCCACTACAAACTTCCCTTGACTATCTTGTGCCCCGTTTAAACCCATTGTGACAGCTTGTCATCAAATCACACGTAGCTCAAAACCTATATCCCTACTTCCATAATGACAAGACATAACAGAAAGAGCGGACCTAAAACACCCCTATCAACATCTTTTAATGACAACTAAACACTAAACTGTTGGCGATAAGCTAACTGTTCCCCCATCCCTCAGGGTGAATCGTGCTCATTCTCTAGAACTATCTCACTCAAGTAAAACTGACCATCTGCCATTCCCATGTCCTGATTATCGGATAGAGACAAATCCAGACCAGGTCTGTCCAAGGATGCACGACGTGAACTCTGAACTCTCTCTCTCACCTGGGCTCAAATATGCTACCATCATCTCAGCGAACGTTAGCCTTTCAGTGACCAAGTTGTAAGGTATAACTCCCATGCTTCAAACATGCCATTTTACACATACCGGACAGCAACACTGTCACACATTGAGATCAACTATAGCGGTGGACGGCCAAATGGAAGTTAGAGCTCTAGCGGTGGACGGCCAGACGGAAGTTAGAGTTCTAGCGGTGGACGGCCAAATGGAAGTGATAGCTCTAGCGGTGGACGGCCAAATGGAAGTTAGAGTTCTAGCGGTGGACGGCCAAATAGAAGTTAGAGTTCTAGCGGTGGACGGCCAAATGGAAGTAAGAGCTCTAGCGGTGGACGGCCAGATGGAAGTTAGAGCTCTAGCGGTGGACGGCCAAATGGAAAATAGAGTTCTAGCAGTGGACGGCTATATCAAAGTTAGCTGTAGTGGTTGCCCCTATTCAAAATACTGATGAGGGAATCCAATGAAGGTCCACTACAGAAGTCGCCCAATGCAGAGTTACTGCAGAGGTAGCCCCATGGATGCCCGTTGTAGTGGTGTCCCAAACTCCTACTGGAGCAAAATAAACATGATATATCTGTAACAATACAAAGGTCACATATTTTTAACTTTTAATGTCAAGTTTACCAGTTACGGTCTCCGCCCACTCGTGTGAAACTTACCAGTTATTGTCTCCGCCCACTCGTGTTAAGTTTACCAGTTATTGTCTCCGCCCACTCGTGTCCAGTTTACTAGTTATTGTCTCCACCTACTCGTGTCAAACTTACCAGTTATTGTCTCCACCCACTCGTGTCAAATTTACCCGTTATTGTCTCCGCCCACTCGTGTTAAGTTTACCAGTTATTGTCTCCGCCCACTCGTGTCAAGTTTACCAGTTATTGTCTCCACCTACTAGTGTCAAGTTTACCAGTTATTGTCTCCACCCACTCGTGTCAAGTTTACGAGTTATTGTCTCCACCCACGCGTGTCAAGTTTACCAGTTATTGTCTCAACCCACTCGTGTCAAGTTTACGAGTTATTGTCTCCACCCACTCGTGTCAAGTTTACCAGTGATTGTCTCCACCCACTCGTGTCAAGTTTACCAGTTATTGTCTCCACCCACTCGTGTCAAGTGTACCAGTTATTGTCTCCACCCACTCGTGTCAAGTTTACCAGTTATTGTCTCCACCCACTCGTGTCAAGTTTACCAGTTATTGTCTCCACCCACTCGTGTCAAGTTTACCAGTTATTGTCTCCACCCACTCGTGTCAAGTTTGCCCGTTATTGTCTCCACCCACTCGTGTCAAGTTTACCAGTAGTGGCCTTGACCCACCTGTGTGAGGGAGCACTGTGAAGTTGACTGATTCCCCGGTGGCGCCAAACGCTGGACCTGTTACTATGGACGCATTGACACCCTCCATGACAACGACAATCGTGCTTGCTTGCGTGCTGGGACTGGCTGTCAGTGTGGTACTGCTTGCCTCTGCCATGAGCGTGAAGTTCCCGGCTATCTCGAACGTGAACGGCAGTAAGACCTGGTCCGATATGATAACATAGTATGAGAGAAGATCTTTGGTCCGATATGATTCATAAGTATGAGAGAAGATGTTTGGTCCGATATGATTCATAGTATGAGAGAAAATGTTTGGTCCGATATGATTCATAGTATGAGATATAGCGCCACATTTATTACCAGAGAAATGAGATGCAACAATGGGACTAGCTTTTCTTTCCTAGGATGTGTTAAACTTTGAAACAGTTCATACTTGACGTTCCGAGTTCAATATAGACAAAAACACTATGTTGTTCTTGTTGTTCAATGGGCACGTTTCATCTTTTGTTAGCCATGACAAGAATATCAAGTGGCTGGTTGTAGTAGCTTTCCTCACATCCCGAGATTTCTGATGAAGGGGAACTGCTGTCCTTCAGGCGGTTGTGCTATGCTTGGTTAATCTCCGTGGGGCTCACTACTACGGGGATCACATCTATCCATATCTCGTCACCAAGACTGTCTTGAAAACAGTCTGTTTCCAGGGGACGCTACATGGAAGAGAGGTCCTGGTCAATATGTTGTGCCTGACCCTGACGCGACGTTCTGGTCAGTATGTTGTGCCTGACCCTAACGCGACGTCCTGGTCAGTATGTTGTGCCTGACCCTAACGCGACGTCCTGGTCAGTATGTTGTGCCTGACCCTAAAGCGACGTCCTGGTCAGTATGTTGTGCGTGACCCTAACGCGACGTCCTGGTCAGTGTGTTGTGCCTGACTCTGACGCGACGTCCTGGTCAGTATGTTGTGCCTGACCCTAACGTGACTTCCTGTTCAGTATGTTGTGCCTGACTCTGACGCGACGTCCTGGTCAGTATGTTGTGCCTGACCCTGACGCGACGTCCTGGTCAGTATGTTGTGCCTGACCCTAAAGCGACGTCCTGGTCAGTATGTTGTGCCTGACCCTGACGCAACTTCCTGGTCGGTATGTTGTGCCTGACCCTAACGCAACTTCCTGTTCAATATGTTGTGCCTGACTCTGACGCGACGTCCTGGTCAGTATGTTGTGCCTGACCCTGACGCGACGTCCTGGTCAGTATGTTGTGCATGACCCTAACGCGACGTCCTGGTCAGTACGTTGTGCCTGACTCTGACGCGACGTCCTGGTCAGTATGTTGTGCCTGACCCTAACGCGACTTCCTGGTCAGTATGTTGTGCGTGGCTCTGACACGACGTCCTGGTCAGCATGTTGTGCCTGACTCTGACCCGACGTCCTGGTCAGTATGTTGGGCCTGACTCTGACGCGACGTCCTGGTCAGTATGTTGTGCCTGACCCTAACGCGACTTCCTGTTCAGTATGTTGGGCCTGACTCTGACGCGATGTCCTGGTCAATATGTTGTGCCTGACTCTGACGCGACGTCCTGGTCAGTATGTTGTGCCTGACCCTGACGCGACGTCCTGGTCAGTATTTTGTGCATGACCCTAACGCGACGTCCTGGTCAGTATGTTGTGCCTGACTCTAATGCGACGTCCTGGTCAGTATGTTGTGCCTGACCCTAACGTGACTTCCTGTTCAGTATGTTGTGCCTGACTCTGACGCGACGTCCTGGTCAGTATGTTGTGCCTGACTCTGACGCGACGTCCTGGTCAATATGTTGTGCCTGACTCTGACGCGACGTCCTGGTCAGTATGTTGTGCCTGACTCTGACGCGATGTCCTGGTCAGTATGTTGTGCCTGACTCTGACGCGACGTCCTTGGCAATATGTTGTGCCTGACTCTGAAGCGACGTCCTGGTCAGTATGTTGTGCCTGACCCTGACGCGACTTTCTGGTCAGTATGTTGTGCGTGGCTCTGACACGACATCCTGGTCAGCATGTTGTGCCTGACTCTGACCCGACGTCCTGGTCCGTATGTTGTGCCTGACTCTGACGCGACGTCCTGGTCAGTGTGTTGTGCCTGACTCTGACGCGACTTCCTGGTCAGTATGTTGTGCCTGACTCTGACGCGACGTCCCGGTCAGTATGTTGTGCCTGACTCCGACGCGACGTCCTGGTCAGTATGTTGTGCCTGACTGGACTAGCCTCTTAGTTTCCCCGAGAATAAGCACTAAAGCTTATGAGATCATAAAAATAAGATAATTCATTTATTACAAAAGTATTTGGTACAACATGATAAAAATCTCACCTAACTAAACAACAATGAATCTTTCTATGCCAAGGAATGTTAGCACGAGCTAGAATGTGATGCGTGGGACTATAAATCCAGTTTTCAAGTCTAACGTAATATCTAATGCAGTCTATACATATCTTGTTCTACCCTGATTAGTTAACTTTCTACAAAATAGTCACGTGTGCCCTCTAGCAGTTGATGTGATGAAATTGATCTCTGGCGGTCGTCAGTCTCGAGCTGTACAATAATAGTTTCATGCTACTATTGTAGAGATGCTCCTTGAGGATTCAGGTTTCAACTCACTTTTCACAGGGCCTTCTGGATTTGGAATGCCAGGTGTTTGTAACACCCTTTCGACACAGACTTCGTGCCACCAGGCTTTGCCTACAGGGAGTGCACCAATTGACATTTGGTGGAATAATCTGACTGATAATCTACCCTGATAAACTGTCCTAATAAACTACCATAATAAACTGCTCAAATAAACTACCATGATAACCTGCTCTAATAAACTACCCTGATAAACTGCTCTAATAAACTACCATGATAAACTGCTCTAATAAACTACCATGATAAACTGCTCTAATAAACTGCTCTAATAAACTACCCTGATAAACTGCTCTAATAAACTACCATGATAAACTGCTTCAAAAAACTACCCTGATAAACTGCTCTAATAAACTACCCTGATAAACTGCTCTAATAAACTACAATGATAAACTGCTCTAATAAACTACCATGATAAACTGCTCTAATAAACTGCTCTAATAAACTACCATAATAAACTGCTCTAATAAACAGCTCTAATAAACTACCCTGATAAACTGCTCTAATAAACTGCCCTGATAAACTGCTCTAATAAACTACCATGATAAACTGCTCTAATAAACTACCATGATAAACTGATCTAATAAACTGCCCTGATAAACTGCTCTAATAAACTACCATGATAAACTGCTCTAATAAACTGCTCTAATAAACTACCATAATAAACTTCCATAGTAAACTGCTCTAATAAACTACCATGATAAACTGCTCTAATAAACTACCATGATAAACTGCTATAATAAACTACCATAATAAACTTCTCCAATAAACTACCCTAATAAACTGCTCTAATAAACTACCATGATAAACTTCTCTAATAAACTACCATGATAAACTGCTCTAATAAACTACCCTAATAAACTGCTCTAATAAACTACCCTAATAAACTGCCCTGATAAACTGGTCTAATAAACTGCCCTGATAAACTGGTCTAATAAACGGCCCTGATAAACTGCTGTAATAAACTACCATGATAAACTAATCAAATAAACTACCCTGATAAACTGTTCTAATAAACTACAATGTTAAACTGCTCTAATAAACTGCCCTGATAAACTGCTCTAATAAACTACCATGATAAACTGCTCTAATAAACTACCATGATAAACTGCTCTAATAAACTACCATGATAAACTGCTCTAATAAACTGCTCTAATAAAATACCATGATAAACTACCATAATAAACTGCTCTAATAAACTACCATGATAAACTGCTCTAATAAGCTACCATGATAAACTGCTCTAATAAAATACCATAATAAACTGCTCTAATAAACTACCATGATAAACTGCTCTAATAAACTACCCTAATAAACTGCTCTAAAAAACTACCCTAATAAACATCCCTGATAAACTTGTCTAATAAACTGCCCTGATAAACGTCTAATAAACGGTCCTGATAAACTGCTCTAATAAACTGCCCTGAAACTGCTCTAATAAACTGCCCTGATAAACTGATCTAATAAACTACCGTGATAAACTGCTCTAATTAACTGCTATAAACAACCACCATGATAAACTGCTCTAATAAACTGCCCTGATAAACTGCTCTAATAAACTACCATGAGAAACTGCTCTAATAAACTGCTCTAATAAACTGCTGTAATAAACTGCTCTAATAAACTACCCTGATAAACTGCTCTAATAAACTACCATGATAAACTGCTCTAATAAACTGCTCTAATAAACTGCTGTAATAAACTGCTCTAATAAACTACTATGATAAACTGCTCTAATAAACTGCTCTAATAAACTACCATAATAAACTACCATAATAAACTGCTCTAATAAACTACCATGATAAGCTGCTCTAATAAACTACCATGATAAACTGCTCTAATAAACTACCATAATAAACTTCTCTAATAAACTACCATGATAAACTGCTCTAATAAACTACCATGATAAACTGCTCTAATAAACTACCATGATAAACTGCTCTAATAAACTACCCTAATAAACTGCTCTAATAAACTACCCTAATAAACTGCCCTGATAAACTGTTCTAATAAACTACCATGAGAAACTGCTCTAATAAACTGCCCTGATAAACTGCTCTTATAAACTACCATAATAAACTGCTCTAATAAACTACCATGATAAACTGCTCTAATAAACTGCCCTGATAAACTGCTCTAATAAACTACCATGATAAACTGCTCTAATAAACTACCCTGATAAACTGCCCTGACAAACTACCCTGATAAACTGCCCTGACAAACTACCCTGATCAGCTGTCTCTGTTTGAATGTCTTAATTTAATCAATTAATTTTAGTCCAGCCTAAACCAAGATGGCGGTTGTTGTAACAAGTCCCGCCGGAGCAAGAGAGTTTAGGACAGGGGTGATGTGGTTGCTGATAACAAAGGTACCTGAACATGTTAAAGCTTAAAAGGTACTTGAACGCGTGTCAAGGTCACTCACCGTCTCAACAAAGAAAAACAGAGTTGGGGCAAAGAATGTGGACAGGTAGGAGCTGACCACTGGCGTTCCGATTTGGGTAGGGGGAGAATGAGTGACAGAAGAATTGGCAGCGGAGCTTGCTGCGATAGATGAGTGACAGGTGTGCAAAGTATTTCGTTCCAATGGCGACTGAAAAGAGCCATCGCCCTAGATCCATTGGTCAGCTTTGATACTGCTTTAGTGTATATAACACGAGACAAAGTTTAGATCAAGAGGCTGGATGGAGAGAGGAGGAGAGCAAATGACTGAATGTAGATAGGAGTCTGGTTTAGCTCACCGACTTAGATAGAGGAGCGATTGAGAGACTGTTGGACGAATGTTAGTGATAGAACAGGATCGCTCAAATAGGTGTGTGAGTTTTGTATTAATAGATAATCTGAACGTGTGTTGTAAGCAGGACACATTGTGGACGAAGTATGTACAGATCGCCCGCCTGAGGGGATTTGTGTGAGGAAGTTTTTGATAAGGTGTATTGAGGATGCAGTTAAAGAGATGTGTGTGTGATGTGTGTAAGCAATAGAACTGGGTAATGATAGTTGGGAATTCCATCAAGAGCTAGTGCTTATAATTTCCGTTTTAGTTAATATGTATTTTATATATATATATATATATATATATATATATATATATATATATATATATATATATATATATATATATATATATATATAATATAGGAATATTTAGTTAAGATGATATGTATTGTATTGTGTTTGTAATTTCACTACTCATTTTTCTGGTATGAGTATTATAAAATAAATATGCAATCTGCTGTGTGATATATTATTTGCTGTGTGTGGTCATGAATGATGTGGATGAGTGTGATACTGTTCTAAGTTAGAATAACCCTAGGGCAAACAGTGGGATCTGCCACATTGTCACCAGATACTCTGTCCTTCATAGTTGACTGGTCAGCTGTCAATCTTTCTTAGCTACTATCCTCTTGAATCCAGGCTAATGAGAGCCCTTTATACCTTTTCCGCTCGTTCATCATTCTTCACGACCCACCGAGCTGGTTAACGGAACAACGCCAGGTCAACTAAAACTGACCTCTGGCTGCTGAATAATTCATTCTATTTTTGTCCCAACTAATTTTAGCTCCAGAGAATAAACTGCTGCCTCAATCCCTTATGTTTTCCTGGACAGTGGGCCTGTTACATACTGCACCCTGATACATAACCCTGTTACACAATCATTTGCAGTTTCATCATTATACAAAGATACCAAAGATATGGACAATGTTACAGGCTGGTGAGACAGTCCAATCAAATTCGTCCATCAACCAAAATATAGACAATACCTACATTAATCGAACAATCTTTACTTCAATAGCAAGACATGGTGAACTAATATTCACCAGCCAGGACTTTCAGCAATCACACACGCAGACAGTACTTCCACCAACCAGACAGTACTTCCACCAACCAGACAGTACTTCCACCAACCAGACAGTACTTCCATCAACCAGACAGTACTTCCACCAACCAGACAGTACTTCCACCAACCAGACAGTACTTCTACCAAGCAGACAGTACTTCTACTAAACCAGACAGTACTTCCACCAGTCAGACAATACTTCTACCAACCAGACAGTACTTCCACCAACCAGACAGTACTTCCACCAGTCAGACAATACTTCTACTAAACCAGACAGTACTTCCACCACAAAGACAGTACTTCCCTCAGTCAGACAGTATTTTCACCAGTAAGACAGTACTTTTACCAACCAGACACTACTTCCACCAGTCAGACAGTACTTCCACAGTCAGACAGTACTTTCACCAGTCAGACAGTACTTCCACCAGTCAGACAGTACTTCCACCAACCAGACAATACATCCACCAAACAGACAATACATCCGCCAAACAAACTCATGAGCCACCGCCCACCTTTGACTCGCCAGAAGCGATGGCCCTGATGGCATGACGTGCTGCTATAGACGTTGATGTGGTTGGCGAGAAGGTGCTCCTCTCGGTGGCGGCACTGTGGGCTAACTGGCGGTCGGCCTCGTTGGTGGCACTGGGCAGTCTGCTGAGGGTGGCCTGATTTCCGCTCTGTTCGAGTCCTAGTATATATCCAGGCATGACCTGCAGGGGGCGTGAGACTTGTCAATGTGGCGGAATATGTGGTGAGTTTGTGCGAATGTGGTGAGTTTGTGTGAATGTGGTGAGTTTGTGTGAATGTGGTGATTGTGTGTGAATGTGGTGAGTTTGTGCGAATGTGGTGAGTTTTTGTGAATTTGGTGAGTTTGTGTAAATGCAGTGAGTTTGTGTGAATGTGGTGAGTTTGTTTGAATGTGATGAGATTGTGTGAATGTTAGTTTGTGTAAATGTGGTGAGTTTTTGTGAATGTGATGAGTTTGTGTGAATGTGCGTTTATGTGAATGTGGTGAGTTTGTGTGAATGTGGTGCGTTTATGTGAATGTGGTGAGTGTATGTGGATGTGAGTTTATGCGAATGTTGTGAGTTTGTGTAAATGTGAATTTGTGTGAATGTGGTGAGTTTGTGTGAATGTAGTGAATTTTTGTGAATGTGATGAGTTTGTGTAAGTGTGGTGAATGTATGTGAATGTGATGAGTTTGTGTGAATGTGGTAAGTTTGTGTGAATGTGATGGGTTTGTGTGAATGTTGTGAATTTATGTGAATGTGATAAGTTTGAGTGAATGTTGTGAGTTTGTATGAATGTGAATTTGTGTGAATGTGGTGAGTTTGTGTGAATGTAGTAAATTTTAGTGAATGTAGTGAGCTTGTATGAGTGTAGTGAGTTTGTATGAATGTGATGAGTTTGTGTGAATGTAGTGAGTTTGTGTGAATATTGTGAGTTTGTGTGAATGTAATGAATTTGTGTGAATGTAGTGAGTTTGTATGAATGTGATGAGTTTGTGTGAATGTAGTGAGTTTGTGTGAATGTGATGAGTTTGTGTGAATGTAGTGAGTTTGTATGAATGTGATGAGTTTGTGTGAATGTAGTGAGTTTGTGTGAATGTGATGAGTTTGTGTGAATGTAATGAGTTTGTGTGAATGTGAAGTTTGTGTGAATGTAGTGAGTTTGTCTGAATGTGGCTATGCTGTGAACGATGAATATATTATCCATATTACTAATTGTGCTTCTTGTGCTCTTTATGGTGGGCTAACATTGATTGACCGAGCTTGACAGGTATCAAGCTGTGGGTGTGAGGCTTGTGTCTCTGGGTGTGAGGCTGGTGTCTCTGGGTGTGAGGCTTGTGTCTCTGGGTGTGAGGCTGGTGTCTCAGTCTCAGGGTGTGAGGCTGGTGTCTCTGGGTGTGAGGCTTGTGTCTCTGGGTGTGAGGCTGGTGTCTCAGTCTCAGGGTGTGAGGCTGGTGTCTCTGGGTGTGAGGCTGGTGTCTCAGGGTGTGAGGCTGGTGTCTCAGGGTGTGAGGCTTGTGTCTCTGGGTGTGAGGCTGGTGTCTCAGTCTCAGGGTGTGAGGCTTGTGTCTCTGGGTGTGAGGCTGGTGTCTCAGGGTGTGAGGCTGGTGTCTCTGGGTGTGAGGCTGGTGTCTCAGGGTGTGAGGCTTGTGTCTCTGGGTGTGAGGCTGGTGTCTCAGTCTCAGGGTGTGAGGCTTGTGTCTCTGGGTGTGAGGCTGGTGTCTCAGGGTGTGAGGCTTGTGTCTCTGGGTGTGAGGCTGGTGTCTCTGGGTGTGAGGCTTGTGTCTCTGGGTGTGAGGCTGGTGTCTCTGGGTGTGAGGCTTGTGTCTCTGGGTGTGAGGCTTGTGTCTCTGGGTGTGAGGCTGGTGTCTCTGGGTGGGAGGCTTGTGTCTCTGGGTGTGAAGCTTGTGTCTCTGGGTGTGAGGCTGGTGTCTCTGGGTGTGAGGCTGGTGTATCTGGGTGTGAGTCTGGTGTCTCTGGGTGTGAGGCTTGTATGTATTGGTGTGAAGGTTTCATGTGGCTATAGCAAGTATCTGTGAGTGTGAGGCTTGTACGTGTGGCTGAGGCTAGTATGTGTTTGTGTAAAGTGTGTATGTATGGCTGAGGCTAGGGTGTATGTGAGGCTAAAGCTAGTATATGTGGCTAAGGCTTGTATGTGTGGGTGTGAGGCTTGTATGTATGAATGTGAGACTTGTATGTGAGGCTTAGGCTAGTATGTGAGGCTAAAGATAGTATGTGTGGCTGATGCTAGCATGTATGGCTGAGGCTAGCGTGTATGTGAGGCTAGCGTGTATGTGAGGCTAGCATGTATGTGAGGCTAGCGTGCAAGTGAGGCTAGCGTGGATATGATGCTAGCGTGTATGTGAGGCTAGCGTGTATGTAAGACTAGCGTGTATGTGAGGCTAGCGTGTATGGGAGGCTAGCGTGTATGTGAGGCTAGCGTGTATGTGAGGCTAGCGTGTAAGTGAGGCTAGCGTGTAAATGAGGCTAGCATGTATGTAAGACTAGCGTGTATGTGAGGCTAGCGTGTATGTGAGGCTAGCGTGTATATGAGGCTAGCGTGTAAGTGAGGCTAGCATGTATGTAAGACTAGCGTGTATGTGAAGCTAGCGTGTATGTGAAGCTAGCGTGTATGTGACGCTAGCGTGTATGTGAGGCTAGCGTGTATGTGTAGCAGGTCTACATGTATCTTGGACACTTGGACCATTTGTAAAGTACACATGTAGCAGAGATGCTTAAGACTGTGAACTACAGGGTTACAACACGTAATACTGGACGTTCGACTTCAACATAGAAAACACTCAATCTTACGTTAGCCATGAAACAGGGTAATTCAATTATTGACAAGAGGGTTGGTTACAACAGTCTCACACAGAACTAACTAACACAGAGGGTTGATTACAACAGTCTCCCACAGAACTAACTAACACAGAGGGTTGGTTACAACAGTCTCACACAGAACTAACTAACACAGAGGGTTGGTTACAACAATCTCAAAGAGAACTAACTAATCTTGACATGTCACATATTAACTAACACAGAGGTTTTAAGCATGAGCTATTGATGGAACCCATGTAACTAAATCACCCATGTTTTCGGTCTACTTTCCCTACTACGAATCCTACACTTGATCTAATCCGTCTTGATACAAATTAGTGGCCACCTATCCTCTGCTTCTTCTTCTTCGTACGCTGTTTACAGCGATATACGTTGCACTTTTTTGTTAAGCCTGTGGCCCAGTGCATCCGATTTCAACAGGCGTTTCTGTAGGGATGCCCTCCTTAGCCTTTGGCTGTCCCCAGCTTATCTGCAAGGCAGCAGTTGTTTGTGGTCAGAGTTGTCTCTCTTGGGGAAGTTTTCTTGCAGGACTATCGAGTCTTCCCCACTCGTGTCTATATGGCGTGGTGATGATATGATATGATATGATATGATATGATATGATATGATATGATATGATGGACTGTATGTACTAGTTTTTCAAGTATCTTGGAAGAGAGGCAATCCAATGTGTCTGTGTCCCAGGATCGTCACGTCCTGCCAAAAACGTAGCATATGCATGTGAGTGGGGTATCTTCTTGCTCCCTTTATTTTCTCGGCTTCTCTGCAGTGATAGTACGCCTAGCATTCCCCACCACCTGGGAGGTTGTCACAATAGGGCAGAGGTGCAATGTCCACTGGCCTGCATCTCTTCTGCGTCCATTGGGATGACTGATAGCAGACATAGGCAAAGAACGAAGCAGGAGTGCTTTTAACCAGGGGACAAGCCTGGTCATGGCACGGAGATGTTGTTCGCCTGGTGTGCGGACATATCTCATGATCAAGGGCAGTTCATGATCAGTTCGCAGTGAGGTGGCTGCTCTACTGCTTACGACACCCCGACCGAGAACTAAGTCTTCTACTAGTGGTTTCGCACCTCAACGCTGTATGGGGTGAATATCGAGCAGCTCCCCGCCCGCTTTGATCGGTGGGACGGCAGAGACCTCTTTCTGCGGCTCGACCGGGTCAGGCTGAGACGCGAGCCCCAGGTTCCAACCATATCGTTGCCTCCCGTCTCAGTGGTGCTGAGATTCAGGGCGGGATTCAGGCTTAGAAGCGTTGGGCCGTAATCCCTCAGATGGTAGCCTCGCAGCATTGGCTTATCAGCCAAGCACGTGGGTCAAATTTCTGAGATCTGCGATTCCTCTCGGATTAAGCAGGATTACCGTAGCAACGCCTTGTCATTAGTAGGGAAAAACTGACCTGTCTTCCGAGGGTCTAATACCAGCACCCGTTCCCTATTAAACCCAACGAATCAAGAGAGAGTTATTTGTCAGTCAATAACCAAGTGTCCTCTTCTTCTTCTTCTTCTTCTTCTTCTTCTTCTTCTTCTTCTTTTCTTCGTACGCTGTTAAACAACCTGTATTTTTTCGAAAAAAGCATTGGTCATCCTGAGGCTGTCGACACTGCCATAGAGCTTGTCTAGTGTTGCCACTGGTGATGGACACATGTGCTTTCTCTGGTCCTCGTATGTCGGACAGTTTTGCAGCAGATGTTCAGCGGTCATTTTCAGGGTACAAGTGCATTCGTCAGTGCCACCTATCTTCAGTTTATGACCAAGTGTCTGAAACCTGCGATTCCTCTCAAATTGGGCAGGATTACCGTAGCAACGTCCTGTCATTCGTAGGGTAAAACTGACCTGTCTTCCGAGGGTCTAATTCCAGCACACGTTCAATATTTGACCCAACGAAAGTGCTCTCGGCATTTCAGTGTTGGCGTGTTGAGTCAAATTAAGACGGACGTAATCAACGCGAGCTAATGACTCGCACTTAGTAGGAATTCCTCGTTCCTGGGGAAGAATTACAAGTCCCAGTCCCTAGCACGAAGGAGATTCAACGGGTTTTCCAACCCTTTCGGGTCAGGGAAGCATCCACGCTGATTCCTTCAGTGTAGCGCGCGTGCGGCCCCCGGACATCTAAGGGCATCACAGACCTGTTATTGCTCAATCTCGTGTGGCTAAACGCCACTCATCCCTCGAAGAAGTTGCGCCGGCGCATCGAGGGACCGGCTAACTATTTAATAGGTTAGAGTCTCGTTCGTTATTGGAATTAACCAGACAAATCGCTCCACCAACTAAGAAGGCCGCAGGGACCGACTGACGGACGGATGGTTGTTCCGTCCCTCACTCCGTCGACCTAGGACCGCCTGGCAGGGGCCCGTACACACACCAACCGACCGACCGGGCTCGCTCGGGGAGGGATGGCAGCGCTCTGTGCAGAACGGATCCCAACGGCCCCGGCGATGATTTTCACTCGGACTGGAGACGATTTTTGCCTTCCGACCTGCCCTTCTCCGACCGGTTGGTCGGGCGAGGACAGGGCCTTTAGGCACGATTCCTGCTTTACGATTGCCGGTCCCAAGCTCATTGCAAGAGAAGGACCACTAGCGAGACGAACTGTCGAGATTGGCTATACGCGCTAGCCTTCGACGAACCTCACGGACTGACAAAGCTTCTCGATTCGAAATACAGTAACGCACCGCTACCAGCAGTACGATGCCACCAACTTGGTCCCGCTCGATAGCCGGGGAGACGCTTGGTAGGCAAGCCCGCGCTCACTCCGCCTGGCGGGACTGAGATAGCTGTACGAACACTGGATGCGAGTCAATCGAGCGACCGAGAGACCAGCCCCAGACGGCCATTTATCTAACTCGTTGTCTCTGCCATTCCCTCCTGGCTGTGGGTTCGTTGAGGACTCTGCCTCTCTCTGGTTGACTGAGGCTGAGGCTGTAAACAAGATCTTCTCACATGGGTTAGATTGAACTCATGAAAGAGGCTTAGGATACAACTCACTCTTGGACCCATGACTGAACAAACTATGGAATTTAGTCAGAGCCATGAAACACCATCAAATAAACAAATTACCATCAAGCAGGGCGACAACATGCTTACCGGAAAAAAGCAGCGAACGCCTTTACAGAACATTATACCAGAGAAAACCACATTGATGTCCCTACAGACAGGCATACAGACATAAGTGAAGAACAATAGAGCCACGACAACATCAAGATGGCACCAGAGGAGCACATGATGGCAAAACTAACAATGAATGAAATGAATGAGGCCATGAGAACTTTAAAGAAAAAGAAATCGCCCGGAAAAGATGGGGTAACAAATGAAATGCTGAAGGGGTTGGGCCAAACAGCAAAGAGAAAGTTACTGTCAGTCTTGAACCAATGCTGGGAAAGGAAAATTATACCGCAGGCATGGAAAGATGCTGTACTTATACCTGTACCAAAGAAATAAAAAGATAGAACAGATCCAAATGGATACAGGCCTATCAGTCTACTGAGCTGTGTAGGTAAACTGATAGAGCGTATGATAAACACCAGACTGATGTGGCACCTGGAAGAAAAACACATATTAATTCCACAGCAAGCAGGATTTAGACAACACAGATCCACTGAGGACCAGATCACTCTCATAGCACAGGAAATAGAGGATGCTTACCAAGAGAAAAAGCGTACAGTAGCAGCGGTTTGGGTCGATCTATAGAAGGCCTTTGACAAGGTGTGGAAAGAGGGACTTAAAGTCAAGCTACGAAGAAGTGAAGTATCTGGAAAAATGTAAAGATGGATCAGCCACTATCTCGAAAACAGAACAGCCAGAGTTCAAGTATAAGGGCAGATGAGCAAAAAGGTGACACTGGAGCAAGGAGTACCCCAAGGGGGAGTACTGTCAGCCACACTTTTTCTGGTGTATATTAAACAACATCACATAGAATATACCAAGAAGAGTCCACAGCTCCATGTTTGCAGACGATCTGGCTATGTGGACCTCTGAAAAAAATATCACCGTAGCAAACAATCGGATGCAGCAGGCCCTAACATCGTTGGAGGGGTGGGCGAACTCGTGGCTGGTCAAAATAAATGAAGAAAAAACAACATGTACGATATTCTCGCTTTCAAATAAACCCCAAAACACCAAAATAAGTCTTAACGGCAAACGTCAACCCAAACTACTTGGGCGTCACATTTGATCGGCGCATGACATGGAAAAGTCACATCGAGAGAAACCGAATGAGAGCCAGACAAAGAATGGCAATCATGAGGAAACTTGCTGGCACAAGCTGGGGAGCAGACGAAAGAATACTGAAGAAACTGTACACTGGAAGAGTGAGACCAGTTCTCGAGTATGGCATTGCGGCATGAGGTTAGCGTGTATGTGAGGCTAGCGCGTATGTGAGGCTAGCGTGTATGTGAGGTTAGCGTGTATGTGAGGCTAGCGTGTATGTGAGGTTAGCGTGTATGTGAGGCTAGCGTGTATGAGTGTACTGTGAGGGACCGTATGTGTATGTATTGGGGTATGTCTTTCCAGAGACTTACCATAATCTCCGAGGTGTCTTCCAGATATTGATATCCTGTTGCTGTGACAGTCAATGTTATGACACTCACCACCTGTCGGCGACCAGAAGAAAAGGTATCAGTTCTCACACACACACACACACACACACACACACACACACACACAAATACTGACACACACACACATAACATACACACATGATAGACTGGTTAATATTTCATAATGTACACCAAAAGCCTGGTGTCATTGTATCATTTGGATGTATAGACAGCAGGTTTCTAAACAGTGCACAGGACAGACTGATGTATGTGAAATTTATAGATAGACAGAGGAACAGGGCGTGGGACAGACTGAAGTATGTGCACTTTATAGACAGAAAAATAGACTGGTCGTGGGACAGACTGAGGTAAGTGCACTTTATAGACAGACAGATCAACTGTGCGTGGAACAGGCTGAGATGCCTGTTCCCTACGATTGGCTGTTAGTTCGATCTGTATGGGATCCGGCAGCCATCACCAGCCTTGTACAGCTGCCCCCCCCCACACAACCACACGAAGGCCAGCCATCACCAGCTCGCCCCCACACAACCACACGAAGGGCAGGCATCACCAGCTGGCCCCCACACAACCGCACGAAGGGCAGCCATCACCAGCCTTGTACAGCTGGCCCCCACACAACCACACGAAGGGCAGCCATCACCAGCCTTGTACAGCTGGCCCACACACAACCACACGAAGGGCAGCCATCAGCAGCTGGCCCCCAAACAACCACACGAAGGGTAGCCATCACCAGCCTTGTACAGCTGGCCCCCACACAACCACACGAAGGATAGCGACCACCAGCTGGCCCCCCACACAACCATACGAAGGGCAGCCATCACCAGCTGGCCCCACACAACCACACGAAGGGCAGCCATCACCAGCTGCCCCAACACAACCATACGAAGGGCAGCCATCACCAGCCTTATACAGCTGCCCCCACACAACCACACGAAGGGCAGCCATCACCAGCTGGCCCCACACAACCACACGAAGGGCAGCCATCACCAGCAGGCCCCACACACCACACGAAGGGCAGCCATCACCAGCTGGCCCCCACACAACCACACGAAGGACAGCCATCACCAGCTGGCCTCACACAACCACACGAAGGGCAGCCATCACCAGCTGGCCCCCACACAACCACACGAAGGACAGCCATCACCAGCTGGCCCCACACAACCACACGAAGGGCAACCATCACCAGCTGGCCCCCACACAACCACATGAAGGGCAGCCACCACCAGCTGCCCCAACACAGCCACACGAAGGGCAGCCATCACCACGCCTTGTACAGCTGGGCTACACACAACCACACGAAGGGCAACCATCACCAGCTGGCCTCCACACAACCACACGAAGGACAGCCATCACCAGCTGGCCCCACACAACCACACAAAGGGCAGCCATCACCACGCCTTGTACAGCTGGCCCCCACACAACCACACAAAGGGCAGCCATCACCAGCTGGCCCCACACAACCACACGAAGGGCAGCCATCACCAGCAGGCCCCACACACCACACGAAGGGCAGCCATCACCAGCTGGCCCCCACACAACCACACGAAGGACAGCCATCACCAGCTGGCCCCACACAACCACACGAAGGGCTGCCATCACCAGCTGGCCCCCACACAACCACACGAAGGACAGCCATCACCAGCTGGCCACACACAACCACACGAAGGGCAACCATCACCAGCTGGCCCCCACACAACCACACAAAGGGCAGCCATCACCAGCTGGCCCCCACACAACCACATGAAGGGCAGCCACCACCAGCTGCCCCCACACAACCACACGAAGGGCAGCCATCACCACGCCTTGTACAGCTGGGCTACACACAACCACACGAAGGGCAGCCATCACCAGCTGGCCCCCACACAACCACACGAAGGGCAGCTACCACCAGCTGCCCCCACACAACCACACGAAGGGCATCCATCACCAGCTATCTCCCACACAACCACACGAAGGACAGCCATCACCAGCTGGCCCCACACAACCACATGAAGGGCAACCATCACCAGCTGGCCCCCACACAACCACACGAAGGACAGCCATCACCAGCTGGGCTACACACAACCACACGAAGGGCAGCCATCACCAGCTGGCCCCCACACAACCACACAATTGGCAGCCATCACCAGCTGACCCCCACACAACCACACGACGGGCAGCTATCACCAGCTGCCCCCCCACACAACCACACGAAGGGCAGTCATCACCAGCTGGCCCCCACACAACCACACGAAGGGCAGCCATCACCAGCTGCCCCCACACAACCACACGAAGGGCAGCCATCACCAGCTGGCCCTAACACAACCACACGAAGGGCAGCCATCACCAGCTGGCCCCAACACAACCACACAAATGGCAGCCATCACCAGCTGACCCCCACACAACCACACGAAGGGCAGTGGGAGGGTGACGAGCCGATAGGATGAGGAGAGGACACAAAAGCCACTGTACCCAGCTGGTTGTACCCAGGCGATTGTACCCAGCTCACACGTGGGACAGGACTCACCTCACATCTGGGACATGACTCACCTCACACCTGGGACAGGCCTCACCTCATAGTTGGGACATGACTCACCTCACACCTGGGAAAGGACTCACCTCACACCTGGGACAGGCCTCACCTCACACCTGGGACAGGACTCACCTGGTAGCTGCTAGCAGATGATGGGTACCTCGAGGAGCTGGCGACGCACGGTGACTGGCACATGGCAGCCTGGGCACAGAACTGCTCGGCCGCAAGGCACGTTCTCACTGTTGATGTGGCGGACGCACAGCTTGAGGTGCACGAGTTACTGCTGTAACAGTAGGCCCCACCTGCACAGGTGGGTTTGAGGAGCTGTGGAGCAGATGATACATGCTAGATGAGGTGGGTTTGAGGAGCTGTGGAGCAGATGATACATGCTAGATGAGGTGGGTTTGAGGAGCTGTGGAGCAGATGGGGAGATGGCATGCTTGAGCAGGTGGGTTTGTGGAGCTGTGGGCGAGGTGAGACATTCTAGATGAGGTGGGTTTGTGGAGCTGTAGGCGAGGTGAGACATGCTAGAAGAGGTGGGTTTGTAGAGCTGTGGGCGAGATGTGGAATGCTAGAGTGGGATTTGGAAATGAACGGAGATAACATCTAGACTAGACATGGAACACATTAGCAGACACGATCTCTAAAAGACCTTCAGGTAAAGTGACATGGACATTACATTATCTATGACAGAAACACACGTAAAGTGACATTGGCAGTACATTATCTTTGACAGAAACACACATAAATTGACATGGAAATTAAATTATCTATGACAGAAACACACGTAAATTGACATTACATTATCAATGACAGAAACACACGTAAAGTGACATATAGACAAAGTATGTGACAGACCACCAAGTAAAGTGACATGTAGCTGAACATGGCGTGATCTGTGACACTTACCAGTACGATCAAGCTGGACCCTGACAGGCTGCTAGAGACCATCATGTGCCACCCTATTATCTTCCCGACCACCGAGAATTCTGAGGCCTGTAGCAGATAGATAGCGCTCGTGCCATCACCCGTTAGAGCTTCCTTGCCGTTAAATGGAGGCCCGGCCAATGACAGGGGCGGATCTGAGTGTTGGAAAACAGGACTTGGGTCTCGCATTTCAAACATGATTTACACTGTCAGAGACATAGAGGCCGTTACCTGCACGTGTTGGATCTAGGCTACACTGTCAGAGACATAGAGGCCGTTACCTGCACGTGTTGGATCTAGGCTACACTGTCAGAGACATAGAGGCCGTTACCTGCTCGCGTTGGATCTAGGCTACACTGTCAGAGACATAGAGGCCGTTACCTGCACGTGTTGGATCTAGGCTACACTGTCAGAGACATAGAGGCCGTTACCTGCACGTGTTGGATCTAGGCTACATCGTGAGAGACATAGAGGCCGTTACCTGCACGCGTTGGATCTAGGCTACATCGTGAGAGACATAGAGGCCGTTACCTGCACGTGTTGGATCTAGGCTACATCGTGAGAGACATAGAGGCCGTTACCTGCACGCGTTGGATCTAGGCTACATCGTGAGAGACATAGAGGCCGTTACCTGCACGTGTTGGATCTAGGCTACATCGTGAGAGACATAGAGGCCGTTACCTGCACGTGTTGGATCTAGGCTACACTGTCAGAGACATAGAGGCCGTTACCTGCACGCGTTGGATCTAGGCTACACTGTCAGAGACATAGAGGCCGTTACCTGCACGTGTTGGATCTAGGCTACACTGTCAGAGACATAGAGGCCGTTACCTGCACGTGTTGGATCTAGGCTACACTGTCAGAGACATAGAGGCCGTTACCTGCACGTGTTGGATCTAGGCTACATCGTGAGAGACATAGAGGCCGTTACCTGCACGTGTTGGATCTAGGCTACATCGTGAGAGACATAGAGGCCGTTACCTGCACGCGTTGTATCTAGGCTACATCGTGAGAGACATAGAGGCCGTTACCTGCACGTGTTGGATCTAGGCTACACTGTCAGGGACATAGAGGCCGTTACCTGCACGTGTTGGATCTAGGCTACACTGTCAGAGACATAGAGGCCGTTACCTGCACGCGTTGGATCTAGGCTACACTGTCAGAGACATAGAGGCCGTTACCTGCACGTGTTGGATCTAGGCTACACTGTCAGAGACATAGAGGCCGTTACCTGCACGTGTTGGATCTAGGCTACATCGTGAGAGACATAGAGGCCGTTACCTGCACGCGTTGGATCTAGGCTACATCGTGAGAGACATAGAGGCCGTTACCTGCACGTGTTGGATCTAGGCTACATCGTGAGAGACATAGAGGCCGTTACCTGCACGCGTTGGATCTAGGCTACATCGTGAGAGACATAGAGGCCGTTACCTGCACGTGTTGGATCTAGGCTACACTGTCAGAGACATAGAGGCCGTTACCTGCACGCGTTGGATCTAGGCTACACTGTCAGAGACATAGAGGCCGTTACCTGCACGTGTTGGATCTAGGCTACACTGTCAGAGACATAGAGGCCGTTACCTGCACGTGTTGGATCTAGGCTACACTGTCAGAGACATAGAGGCCGTTACCTGCACGTGTTGGATCTAGGCTACATCGTGAGAGACATAGAGGCCGTTACCTGCACGTGTTGGATCTAGGCTACACTGTCAGAGACATAGAGGCCGTTACCTGCACGTGTTGGATCTAGGCTACATCGTGAGAGACATAGAGGCCGTTACCTGCACGTGTTGGATCTAGGCTACACTGTCAGAGACATAGAGGCCGTTACCTGCACGTGTTGGATCTAGGCTACACTGTCAGAGACATAGAGGCCGTTACCTGCACGTGTTGGATCTAGGCTACATCGTGAGAGACATAGAGGCCGTTACCTGCACGTGTTGGATCTAGGCTACACTGTCAGAGACATAGAGGCCGTTACCTGCACGCGTTGGATCTAGGCTACACTGTCAGAGATATAGAGGCCGTTACCTGCACGTGTTGGATCTAGGCTACACTGTCAGAGACATAGAGGCCGTTACCTGCACGTGTTGGATCTAGGCTACACTGTCAGAGACATAGAGGCCGTTACCTGCACGTGTTGGATCTAGGCTACACTGTCAGAGACATAGAGGCCGTTACCTGCACGTGTTGGATCTAGGCTACATCGTGAGAGACATAGAGGCCGTTGCCTGCACGTGTTGGATCTAGGCTACATCGTGAGAGACATAGAGGCCGTTACCTGCACGTGTTGGATCTAGGCTACATCGTGAGAGACATAGAGGCCGTTACTTGCTACGTGTTCGGCCTAGGATACATCGTGAGAGACATAGAGGCCGTTACCTGCACGCGTTGGATCTAGGCTACATCGTGAGAGACATAGAGGCCGTTACCTGCACGTGTTGGATCTAGGCTGCATCGTGAGAGACATAGAGGCCGTTACCTGCACGCGTTGGATCTAGGCTACATCGTGAGAGACATAGAGGCCGTTACCTGCACGTGTTGGATCTAGGCTACACTGTCAGAGACATAGAGGCCGTTACCTGCACGCGTTGGATCTAGGCTACACTGTCAGAGACATAGAGGCCGTTACCTGCACGTGTTGGATCTAGGCTACACTGTCAGAGACATAGAGGCCGTTACCTGCACGTGTTGGATCTAGGCTACACTGTCAGAGACATAGAGGCCGTTACCTGCACGTGTTGGATCTAGGCTACATCGTGAGAGACATAGAGGCCGTTACCTGCACGCGTTGGATCTAGGCTACATCGTGAGAGACATAGAGGCCGTTACCTGCACGTGTTGGATCTAGGCTACATCGTGAGAGACATAGAGGCCGTTACCTGCACGCGTTGGATCTAGGCTACATCGTGAGAGACATAGAGGCCGTTACCTGCACGTGTTGGATCTAGGCTACACTGTCAGAGACATAGAGGCCGTTACCTGCACGCGTTGGATCTAGGCTACACTGTCAGAGACATAGAGGCCGTTACCTGCACGTGTTGGATCTAGGCTACACTGTCAGAGACATAGAGGCCGTTACCTGCACGTGTTGGATCTAGGCTACACTGTCAGAGACATAGAGGCCGTTACCTGCACGTGTTGGATCTAGGCTACATCGTGAGAGACATAGAGGCCGTTACCTGCACGTGTTGGATCTAGGCTACACTGTCAGAGACATAGAGGCCGTTACCTGCACGTGTTGGATCTAGGCTACATCGTGAGAGACATAGAGGCCGTTACCTGCACGTGTTGGATCTAGGCTACACTGTCAAAGACATAGAGGCCGTTACCTGCACGTGTTGGATCTAGGCTACACTGTCAGAGACATAGAGGCCGTTACCTGCACGTGTTGGATCTAGGCTACATCGTGAGAGACATAGAGGCCGTTACCTGCACGTGTTGGATCTAGGCTACACTGTCAGAGACATAGAGGCCGTTACCTGCACGCGTTGGATCTAGGCTACACTGTCAGAGACATAGAGGCCGTTACCTGCACGTGTTGGATCTAGGCTACACTGTCAGAGACATAGAGGCCGTTACCTGCACGTGTTGGATCTAGGCTACACTGTCAGAGACATAGAGGCCGTTACCTGCACGTGTTGGATCTAGGCTACACTGTCAGAGACATAGAGGCCGTTACCTGCACGTGTTGGATCTAGGCTACATCGTGAGAGACATAGAGGCCGTTGCCTGCACGTGTTGGATCTAGGCTACATCGTGAGAGACATAGAGGCCGTTACCTGCACGTGTTGGATCTAGGCTACATCGTGAGAGACATAGAGGCCGTTACCTGCACGTGTTGGATCTAGGCTACATCGTGAGAGACATAGAGGCCGTTACCTGCACGCGTTGGATCTAGGCTACATCGTGAGAGACATAGAGGCCGTTACCTGCACGTGTTGGATCTAGGCTACACTGTCAGAGACATAGAGGCCGTTACCTGCACGCGTTGGATCTAGGCTACACTGTCAGAGACATAGAGGCCGTTACCTGCACGTGTTGGATCTAGGCTACACTGTCAGAGACATAGAGGCCGTTACCTGCACGTGTTGGATCTAGGCTACACTGTCAGAGACATAGAGGCCGTTACCTGCACGTGTTGGATCTAGGCTACATCGTGAGAGACATAGAGGCCGTTGCCTGCACGTGTTGGATCTAGGCTACATCGTGAGAGACATAGAGGCCGTTACCTGCACGTGTTGGATCTAGGCTACATCGTGAGAGACATAGAGGCCGTTACTTGCTACGTGTTCGGCCTAGGATACATCGTGAGAGACATAGAGGCCGTTACCTGCACGCGTTGGATCTAGGCTACATCGTGAGAGACATAGAGGCCGTTACCTGCACGTGTTGGATCTAGGCTACATCGTGAGAGACATAGAGGCCGTTACCTGCACGTGTTGGATCTAGGCTACACTGTCAGAGACATAGAGGCCGTTACCTGCACGCGTTGGATCTAGGCTACACTGTCAGAGACATAGAGGCCGTTACCTGCACGTGTTGGATCTAGGCTACACTGTCAGAGACATAGAGGCCGTTACCTGCACGTGTTGGATCTAGGCTACACTGTCAGAGACATAGAGGCCGTTACCTGCACGTGTTGGATCTAGGCTACATCGTGAGAGACATAGAGGCCGTTACCTGCACGTGTTGGATCTAGGCTACACTGTCAGAGACATAGAGGCCGTTACCTGCACGTGTTGGATCTAGGCTACACTGTCAGAGACATAGAGGCCGTTACCTGCACGTGTTGGATCTAGGCTACATCGTGAGAGACATAGAGGCCGTTACCTGCACGTGTTGGATCTAGGCTACACTGTCAGAGACATAGAGGCCGTTACCTGCACGCGTTGGATCTAGGCTACACTGTCAGAGACATAGAGGCCGTTACCTGCACGGGTTGGATCTAGGCTACACTGTCAGAGACATAGAGGCCGTTACCTGCACGTGTTGGATCTAGGCTACATCGTGAGAGACATAGAGGCCGTTACCTGCACGTGTTGGATCTAGGCTACACTGTCAGAGACATAGAGGCCGTTACCTGCACGCGTTGGATCTAGGCTACACTGTCAGAGACATAGAGGCCGTTACCTGCACGTGTTGGATCTAGGCTACACTGTCAGAGACATAGAGGCCGTTACCTGCACGTGTTGGATCTAGGCTACACTGTCAGAGACATAGAGGCCGTTACCTGCACGTGTTGGATCTAGGCTACACTGTCAGAGACATAGAGGCCGTTACCTGCACGTGTTGGATCTAGGCTACATCGTGAGAGACATAGAGGCCGTTACCTGCACGCGTTGGATCTAGGCTACATCGTGAGAGACATAGAGGCCGTTACCTGCACGTGTTGGATCTAGGCTACATCGTGAGAGACATAGAGGCCGTTACCTGCACGTGTTGGATCTAGGCTACACTGTCAGAGACATAGAGGCCGTTACCTGCACGCGTTGGATCTAGGCTACACTGTCAGAGACATAGAGGCCGTTACCTGCACGTGTTGGATCTAGGCTACACTGTCAGAGACATAGAGGCCGTTACCTGCACGTGTTGGATCTAGGCTACACTGTCAGAGACATAGAGGCCGTTACCTGCACGTGTTGGATCTAGGCTACATCGTGAGAGACATAGAGGCCGTTACCTGCACGTGTTGGATCTAGGCTACACTGTCAGAGACATAGAGGCCGTTACCTGCACGTGTTGGATCTAGGCTACACTGTCAGAGACATAGAGGCCGTTACCTGCACGTGTTGGATCTAGGCTACATCGTGAGAGACATAGAGGCCGTTACCTGCACGTGTTGGATCTAGGCTACACTGTCAGAGACATAGAGGCCGTTACCTGCACGCGTTGGATCTAGGCTACACTGTCAGAGACATAGAGGCCGTTACCTGCACGTGTTGGATCTAGGCTACACTGTCAGAGACATAGAGGCCGTTACCTGCACGTGTTGGATCTAGGCTACACTGTCAGAGACATAGAGGCCGTTACCTGCACGTGTTGGATCTAGGCTACACTGTCAGAGACATAGAGGCCGTTACCTGCACGTGTTGGATCTAGGCTACATCGTGAGAGACATAGAGGCCGTTGCCTGCACGTGTTGGATCTAGGCTACATCGTGAGAGACATAGAGGCCGTTACCTGCACGTGTTGGATCTAGGCTACATCGTGAGAGACATAGAGGCCGTTACTTGCTACGTGTTCGGCCTAGGATACATCGTGAGAGACATAGAGGCCGTTACCTGCACGCGTTGGATCTAGGCTACATCGTGAGAGACATAGAGGCCGTTACCTGCACGTGTTGGATCTAGGCTACATCGTGAGAGACATAGAGGCCGTTACCTGCACGTGTTGGATCTAGGCTACACTGTCAGAGACATAGAGGCCGTTACCTGCACGCGTTGGATCTAGGCTACACTGTCAGAGACATAGAGGCCGTTACCTGCACGTGTTGGATCTAGGCTACACTGTCAGAGACATAGAGGCCGTTACCTGCACGTGTTGGATCTAGGCTACACTGTCAGAGACATAGAGGCCGTTACCTGCACGTGTTGGATCTAGGCTACACTGTCAGAGACATAGAGGCCGTTACCTGCACGTGTTGGATCTAGGCTACATCGTGAGAGACATAGAGGCCGTTGCCTGCACGTGTTGGATCTAGGCTACATCGTGAGAGACATAGAGGCCGTTACCTGCACGTGTTGGATCTAGGCTACATCGTGAGAGACATAGAGGCCGTTACCTGCACGTGTTGGATCTAGGCTACACTGTCAGAGACATAGAGGCCGTTACCTGCACGCGTTGGATCTAGGCTACACTGTCAGAGACATAGAGGCCGTTACCTGCACGTGTTGGATCTAGGCTACACTGTCAGAGACATAGAGGCCGTTACCTGCACGTGTTGGATCTAGGCTACACTGTCAGAGACATAGAGGCCGTTACCTGCACGTGTTGGATCTAGGCTACATCGTGAGAGACATAGAGGCCGTTACCTGCACGTGTTGGATCTAGGCTACACTGTCAGAGACATAGAGGCCGTTACCTGCACGCGTTGGATCTAGGCTACACTGTCAGAGACATAGAGGCCGTTACCTGCACGTGTTGGATCTAGGCTACACTGTCAGAGACATAGAGGCCGTTACCTGCACGTGTTGGATCTAGGCTACACTGTCAGAGACATAGAGGCCGTTACCTGCACGTGTTGGATCTAGGCTACATCGTGAGAGACATAGAGGCCGTTACCTGCACGTGTTGGATCTAGGCTACACTGTCAGAGACATAGAGGCCGTTACCTGCACGTGTTGGATCTAGGCTACACTGTCAGAGACATAGAGGCCGTTACCTGCACGTGTTGGATCTAGGCTACATCGTGAGAGACATAGAGGCCGTTACCTGCACGTGTTGGATCTAGGCTACACTGTCAGAGACATAGAGGCCGTTACCTGCACGCGTTGGATCTAGGCTACACTGTCAGAGACATAGAGGCCGTTACCTGCACGGGTTGGATCTAGGCTACACTGTCAGAGACATAGAGGCCGTTACCTGCACGTGTTGGATCTAGGCTACATCGTGAGAGACATAGAGGCCGTTACCTGCACGTGTTGGATCTAGGCTACACTGTCAGAGACATAGAGGCCGTTACCTGCACGCGTTGGATCTAGGCTACACTGTCAGAGACATAGAGGCCGTTACCTGCACGTGTTGGATCTAGGCTACACTGTCAGAGACATAGAGGCCGTTACCTGCACGTGTTGGATCTAGGCTACACTGTCAGAGACATAGAGGCCGTTACCTGCACGTGTTGGATCTAGGCTACACTGTCAGAGACATAGAGGCCGTTACCTGCACGTGTTGGATCTAGGCTACATCGTGAGAGACATAGAGGCCGTTACCTGCACGCGTTGGATCTAGGCTACATCGTGAGAGACATAGAGGCCGTTACCTGCACGTGTTGGATCTAGGCTACATCGTGAGAGACATAGAGGCCGTTACCTGCACGTGTTGGATCTAGGCTACACTGTCAGAGACATAGAGGCCGTTACCTGCACGCGTTGGATCTAGGCTACACTGTCAGAGACATAGAGGCCGTTACCTGCACGTGTTGGATCTAGGCTACACTGTCAGAGACATAGAGGCCGTTACCTGCACGTGTTGGATCTAGGCTACACTGTCAGAGACATAGAGGCCGTTACCTGCACGTGTTGGATCTAGGCTACATCGTGAGAGACATAGAGGCCGTTACCTGCACGTGTTGGATCTAGGCTACACTGTCAGAGACATAGAGGCCGTTACCTGCACGTGTTGGATCTAGGCTACACTGTCAGAGACATAGAGGCCGTTACCTGCACGTGTTGGATCTAGGCTACATCGTGAGAGACATAGAGGCCGTTACCTGCACGTGTTGGATCTAGGCTACACTGTCAGAGACATAGAGGCCGTTACCTGCACGCGTTGGATCTAGGCTACACTGTCAGAGACATAGAGGCCGTTACCTGCACGTGTTGGATCTAGGCTACACTGTCAGAGACATAGAGGCCGTTACCTGCACGTGTTGGATCTAGGCTACACTGTCAGAGACATAGAGGCCGTTACCTGCACGTGTTGGATCTAGGCTACACTGTCAGAGACATAGAGGCCGTTACCTGCACGTGTTGGATCTAGGCTACATCGTGAGAGACATAGAGGCCGTTGCCTGCACGTGTTGGATCTAGGCTACATCGTGAGAGACATAGAGGCCGTTACCTGCACGTGTTGGATCTAGGCTACATCGTGAGAGACATAGAGGCCGTTACTTGCTACGTGTTCGGCCTAGGATACATCGTGAGAGACATAGAGGCCGTTACCTGCACGCGTTGGATCTAGGCTACATCGTGAGAGACATAGAGGCCGTTACCTGCACGTGTTGGATCTAGGCTACATCGTGAGAGACATAGAGGCCGTTACCTGCACGTGTTGGATCTAGGCTACACTGTCAGAGACATAGAGGCCGTTACCTGCACGCGTTGGATCTAGGCTACACTGTCAGAGACATAGAGGCCGTTACCTGCACGTGTTGGATCTAGGCTACACTGTCAGAGACATAGAGGCCGTTACCTGCACGTGTTGGATCTAGGCTACACTGTCAGAGACATAGAGGCCGTTACCTGCACGTGTTGGATCTAGGCTACACTGTCAGAGACATAGAGGCCGTTACCTGCACGTGTTGGATCTAGGCTACATCGTGAGAGACATAGAGGCCGTTGCCTGCACGTGTTGGATCTAGGCTACATCGTGAGAGACATAGAGGCCGTTACCTGCACGTGTTGGATCTAGGCTACATCGTGAGAGACATAGAGGCCGTTACCTGCACGTGTTGGATCTAGGCTACACTGTCAGAGACATAGAGGCCGTTACCTGCACGCGTTGGATCTAGGCTACACTGTCAGAGACATAGAGGCCGTTACCTGCACGTGTTGGATCTAGGCTACACTGTCAGAGACATAGAGGCCGTTACCTGCACGTGTTGGATCTAGGCTACACTGTCAGAGACATAGAGGCCGTTACCTGCACGTGTTGGATCTAGGCTACATCGTGAGAGACATAGAGGCCGTTACCTGCACGTGTTGGATCTAGGCTACACTGTCAGAGACATAGAGGCCGTTACCTGCACGTGTTGGATCTAGGCTACATCGTGAGAGACATAGAGGCCGTTACCTGCACGTGTTGGATCTAGGCTACACTGTCAGAGACATAGAGGCCGTTACCTGCACGCGTTGGATCTAGGCTACACTGTCAGAGACATAGAGGCCGTTACCTGCACGTGTTGGATCTAGGCTACACTGTCAGAGACATAGAGGCCGTTACCTGCACGTGTTGGATCTAGGCTACACTGTCAGAGACATAGAGGCCGTTACCTGCACGTGTTGGATCTAGGCTACACTGTCAGAGACATAGAGGCCGTTACCTGCACGTGTTGGATCTAGGCTACATCGTGAGAGACATAGAGGCCGTTGCCTGCACGTGTTGGATCTAGGCTACATCGTGAGAGACATAGAGGCCGTTACCTGCACGTGTTGGATCTAGGCTACATCGTGAGAGACATAGAGGCCGTTACTTGCTACGTGTTCGGCCTAGGATACATCGTCCCCGTTTGTATATCTCCAATACTTGCCCTACACACTTAACTACCTGAGTGGTATTGGAATGGATAGAATAAATAACTGTCACCTACCAAACATGTCATAAGGGGCGACTACACAAATTAGATGTGAGGTCATCAACCTCTTCACGTAAAACTATTGTTACAGATACTACCACTGCATATCCTTGAATACAGGCTACCTGTAAGGAGACAGCTTTAGTAATAGCCTTATGCTTCACAGGGAGCAGAAAGACAAAATAATATAAGGAATATCACGTGTTGTAGATATCCATATCTTGACAACGTGTGAGAGGATGTGTCCTGCCCCATTGGGTCAGCAGACGTGGTTGATGAACAAGAGAAGGGGACACAGAGACTGACCACAAGAGAAGGGGACACGACTGACCACATGAGAAGGGGACAATGAGACTGACCACAAGAGAAGGGAACACGACTGATAACAAGAGAAGGTAAAACGACTGACCACATGAGAAGGGGACACAGAGACTGACCACAAGAGAAGGGGACACAGAGACTGACCACAAGAGAAGGGGACACAGAGACTGACCACAAGAGAAGAGGACACAGAGACTGACCACAAGAGAAGGAGACACAAAGACTCACCACAACAGAAGGGGACACGACTGACCACAAGAGAAGAGGACACAGAGACTAACCACAAGAGAACGGGAAACGACTGACCACAAGAGAAGGAGACACAGAGACTAACCACAAGAGAACGGGAAACGACCGACCACAAGAGAAGGCGACACAGAGATTTACCACAAGAGAAGGGGAAACGACAGACCACAAGAGAAGGAGATACACAGACTTACCACAAGAGAAGGAAACACAGAGACTGACCACAAGAGAAGGGGAAACGACTGACCACAAGAGAAGGAGACACAGAGACTGACCACAACAGAAGTAGACACAGAGACTGACAACAAGAGAAGGGGGCACAGAGACTGACCACAAGAGAAGGGGACACATAGACTGACCACAAGAGAAGGGAACACAGAGACTGACTACAAGAGAAGGGGACACGACTGACCACAAGAGAAAGGGACACAGAGACTGACCACAAGAGAAGGGGACACAGAGACTGATCACAAGAGAAAGCGGACACAGACTGACCACAAGAGAAGGGGACACAGAGACTGACCACAAGAGAAGCAGATACAGAGACTGACCACAACAGAAGGCGACACAGAGACTGACCACAAGAGAAAAGAGACATAGAGACTGACCACAAGAGAAGGGGACACAAAGACTGACCACAAGAGAAGGAGACACAGAGACTGACCACAAGAGAAGGAGACACAGAGACGTAGCACAAGAGAAGTTACTGAACAGCGTGCTATGACAGTAATGAGACACAACTCTGTCAACACTCAGATCTTGATGTTCCTAACTGCTACTAATTCTGCACGACGTGTGCGTGTATCTGCGTGTGTGCGTGTGTGTGTGTGATTGCGTGTGCGTGCGCGTGTGCATTTGCGCGTTCGTGAATGTGTCTGCATGTGTGTGTGTGTGTGTGTGTGTGTGTGAAAGAGAGAGAGAGAGAGAGAGAGAGAGAGAGAGAGAGAGAGAGAGAGAGAGAGAGAGAGAGACATAGTGATGTGTAAATAGGGAGAAGCCGATAACTGAAAACCTTAAACATAAAAACAGGACAGGACATTTCTGTAAACATTTCCCTGACCTTTTGATTGAGGGGGGGGGGGGGGACTGCACAAAGTGAACATACGTACGACGTGCATGATGGTGTCACTTCTGATGTAAACAGCACATACCAACCGTCAAGTTTGCAAAATTTCATTATCCTCCGACTCATAGTTTCCTCGCCAGACTGTTGAAAACATGTCGGGTGTGATACGGAATCCGTCCAGAGTTGATCATCGAGCGGTGATTCTGTTTCTAACAGCTGAAGGATGTCGACCAGTTAACATTCATCGCAGAATGCTGGCAGTGTATGGTGACAAAAGTGTGGCGAAGACAACAGTGAAGAACTGGACTACGATGTTGACAAATCTTTCTGCGTTAAAGCTTTTCAAACATTATTTAAACGCTGGGACAAGTGCATAAACGTTGCAGGGGATTATATAATACATATAATGGCATTTTGACTTCATCAAGAAAAAAACTCATTTTTCTTACCAAAAAAAGTCCCGGTTTGGCTTGAGCGTCCCTCGTATTATTATTATGTGTATGAATGAGTGTGGATGATTGTGTGTGTATGTGTGATCGTACGTGTGTGATCGTGTGTGGATGAACGTACGTGTGTGATCGTATGTGCGTGATCGTGTGTGGATGAACGTACGTGTGTGATCGTATGTGCGTGATCGTATATGTGTGATCGTACGTGTGTGATAGTACGTGTGTGATAGTATGTGTGTGATAGTATGTGTGTGAAAGTATGTGTGTGATCGTACGTGTGTGATCGTACGTGTGTGATCGTATGTGCGTGATCGTGTGTGGATGAACGTACGTGTGTGATCGTATGTGCGTGATCGTATATGTGTGATCGTACGTGTGTGATAGTACGTGTGTGATAGTATGTGTGTGATAGTATGTGTGTGAAAGTATGTGTGTGATCGTACGTGTGTGATAGTATGTGTGTGATCGTATGTGTGTGATCGTACGTGTGTGATAGTATGTGTGTGAAAGTATGTGTGTGATAGTATGTGTGTGATCGTACGTGTGTGATCGTACGTGTGTGATAGTATGTGTGTGATAGTATGTGTGTGATCGTACGTGTGTGATCGTATGTGTGTGATCGTATGTGTGTATGTGTGATCGTATGTGTGTGATCGTACGTGTGTATGAGTGAGCTTACCTTCAATTGAGAAAGTCGGAGAGAAGGTGCTGACAGTCACGCTGATTGACAAACTGGAACCCGACAACACGGCCAAACTGCACTGGCCCTCCTCGTATGTGGCAAAGACTGGATCACATGTGATATTTATTGGTCCTGGAGGAGCATCAACTCGCACAGTGGTAGCTGCAACCTGGTCCTGTGTGTAACAGACAAAGGTTTCATATTTGTAATAATAAAACTTGAGTTGTGATCACATGTGGCTGTGAAAGGTTATCCTGGCGTGACAAGTCTGCTCGCGCTCGAGCACACACCAGTCAGTGGACTTGGTCGTTCGACTGGACCACATTCGTTCTTCAGGCTCTGCTCTGTCTCCGGGCCTCAGCAATTATGTTCCACTTAGAGAAGTGAGCATCTTGTCTTTTACTTGCTGAGTCTGGTCTTATATTTGCTGAGTCTGGTCTTTTACTTGCTGAGTCTGGTCTTATATTTGCTGAGTCTGGTCTTATATTTGCTGAGTCTGGTCTTATACTTGCTGAGTCTGGTCTTATATTTGCTGAGTCTGGTCTTATACTTGCTGAGTCTGGTCTTATATTTGCTGAGTCTGGTCTTATATTTGCTGAGTCTGGACATATTTGCTGAGTCTGGTCTTATACTTGCTGAGTCTGGTCTTATATTTGCTGAGTCTGGACATATTTGCTGAGTCTGGTCTTATACTTGCTGAGTCTGGTCTTATATTTGCTGAGTCTGGACATATTTGCTGAGTCTGGTCTTATATTTGCTGAGTCTGGTCTTATACTTCCTGAGTCAGCCATTGCGTCTTATACTTCCTGAGTCAGCCATCGCGTCTTATACTTCCTGAGTCAGCCATGGTGTCTTATACTTCCTGAGTCAGCCATCGTGTCTTATACTTCCTGAGTCAACCATCGCGTCTTATACTTCCTGAGTCAGCCATGGTGTCTTATACTTCCTGAGTCAGGCATCGTGTCTTATACTTCATGAGTCAGCCATTGTGTCTTATACTTCCTGAGTCAGCCATCGCGTCTTATACTTTCTGAGTCAGCCATCGCGTCTTATACTTTCTGAGTGAGCCATCGTGTCTTATACTTTCTGAGTCAGCCATCGCGTCTTATACTTTCTGAGTCAGCCATCGCGTCTTATACTTTCTGAGTCAGCCATTTTGCGAATACCGATGAAGACTGCCGTCCTTGGATGTTGATACGTCTAATCAGGCAAAATATTCTGGCCAAGACCCTCACCTCTGCTTTCTCGTAGCCCTACCTGGAAACAGAGTATTGTTATTGCAGCTTGGCTAATGGGGTGAGGGATCAACGGGATCCCCGTAGTAGAGAGCGACACTCAGATGAAGCCAAGCATAGCACAAACGCCTGGATGACCCCGCTCCACCTTCATCAGCACGCTCGGGATGTGAGGAAAGCTACTACAATCTGCGACTTAACGCCCTTTTCAGGGCGCACAAAAAAGGTGAACTTACGCATTATGGACATTCAACAACATAAATAGAAGATTCATTGTCCATGTTTGAGCTAGACCTAAGATTCTTTGTCCATGTTTGACATAGATCTAACTAGGAGACTCATTGTCCATGTTTGAGCTAGACCTATGACTCATTGTCCATGTTTGAGCTAGACCTAACTAGGACACACCTGAGGATTGTGGCAGTCAAATCCATCGCTTACCTGGAACGTCTGATTGACATCATTCGCATGTACCAGCACAGTATACTCTCCTGGGGTGTAGTAAGTGGTAGTCAACATGGTGGTCGTGTTGGGGCCCGTTACGCCACTGCCGTCGTCGTAATCAAACTTGTATATGACGTCATTGCCGGTGCTGATGCTGACACCCAAGGTAACGGTTGTGCCGACGCTGAAATGGGCGGGAAACACAGTGTAAGTGCGAGCCATGATTTGGGTCATTGGCTTTCTGTGTAGCCTGGAACATTTTGTTTTACGACGTTCTTTGAACGGGCATTTGGGAGAACACTTAGGGTACAGTTAAACCATGACTTATATCATCTTCGGTTTCTAAGGAGCGACGTAAGTCGAAAATATTTCAAAAAGGAAGCAATAACTTTCTGTTCACTTCCGAGCCTATTAGATATTGTTTTAAAACCAACAAATCATGGGTACGGTATAAGATATTATGGGGAGAATAGTGCTGGGCCAATTTAAACGTGTTTATGGTATTACATATTAGGGGGAAAATAGTTTTGGCCGATAGACACTCAAAGAGTCCAGCGGCTTTCAAACTGGCCATGTTCTGGCTTATAGACACTCACATCAAGTTTAATAAACGTTCATGAACTCCATTCTAAAGTTATTATTTTTGTTCTGTTTATAAATACCTAAAATAAAATGATAGTTAATCAACAGATCACAAGTCAAATAAGACGAAAATATATTATGTCAAAATTATGTAACAGTTCCCGCCGGAGCAGAGAGTTTAGGACAGGGGTGATGTGGTTGCTGATAACAAATGTACCTGAATGCGTGTCAATGTCACTCACCGTCTCAACAAAGGAGAACAGAGTTGGGGCAAAGAATGTGGACAGGTAGGAGCTGACCACTGGCCTTCCGATTTGGGTAGGGAGAGAATGATTGACAGACGGATTGGCAGCGGGGCTTGCTGCGAGAGAATGAGTGACAGGTGTGCAAAGTGTTTCGTTCCGATAAGACTGAATATAGCCATCCCTTGAGATCCATTGGTCAGCTCTGACTTTGCTTGAGTATATAACTCGAGATAAAGTTTAGCTCAGGAGGCTGGATGAAGAGGAGGGATAGAGAGATGAGAGAGAGAGAGAGAGAGAGAGAAAGAGAGAGAGAGAGACTGAATTTAGATAGTCTGTTTAGCTCACCGACTTAGATAGAGGAGCGATTGATAGACTGTTGCACGAATGTTAGTGATAGAACAGGATCGCTCAAGTAGGTGTGTGAGTTTTGTATTAAGTGATAATCTGAACGTTGTGTTGTAAGCAGAACACATTGTGAGCGAGTGATGTCCAGATCGCCCGCCTCAAGGGATTTGAGTGAGGAAGAGTATTTGATAAGGTGTGTTGAGGACGCAGTTAAGGCGAGGTGTGTGTGATGTAATTGCAATGCAATAGAACTGGGTTTAGATAGTTGGGAATTCCATCAATAGATTAATGGTTAAAATTTCCGCTTTAATTAATATTTATATTAACATAGATATAACATAGGAATAATTAGTTAAGATGATATGTATTGTATTGTGTTTGTAATTTCACTACTCATTTTAATTATATGAATATTATGTAATAAATATGCCATCCACTGTGTGCTATATTATTTGAAGTGTGTGGTCACGATGATGTGGATGAGTGTGATCATTTTCAATGTTAGAATAACGGACAGGGCAAACAGTGAGGTCAGTTACATTTATTTCAAGCTGTCAGAACCATATCTGGGATTTCGTGCATGCGCACAGATGTCACTGTCAGAATATATGTTAGCCCAGTTTGGTTGATCTTTAGTCTAGTCCGACCGCACCTTGGCACCTCTCTATCTACTTCAGTGGTTGACCTTTAGTTTAGTCCAACCGCACCTTGGCACCTCTCTATCTACTTCAGTGGTTGACCTTTAGTCTAGTCCAACCGCACTTGGCACCTCTCTATCTACTTCAGTGGTTGACCTTTAGTCTAGTCCGACCGCACCTTGGCACCTCTCTATCTACTTCAGTGGTTGACCTTTAGTCTAGTCCGACCGCACTTTGGCACCTCTCTATCTACTTCAGTGGTTGACCTTTAGTCTAGTCCGACCGCACCTTGGCATCTCTCTATCTACTTCAGTGGTTGACCTTTAGTCTAGTCCGACCGCACTTTGGCACCTCTCTATCTACTTCAGTGGTTGACCTTTAGTCTAGTCCGACCGCACCTTGGCATCTCTCTATCTACTTCAGTGGTTGACCTTTAGTCTAGTCCGACCGCACTTTGGCACCTCTTTATCTACTTCAGTGGTTGACCTTTAGTCTAGTCCGACCGCACTTTGGCACCTCTCTATCTACTTCAGTGGTTGACCTCTAGTCTAGTCCGACCAGATCTTGGCACCTCTCTATCTACTTCAGTGGTTGACCTTTAGTCTAGTCCAACCGCACTTGGCACCTCTCTATCTACTTCAGTGGTCCAACTACCTGTAGAAGGCCCTGCTAAAGTCCTCAATATTTGAATATCTGCTCTTGAACTGGTTCTTTATTTCCAGCAGCTGTTCAATGCTCCTGACCCCGGCTCTTGATATATTTGTTCTCGGTAACTGTTCTCTGTTCTAAAACTGGTAATTGGACTATTTCTCTGACTCTTGGACACTCGTCGCTCTGTCAGACTTCTACTGAGGCCTCTCTCTTTCCTCTTATCCAGGTGTTTCCCTGTATTTCTATTTCAAATTATTTGTGTAGTCTCAACTCTCAGACTTTGGTTTTCTCGCAATCTATTCTTCTGTGTGGCGTATCAGATTTCAGACTGGCTCTTAGATCTATTCTTGGACTGCTTCTAATATATGTTCTTGTCTCTGCTTTTAATATCTGAAGTCGGCCTAATATTAGAACACCGCTCTTGGATACACATGCTGTAATGCCCGGCCCTCTTCTCTGGCATCTGTCGCCCCCCAGTCCATCCGCCCAGGCCTCTCTGACTTCCGTTCTCTGACTTTGAGGTCCCCTTTATAAATAACCATGTTTCTCTTTCAATCATAACACTTGCACACGAGCGACATCTACCTGGTCGTCCGTCCATCACGTCCGTCCATCACGTCCGTCCCTCCAAGTCCGTCCATCATGTCCGTCCATCACGTCCGTCCATCACGTCCGTCCATCACGTCCGTCCCACCAAGACCGTCCATCAGGTCCGTCCCACCAAGTCCATCCATCACTTTCGCCCATCTGAGATGTAGCCACTCTTTGCGTTTCCTCGTCCGATTCCTTATCCAGTGACATTACTCATAGTGTACACTGTGTTGCATGTATCGCTTGTGTATTCTCTGCCACGTGTGTAGTCTGTGTAGCCTGTGTCAGCTTTGTTGCATGTGTAGCCTGTGTCGCATGTGTAGCCTGTGTCGCATGTGTAGCCTGTGTCGCATGTGTAGCCTGTGTCGCATGTGTAGCCTGTGTCACCTGCGTCCCCCGTGTAGCCTGTGTAGCCTGTGTCACATGTGTCCTACCTTGTATCTGATCTGTAACCATGTTATCATGAAGTCTTAGGAAGCGCCAGCCATCTGCTCTAGTAACCTAACACCCTTCTCACTCTGCCCACTGTCCTAATCTTCAAACATTCGAGCATAAAACAATGTCTCTCACTACAGCTATCAATTATATTTGCCTTCACCTACCAGTCCAATTACTTGCACATACCAGGAAAATATTAACTAACCCTCTAGATACCAGGAGAAAAACATTAACTAACCCTCTAGATACCAGGAGAACATTAACTAGCCCTCTAGATACCAGGAGAACATTAACTAACCCTCTAGATACCAGGAGAACATTAACTAACCCTCTAGATACCAGGAGAACATTAACTAGCCCTCTAGATACCAGGAGAACATTAACTAACCCTCTAGATACCAGGAGAACATTAACTAACCCTCTAGATACCAGGAGAAAAACATTAACTAACCCTCTAGATACCAGGAAAATATTAACTAACCCTCTAGATACCAGGAGAACATTAACTAACCCTCTAGATACCAGGAGAACATTAACTAACCCTCTAGATACCAAGAAAACATAAAATAACCCTCTAGATACCAGGAGAACATTAACTAACCCTCTAGATACCAGGAGAACATTAACTAACCCTCTAGATACCAGGAGAACATTAACTAACCCTCTAGATACCAGGAGAAAAACATTAACTAACCCTCTAGATACCAGGAGAACATTAACTAACCCTCTAGATACCAGGAGAAAAACATTAACTAACCCTCTAGATATCAAGAGAATAACATTAACTAACCCTCTAGATACCAGGAGAACATTAAATAACCCTCTAGATACCAGGAGAACATTATCTAACCCTCTAGATACCATCAGAACATTAACTAACCCTCTAGATACCAGGAAAACATTAACTAACCCTCTAGATACCAGGAAAACATTAACTAACCCTCGCAGAGGGCTCTGTCACACCAAATAAGATCAATCAGCTAACTGATGGGCCATGACCACCTAACATAAAACAGACACCAACTACTGGGATCTAGAGTTGACCCCAACTACTAGAGTCTAGAGTTGACCCCCAACAACTGAAGGCTAGAGCTGACCCCTAACAACTGTAGCCTAGAGTTGATCCCCAACAACTGTAGCCTAAAATCGACCCCCAACAACTGGGGTCTAGAGTTAACTCCAACAAATGTAGCGTAGTGTTGACCCTCAATAACTGGGGTCTAGAGTTGACCCCCAACAACTGGGGTCTAGAGTAGACCCCCACACACTGTAGCTTAGAGTTGACCTCCCAATAACTGTAGCCTAGAGTTGACCCCCAACAACTGGTGTCTAGAGTTGACCCCCACACACTGTAGCCTAGAGTTGACCCCTAACAACTGTAGCCTAGAACTCACCCCCAACAACTGGTGTCTAGAGTTGACCCCAAAACACTGTAGCCTAGAGTTGACCCCTAACAACTGTAGCCTAGAACTGACCCCCAACAACTGTAGCCTAAAACTGACCTCCAACAACTGTAGCCTAGAGTTGATCCCCAACACCTGAAGCCTAGAGTTGACCCCCAAAAACTGGGGTCTAGAGATGAATTCCAACAACTGTAGCCTAAAACTGACCTCCAACAACTGTAGCCTAGAGTTGATCCCCAATACCTGAAGCCTAGAGTTGACCCCCAAAAACTGGGGTCTAGAGATGACTTCCAACAACTGTAGCCTAGAGTTGACTGTAGCAGATCCCACTGTTTACACTAGGGTTATTCTAACTAAAACGTTACCACACTCAACCACAACAGTCATGACCCCACACAGCAAATGACATATCACACAGCAGGTGGCATATTTATTATATCATAATCCTAAAACACTATTAAAGTGAGTGCAATTAAATTACAAACACAACACAATACATATCATCTTAACTAAATATTTCTATATTATATATATGTTAATAATAATATTTACTAAGCGGAAATTTTAAGCATTAGCTATTGATGGAATTCTCCACTATATTCCACGTATACTCACATATGATCTCTCATCTCAGTCGATCTGTGTATACACACGTTTTGAAACATACATCGTTCCCTCGGTGTCTACACACACCACATCCACACCTCGATCTCTCCTAGACACAGCTGTACACTCAGAACATATCTCGTTCCAAAGGTATCCTGCATATAACACAAGTTCAGATTACCTCTAGATACAAGATGCCCAACACACACCTATTTGAGCGACTGGCCCCCGACTCAATGGCGTATGCTGTTTGAGCGATCCTGTTCTATCTCTAACATTCGTAAAACAGTGTATCAATCTTCTATCAAATCGGTGAGCTAGACACTCCTAGCTAAATTATCTCTCTCGCTCTCATTCCCTCTCCATGCCCAGCCTGCTTGAGCTAAACTTTCTCTAGTGTTATATAGACTCAAGCAGTATCAGAGCTGACCAATGAAAATCGGGGGGAGGGCACCAATCAGTCGTTATTGGAACGATTTATTCTGAACACCTGTCACTCATCTATCGCAGCAAGCTCCGCTGTCCACCTGCCTGTCACTCATCCCCTACTATCCAAATCTGAACGCCAGTGATCAGTTCCTACCTGTACACATTCTTTCCCCCAACTCTGTTTTCCTTTGTTGAGACGGTGAGTGACCTTGGCGTAGTGTAAAGACGGAGAGTGACCTTGGCACTCATTCAGGTACCTTTGTTGCCGACCACATCACCCCTGCCCTAAACGCTCATGCTCAGGCTGAAACTGTTACATGACCCCCAACAACTAGGGTCTAGAGTTGACCCCCAACAACTGGGGTCTAGAGTTGACCCCCAACAACTATAGGAAGACTCACAGAATGATGGTGCCAACCACGTCCGAAGTCAGGCTCAGGCCAGTGATCTGTTTGGTGGCAGAGAAGACGCTGACATACTTGGAGCCACCGCAAAATTGCCTTGGGTCACCCACACACGGAACGTCACAGAACGAGTCAGCCACCAACGTGCTGGGTGGCGGGGCTGTGCTGGCACAGTAGCAGAACTTGCCTGTGAGGATGGAATGAAAGAGAACGAGGCGAATACATTACCTTTATTCTATGATACACACACAGAGATTATCTACCTTTGGTAGTTGTATGTGAATTAGTTCCCCTTTAACTCGCCGTTCTACTCTCACTATTCTTTCACACTTCTACTCTCTCTCTCTCTCTCTCTCTCTCTTTCTCTCTATCTCTCTTACTCTCTCTCTCTCTCTCTCTCTCTCTCTCTCTCTTCTATTCTTTCTGTTCTTTGTGCTTTCACTCTTCTAGTGAATCACGACTTGATAGTAGAACTATTCCTAAGTATTACAAAGACATTACATAAGAAATATGCTATCAACCCAACGATGTAATGTTAGTCTAAAATTATACACTATTAACAGGTCCAGGTTTTCGTGTCATTAACATGTTCACTACGGTCCTAGATTTACCCAGGTTCTTATCCATATTCTTAACTAATAGCCAACACACTAACCATGGACGCGTGGACGGGCTGCGATATCTCTCTTACCTGATGTGATAGCCGCCAGCTCGTATGAAAAAGTTCCACAGCTGGACATACAGGCGAGCGTGGTCATCATCTCCGGGTTGTAGTCGCCAGGGCTGATAGCGAAGTGGCGCAGCCTCACTGACTCCTGGAAGCAGCCTTGGTAGACAGCTGTCAAAAACAGGTAACAAGTTTGTCTGACGTGGCCGGATAGGGTCAGCTAGACAGCTGACAAGATCAAGTAACACATAGGTCAGACATGGCTGGACAGGGTCAGCTAGACAGCTGACAAGATCAAGTAAAACATAGGTCAGACATGGCTGGACAGGGTCAGCTAGACAACTGACAAGATCAAGTACCACATAGGTCAGACATGGCTGGACAGGGTCAGCTAGACAGCTGACAAGATCAAGTAAAACATAGGTCAGACATGGCTGGACAGGGTCAGCTAGACTAGACAGCTGACAAACACGGACAGCAAGTGGGTCAGGCATGTGTGGGTGTGGTCAGGTAGTAGTAGTAGTTGTAGTAGTAGTTGTAGTTGTAGTAGTAGCAGTAGTAGTAGTAGTAGTAGTACTTGTAGTAGTAATTGTAGTTGTAGCAGTAGCAGTAGTAGTAGTAGTAGTAGTAGTAGTAGTAGTAGTACTTGTAGTAGTAAATGTAGTTGTAGTAGTAGTAGTAGTAGTAGTAGTAGTAGTAGTAGTTACTGTATTTGTATTAGCAGTAGATGCAGTAACTGGGACAGCAATTGTAGCAGTAATATGTTTACTCATTGTAGTAAGAAAGTGCTAGAAGAAGTATATATGGTAGCATTGTAACAGGGTGATGTGTCAGGTGTGGCAGTTCTCTGTGGAGCATGCTCGTTGAGGGCAGGGGAGGGCGGAAGGCGATGGTGTTCGTTCAAACGTTGCCTGAGTAATGGGGCACAGGTCAAACCCAGGTCACCGCTCGGACCGAAGTCATCATCATGAGGTCACTCAGTCTTAGGACTGGTCAACATGAGGTCACTCAGTCCTAGGACTGGTCAACATGAGGTCACTCAGTCTTAGGACTGGTCAACATGAGGTCACTCAGTCTTAGGACTGGTCAACATGAGGTCACTCAGTCTTAGGACTGGTCAACATGAGGTCACTCAGTCTTAGGACTGGTCAACATGAGGTCACTCAGTCCTAGGACTGGTCAACATGAGGTCACTCAGTCTTAGGACTGGTCAACATGAGGTCACTCAGTCCTAGGACTGGTCAACATGAGGTCACTCAGTCTTAGGACTGGTCAACATGAGGTCATTCAGTCCTAGGACTGGTCAACATGAGGTCAATCAGTCCTAGGACTGGTCAACATGAGGTCACTCAGTCCTAGGACTGGTCAACATGAGGTCACTCAGTCCTAGGACTGGTCAACAAGAGGTCACTCAGTCCTAGGACTGGTCAACATGAGGTCACTCAGTCCTAGGACTGGTCAACAAGCTCATGGATTGTGTCCACTTCCATTCCTGCCTATCCTCTGCAGCCGTCTCCAGCTCAGCGTACGTCCTCACAGCCACATCTCCGCCTATCCTCTGCAGCCGTGTCCAGCTCAGCGTACGTCCTCACAGCCACATCTCCGCCTATCCTCTGCAGCCGTCTCCAGCTCAGCGTACGTCCTCACAGCCATATCTCCGCCTATCCTCTGCAGCCGTGTCCAGCTCAGCGTACGTCCTCACAGCCACATCTCCGCCTATCCTCTGCAGCCGTCTCCAGCTCAGCGTACGTCCTCACAGCCATATCTCCGCCTATCCTCTGCAGCCGTGTCCAGCTCAGCGTACGTCCTCACAGCCACATCTCCGCCTATCCTCTGCAGCCGTGTCCAGCTCAGCGTACGTCCTCACAGCCACATCTCCGCCTATCCTCTGCAGCCGTGTCCAGCTCAGCGTACGTCCTCACAGCCACATCTCCGCCTATCCTCTGCAGCCGTGTCCAGCTCAGCGTACGTCCTCACATCCATATCTCCGCCTATCCTCTGCAGCCGTGTCCAGCTCAGCGTACGTCCTCACAGCCATATCTCCGCAAGCTTAATACAAAAAGATATTTTTAGGTCTTCCCCTCCCTCTCTTTCCTGTATAACGTCCTCCAAGACCTTTTTTGACTGGACCCTCTCTCCCCAGATTATGTCCCAACTAGCCAAGTCGATTTCTTGTTATCTTCCGTATCAACGTTCTCTCTTCTCCCATCTCCGTCAATACCTTTTCATTTTATTTCTTCTCGGTCCAGCTCACTCTTTCCATCTTTCGGTAACACCACATCTCAAAGGCCTCAAAGTATGTATCCTCTCTTTTATTTAAAGTCTTTGTTTGACACAGTCAAAACATATATGTATAAGATTGTTTCCTTGGAGACATACTAATGTTATTGGATGTCAGGATTCTTTGTTTCTCTCTAAACACTTTATTTGCCATTCCATTTCTAGATGGTACGTTTCTACAGCATCGGACATCTTCTGTTATGGTTTGACTAAGAAATGAGAACTGGATAACCTGCTCGACTTATTTCCCTTTGATGGTTACTCTTTCACTGGTTGGTTCTTTGGCTATGATCATTGTCTTCTCTATGTTCACTTTCATGTCATAGATATCTGCAGTGTTGCTTATTTCATTGAGCATTTTTTTTGTAGTGAGAGGTAAATATTCACGAAATGAGGAGAGCTTGGCTAGTTTAGGAGTCAGATTGATCATTCTGGTCCTAGAGACCACGGGATGGGGTCCTATTTACCATTCTGGTCCTAGAGACCACGGGATGGGGTCCTATTGACCATTATAGTCATAGAGACCACGGGATGGGGTTAGATTGACACTAGAAACGCACGCAACAGACTGTCCCATTTAAAGTGACAATGACCTATAGATATTACAACCAATAGGATTCTAGATTGGGTGGGACAAAATTAGAGTGATGGCTAAGCAGCCAACTGGGGAGGACCACCCGACAGTCATTGGTGTTTCTAGAGCTAAGTAAATAAGCTATAACGGCATTGCACAGATATGTTTTATTTTGGAGAGAGAGTTTACGGGGGGGGGGAGGTGGAGGGGTGGTGGAGGGGGTGGTGGGGTGAGGGGGCTTATCCCATCATACACATAGAGCCTCGCACTTATGCTCATTGGTGCGGCTGGGGGACTCCCTGCAAACAATATGAGATCTGATCACCTGTGAGTGAGAAGGCTCGTCTCGGAACGAATTGAGTTGATCTAGAAGACAGGCTGTTCTCCTGGAACTATTGCATTTGGTGGATGTTGGAAATATGGTGACCCTTCTACGATCACAGTGGTCCGATTAAGGATTCAAAGTGAATTTGGAAAGAGAGGTGCATCACATGAGCCCTCATAGAACAAAATAGTTCGATACAGATGTAACACTGGCACCAAAGGGGCAGATCTCAAACAACTTGAGAACCGCTACGCTAGACAGTCCAAGGCACCAACCCTGACAGGAATGCCAGATCATCACCAACATTGACGAACCGGAGGACGACAGGAGACGACTGAGATAGAACCACTAATTTGTAATACTTTTAAATTAGACTAAGTTTAGGATTTATAATATTTCATATAAGACGTAGAGCCTAGGTTTATGTGCTTGACAGAAGTAACATCAACGGCACTTGCATGGATCCTCTGTGTTGGTTTAACGTATGATATTATTGAGTGTACCAGTTATTCTCGGTTGATTCATATTGTTCTTCAAATATTCTCGTTAAATACATCATATTATTTTGTCTTAATGGTTAACGATAATTTTAGTGTTGACTGTGTTTGACTGTATCTGACTGTGTTTGACTGTGTTGAAGTCATGTTGTTGTTAAGATAAGTCAACTAAGCCCAACCTGCGAAATATAAATAATAGTGCACGTGACCAGGGAAGAATGACCTGCTACATCAGGGAGAAGTAGGTAGAAGGACCACCAGTCAGAAAAAGGTAGAGACAGCATTCTGTAGGAGCTAACATTAGTTGGGACAGGGACATAATGTTCAGTGGGCACGGGTCAGTTCACCTCCCGTCGTCCGGTTAACGAGATCGGCGGGTCGTGAAGAATGAGGGTGGGGCATTAGTTTGGCGGTTTTGTGTGTAGTATCTGGAGTTCAGAGTAGGGGTGGCGGAATTAGGGGACAATTAATCACACGTCAGGTTGTCAAATTTAGAATTACAGAGTGACAAGCAGCAGTAAAAATGATTCAAAATCGAGAGTAGCTTAGTAACATTGGCGGCTGACCAGTCAAATGAGAATAGTGTATTTAGTGACTACCGCCATCTTGGTTTAGGCTGGGCTAAAATGGGTCTATAAAATTAAGACAGTCAAACAGAGAGATCATTCGAGAGACACAGCTTTTACTGGGAGGTTATCTCACTATACATTCAGTGCGCTGTTGGTCACTGGTGCAAATGGTGGACTCTCTGTAACACGATAAAGGGTTCTCGTGACAACCTGGCATACAATCCTAAACGCTCGTAGTACGAAAAGGGAGGTGCAACATGAGAGCTCTCTGAGAACACATTCGCTCAGTCCAGGTGTATGAACCCCTAATGTCAACTCCTGATATAAACCGCTGATATGAAATCCTAATGTCAACCCCATGTCAACCCCTAATATCAGCCCCTGATATGGGCCCCGGATATTAACCCCTGATATGAACCCCTAATGTCAACCCCTAATGTCAACTCCTAATGTCAACCACTTATATGAGCCCCGGATATTAACCCCTGATATGAACCCCTAATGTGAACCCCTAATGTCAACCCCTAATGTCAACTCCTAATGTCAACCACTGATATGAGCCCCGGATATTAACCCCTGATATGAACCCCTAATGTCAACCCTTAATGTCAACCCCTAATGTCAACTCCTAATGTCAACCACTGAAATGAGCCCCGGATATGAACCCCGGATTTGAACCCCTAATGTCAACCCATAATGTGAGCCCTGAAACGAGTCCCTCATATGGGCGCCTGTTCGTCTGTCAGACATGTGAGCCCTGACCTGAGAGTCCTCCTCGGCCAGTTAGGTAACACACCTACACAGAGTATATCTTTCTACGTGCCCAGGTTTGGCTGTTCCACCAGCCATTTCAGAGTCTGGATCTGCGGGCGTCCAGGGACGGGTCTGGACATTAAACAAGGGAAATAATCCGCGAGAGGGAAGTCACGAACAAAGGGGAGTAAATCAACGTCTGGCAACTCAACAGGGGAGGTAATTCAGAACTCGTGTACGATGTCAGGTGCTGGTGGATGGGCGGGGATCGGGTCACAGAACCTCACAAACACGCAAAGTTCAGATATCGATATTAGAGGAACAATGGAGTCCAAGGCAGAACAATGTTTATATTTTTTTTATGTTTTACCAAAAGATCTTTATAAAGAGGTTTTAAGAGCATGGAGGGTGGAGGGTGGGAAGGAGGAGGGAGGTATTAAAATGTGGGTAAGGCATCACGTTAGATTAACGAAAATTCATTGTTTATAAACACTACACAGCAACAAGCAGCACACACAGCAGCGAGACAAGAAACTTGAGGGTATGCCATCCACAACACACACACCAACAAGAAACTTGAGGGTATGCCCTCCACAACACACACACCAACAAGAAACTTGAGGGTATGGCCTCCACAACACACACACCAACAAGAAACTGTAGGGTATGCCCTCCACAACACACAGACAAAAATACAGACTGGGGATGTGCCATGCTTGATAAGATCGTGGAAAACCCAGACCACGATAGCCCCCTAAACGAGTCTGTGAGTCTCCAAACCCAAGCCAGTAAAGATCTGAACTCTACCACATGTTTGTACGCCTGTCATTGACGCCATTCACAGACACGAACCACTTAACAACCACAAAAACAAGTGGACTGTACAAACGTTTCGTCAAGCCCCCGCCCCCATCACCCCCACCACCCAGCTCCACGTCAACAGAGAACATCAACACCTTCCAGGACGTCTCCACCAACACGTTCACAAACATGCACAACTCACTTATCAGCCCAAAAGCTAAGGAGGTAATATAGAACCATCCATCACAGCTCCCATAACCAGACTATCACAGCTCCAATAACCAGACCAACACAGCTCCAATAACCAGACCAACACAGCTACCATAACCAGACCAGGACAGCTCCCATAACCAGACCATCACAGCTCCAATAACCAGACAAGACCAACACAGTTGCAATAACCAGGCCAACACAGCTCCCATAACCAGACCAACACAGCTACCATAACCAGACCAGGACAGCTCCCATAACCAGACCATCACAGCTCCAATAACCAGACAAGACCAACACAGTTGCAATAACCAGGCCAACACAGCTCCCATAACCAGACCATCACAGCTCTAATAACCAGACAAGACCAACACAGTTGCAATAACCAGACCAACACAGATCCCATAACCAGACCAACACAGCTCCCATAACCAGGAGAAAATTGGTTCACGTGACCAAATCATCATCAGACCTGCTACAACAGAATGGCCAGTGGCATGGATTGATGGGGGTTAAGGTCGGTTTCAGTTATCTCAGGAGACAAACCTGGCAGCCATGATCGTCAGCCTATATCTATTCCACAGAGAAAGTGTGTGTGTGCTGCCTGGTCCGGCATGCCGACCGTAGGGTAAATAGAGCTAACAGGATGGGGGAGTAGGCAGAGCTGACAGGATGGGGGAGTAGGCAGAGCTGACAGGATGGGGGAGTAAGTAGAGCTGACAGGATGGGAGAGTAGGCAGAGCTGACAGGATGGGGGAGTAGGCAGAGCTGACAGGATGGGGGAGTAGGCAGAGCTGACAGGATAGGGGAGTAGGCAGAGCTGACAGGATGGGGGAGTAGGCAGAGCTAACAGGATGGGGGAGTAGGCAGAGCTGACAGGATAGGGGAGTAGACAGAGCTAACAGTGTGGGGGAGTAGGCAGAGCTGACAGACGGTGCAGAAGACAGAGCTAACAGGGTGGAAGAGTAGGCAGAGCTGACAGGACGGTGGAGTAGACAGAGCTAATAGGGTGGTGAAGTAGGCAGAGCTAAAAGGGTGGTGGAGCAGGCAGAGCTAAAAGGGTGGTGTAGCAGGCAGAGCTAAAAGGGTGGTGTAGCAGGCAGAGCTAAAAGGATGGTGTAGCAGGCAGAGCTCACATGATGGTAGGGATCATAACAGAGATGATAACATCCACGATACTATCTTAGAGAGACATAACAAAGGTGATACTATCTTAGAGAGACATAACAAAGGTGATACTATCTTAAAGCCACATAACAAAGGTGATACTATCTTAGAGAGACATAACAAAGGTGATACTATCTTAGAGAGACATAACAAGGGTGATACTATCTTAGGGAGACATAACAAAGGTGATGCTATCTTAGAGAGACATAACAAAGGTGATGCTATCTTAGAGAGACATAACAAGAGTCATACTATATTAGAGAGACATAACAAAGGTGATACTATCTTAGAGAGACATAACAAAGGTGATACTATCTTAGAGAGACATAACAAAGGTGATACTATCTTAGAGAGACATAACAAGGGTGATACTATCTTAGGGAGACATAACAAAGGTGATGCTATCTTAGAGAGACATAACAAAGGTGATGCTATCTTAGAGAGACATAACAAGGGTGATACTATCTTAGGGAGAGACTGATAACAGGGGTGATACTATCTTAGGGAGACATAACAAGGGTGATGCTATCTTAGAGAGACATAACAAAGGTGATACTATCTTAGAGAGACATAACAAGGGTGATACTATCTTAGAGAGACATAACAAAGGTGATACTATCTTAGAGAGACATAACAATGGTGATACTATCTTAGAGAGACATAACAAAGGTGATGCTATCTTAGAGAGACATAACAAAGGTGATACTATCTTAGAGAGACATAACAAGGGTGATACTATCTTAGAGAGACATAACAAAGGTGATACTATCTTAGAGAGACATAACAAAGATGATACTATCTTAGAGAGACATAACAAAGGTGATGCTATCTTAGAGAGACATAACAAAGGTGATACTATCTTAGAGAGACATAACAAAGGTGATACCATCTTAGAGAGACATAACAAAGGTGATACTATCTTAGAGAGACATAACAAAGGAGATGCTATCTTAGAGAGACAGAACAAAGGTGATACTATCTTAGAGAGACATAACAAGGGTGATACTATCTTAGAGAGACATAACAAGGGTGATGCTATCTTAGAGAGACATAACAAAGGTGATACTATCTTAGAGAGACATAACAAGGGTGATACTATCTTAGGGAGACATAACAAGGGTGATGCTATCTTAGAGACTGATAATATATACTTATATACGTAACATTGTTGGTGGGGGGGGGGGTGTTAGGAAGGTTTTGGGGTTCAAACTCTAACCACCCGGACTGACATCATTAAATCAAGTTATTGGGCTTCAGGCTCCATACAGATTTATTAAATTAACTGAAGGCCACATCTGCTGGTGTGTTCCTTGGCCTAGATGCCTCCTTCTTCATTGTAAGACATGTCTACGGTTGGACATGGTTGGTCGAAGAGAGTGTTGGTGTGTTGTTTGGTCTGTGCCCCTTGACCTGTCACCTCTGTGACACAGTTCTACCATTTATTTAGTTTTCATTCAACGTTGGAAACTGTCACTTGTCTGTCACTTGTCTGTCACTTGTGGACTCCTGTCTTCATGTCACACTTATTCAGTTCTGTCACTTGTGGACTCCTGTCTTCATGTCACACTTATTCAGTTCTGTCACTTGTGGACTCCTGTCTTCATGTCACACTTATTCAGTTCTGTCACTTGTGGACTCCTGTCTTCATGTCACACTTATTCAGTTCTGTCACTTGTGGACTCCTGTCTTCATGTCACACTTATTCAGTTCTGTCACTTGTGGACTCCTGTCTTCATGTCACACTTATTCAGTTCTGTCACTTGTGGACTCATGTCTTCATGTCACACTTATTCAGTTCTGTCACTTGTGGACTCCTGTCGTCATGTCACACTTATTCAGTTCTGTCACTTGTGGACTCCTGTCGTCATGTCACACTTATTCAGTTCTGTCACTTGTGGACTCCTGTCGTCATGTCACACTTATTCAGTTCTGTCACTTGTGGACTCCTGTCTTCATGTCACACTTATTCAGTTCTGTCACTTGTCTGTCACTTGTGGACTCCTGTCTTCATGTCACACTTAGTCAGTGATGTTCTTGATTTGCTTGAACGTGTTCTTATTGTCTTGATGAATGATGATATACCAAACGTGTTCTTATATTCTTGATGAATGATGATATACCAAACGTGTTCTTATTGTCTTGATGAATGATGATATACCAAACGTGTTCTTATTGTCTTGATGAATGATGATATACCAAACGTGTTCTTATTGTCTTGATGAATGATGATATACCAAACGTGTTCTTATTGTCTTGATGAATGATGATATACAAAACGTGTTCTTATTGTCTTGATGAATGATGATATACCAAACGTGTTCTTATTGTCTTGATGAATGATGATATACCAAACGTGTTCTTATTGTCTTGATGAATGATGATATACCAAACGTGTTCTTATTGTCTTGATGAATGATGATATACCAAACGTGTTCTTATTGTCTTAATGAATGATGATATACCAAACGTGTTCTTATTGTCTTGATGAATGATGATATACCAAATGTGTTCTTATTGTCTTGGTGAATGATGATATACCAAACGTGTTCTTATTGTCTTGGTGAATGATGATATACTAAACGTGTTCTTATTGTCATGATGAATGATGATATACCAAACGTGTTCTTATTGTCTTGGTGAATGATGATATACCAAACGTGTTCTTATTGTCTTGGTGAATGATGATATACCAAACGTGTTCTTATTGTCTTGGGGAATGATGATATACCAAACGTGTTCTTATTGTCTTGGTGAATGATGATATACCAAACGTGTTCTTATTGTCTTGGTGAATGATGATATACCAAACGTGTTCTTATTGTCTTAGTGAATGATGATATACCAAACGTGTTCTTATTGTCTTGGTGAATGATGATATACCAAACGTGTTCTTATTGTCTTGATGAATGATGATATACCAAACGTGTTCTTATTGTCTTGATGAATGATGATATACCAAACGTGTTCTTATTGTCTTGATGAATGATGATATACCAAACGTGTTCTTATTGTCTTGATGAATGATGATATACCAAACGTGTTCTTATTGTCTTAATGAATGATGATATACCAAACGTGTTCTTATTGTCTTGATGAATGATGATATACCAAACGTGTTCTTATTGTCTTGATGAATGATGATATACCAAACGTGTTCTTATTGTCTTGATGAATGATGATATACCAAACGTGTTCTTATTGTCTTGATGAATGATGATATACCAAACGTGTTCTTATTGTCTTGATGAATGATGATATACCAAACGTGTTCTTATTGTCTTGATGAATGATGATATACCAAACGTGTTCTTATTGTCTTGATGAATGATGATATACCAAACGTGTTCTTATTGTCTTGATGAGTGATGATATACCAAACGTGTTCTTATTGTCTTGATGAATGATGATATACCAAACGTGTTCTTATTGTCTTGATGAATGATGATATACCAAACGTGTTCTTATTGTCTTGATGAATGATGATATACCAAACGTGTTCTTATTGTCTTGATGAATGATGATATACCAAACATGTTCTTATTGTCTTGTTGAATGATGATATAACAAACGTGTTCTTATTGTCTTGATGAATGATGATATACCAAACGTGTTCTTATTGTCTTGATGAATGATGATATACCAAACGTGTTCTTATTGTCTTGATGAATGATGATATACCAAACGTGTTCTTATTGTCTTGATGAATGATGATATACAAAACGTGTTCTTATTGTCTTGATGAATGATGATATACCAAACGTGTTCTTATTGTCTTGATGAATGATGATATACCAAACGTGTTCTTATTGTCTTGATGAATGATGATATACCAAACGTGTTCTTATTGTCTTGATGAGTGATGATATACCAAACGTGTTCTTGTGTTCTTGGAATGAGTTCTTATAAAAGCCTTGGAAGGTAGGAGTCTCTGGGGAGAGGCTGGCTGTGTTGGGTCTGAAAACTGTCAGGTTCATTTTGTAGGTATTCTGTAAATGTGACCGTGACATTGACTTACCTTGCGCTGTAGCCAGCATGGATATCTGGGAGAGAGAGAATGGGATAAATTCAGGGATAAGGTACTAAGGATAAGGTACTACAGATAAGGTACTAAGGATAAGGTACTAAAGATAAGGTACTAAGGATAAGGTACTAAAGATAAGGTACTAAGGATTTTCTAATTTTTGTTCGGCGTTCATTCTGCTAGTTTGTGTCACGATATCTGGCTTTCGGTCCGACACATCCGACTTCAGTTGACATTTTTGGAGCACTGGGTCAGCCTTTCCACTTTGCCAGACCACACTAGTGCAGGGCCGCTTCTTGAAATTGATTACGGTCTTGGGCAGGTGGCCCTGATGCAAGCAGGCAGCTATGAGTCACTGACTCCTGTCAGGTCATTCACTGTGCTGTAGCTATGAGTCACTGACTCATGTCAGGTCATTCATTGTGCTGTACCTATGCTTTTTATCAGGGACAAGGAACAGCGCAACTAAAAATGACTCCTTTTATAAGTCTTTATTGATCATTTTGGCGCTGTCCGATGTCCATGACTAAGATGTATCAGCTGCAGCCTTGTGCTTGGGACCACGTCACTAAGATGTGTCGGCTGCAGCCTTGTGTTTGGGACCACGTCACTAAGATGTATCAGCTGCAGCCTTGTGCTTGGGACCACGTCACTAAGATGTGTCGGCTGCAGCCTTGTGTTTGGGACCACGTCACTAAGATGTGTCGGCTGCAGCCTTGTGTTTGGGACCACGTCACTAATATGTGTCGGCTGCAGCCTTGTGTTTGGGACCACGTCACTAATATGTGTCGGCTGCAGCCCTGTGTTTGGGACCACGTCACTAAGATGTGACCACGTCAAACTGACCGGAACTTGTCCCCTTTCACAGTTGTATAACGATTGAAGTAGCCAATGATAACATCGTTATCTGTTAATGTTATCACCTCTGCTGTTATCAATGTGCCGATATTATTATTCCTCCATACATACAATGAAGGTCATGTCCCAGAACGACATGATTTAACAAAAGTTGACATTCTTATCATAATCCTGGTAATTAGACATGTCTTGCTGGGACTAGCAACCTTTGCTAGAGATGATTCATTGACCTCTGCCGAGATTTTGGAATTTTTTTATTATTATCTTAAATAAGAGACACCGCTGACGACAAGAAGCCCCGCCTGACTGGCATAAACGTCTACTTGACACCAGTCCAACCCGTCTTGGTGTAAGCTGACAGACGTCTACTTGACACCAGTCCAACCCGTCTTGGTGTAAGCTGACAGACGTTTACTTGACACCAGTCCAACCCGTCTTGGTGTAAGCTGACAGACGTCTACTTGACACCAGTCCAACCCGTCTTGGTGTAAGCTGACAGACGTCTACTTGACACCAGTCTAACCCGTCTTGGTGTAAGCTGACAGACGTTTACTTGACCCCAGTCCAACCCGTCTTGGTGTAAGCTGACAGACGTTTACTTGACCCCAGTCCAACCCGTCTTGGTGTAAGCTAACAGACGTTTACTTGACACCAGTCCAACCCGTCTTGGTGTAAGCTGACAGACGTCTACTTGACACCAGTCTAACCCGTCTTGGTGTAAGCTGACAGACGTCTACTTGACACCAGTCCAACCCGTCTTGGTGTAAGCTGACAGACGTTTACTTGACACCAGTCCATGCCGTCTTGGTGTAAGCTGAAAGACGTCTACTTGACACCAGTCCAACTCGTCTTGGTGTAAGCTGACAGACGTCTACTTGACACCAGTCCAACCCGTCTTGGTGTAAGCTGACAGACGTCTACTTGACACCAGTCTAACCCGTCTTGGTGTAAGCTGACAGACCTCTACTTGACACCAGTCCAACCCGTCTTGGTGTAATCTGCGTCACGATAACCAATGTCAAAACTCAATCCTATTAACCAACTATTTTTGACAGTCACTCTAAATGTTTCAAATCTACTAACGAATGTTAAATCCCCGGAAGTAAGTTACAAATTTACGGACAGACCTGTAACTCACTGAGTTGTTTCAGGATGAATCATTGATCGGTGAGTTGTTTCAGGATGAATCATTGATCGGTGTGTTGTTTCAGGATTAATCATTGATTGGTGAGTTGTTTCATGATGAATCATTGATCGGTGAGTTGTTTCGGGATGAATCATTGATCGGTGAGTTGTTTCAGGATGAATCATTGATCAGTGAGTTGTTTTGAGAGGAATCATTGATCAGTGAGTAGTTTTGAGAGGAATCATTGATCAGTGAGTAGTTTTGAGAGGAATCATTGATCAGTGAGTTGTTTTGAGAGGAATCATTGATCAGTGAGTAGTTTTGAGAGGAATCAGTGATCAGTGAGTAGTTTTGAGAGGAATCATTGATCAGTGAGTTGTTTTGAGAGGAATCATTGATCAGTGAGTTGTTTCAAGATGAATCATTGATCGGTGAGTTGTTTCAGGATTAATCATTGATCGGTGAGTTGTTTCAGGATTAATCATTGATCGGTGAGTTGTTTCAAGATGAATCATTGATCGGTGAGTTTTTTCAAGATGAATCATTGATCGGTGAGTTGTTTCAGGATTAATCATTGATCGGTGAGTTGTTTCAGGATTAATCATTGATCGGTGAGTTGTTTCAAGATGAATCATTGATCGGTGAGTTGTTTCAGGATTAATCATTGATGGGTGAGTTGTTTCAATATTAATCATTGATCGGTGAGTTGTTTCAGGATTAATCATTGAATGGTGAGTTGTTTCAGGATTAATCATTGATCGGTGAGTTGTTTCAGGATTAATCATTGATCGGTGAGTTGTTTCAAGATGAATCATTGATCGGTGAGTTGTTTCAGGATTAATCATTGATGGGTGAGTTGTTTCAGGATTAATCATTGATCGGTGAGTTGTTTCAGGATTAATCATTGATCGGTGAGTTGTTTCAGGATTAATCATTGATCGGTGAGTTGTACCCAAACAAAAACATAAAGGTTGTCATGGGTACGCATGCACGCTTATTACAGTCCTTGTTCTGTTGGTGTTCGATTCTCAACATGGTGCGTACAACCATGTGACACGTCAGTGGACGTTTTCTGAATGTACATCAGTTTAAAGTGTGACACGTCAGTGTAACGTAACTTCTTTATACTGGCTTAGAAGACTCTGCAGAGTCAGTATACAACCAGTTTCATTGACATTACCTTGCTCTAAAAGCTATGCGCATCCAATCTATTCTTAGTTTTTAGTTGACCTGTACTTCTACAGGGACAGATGACCCTGTGCAGTTCCCACTTAGTTGACCTGTACTTCTACACGGACAGATGACTCTGTGCAGTTCCCACTTAGTTTCCCTGTACTTCTTCAGGGACAGATGCCCCTGAGCAGATCCCAGGTCTGGTATGGGCTGGATGTAGCCATGAGGAGGGTGTCCTGATTAGTGGGCTAGGCTCGAGCAGCTTAATACTCCGCTGCGTTGGAACAAGCTCTAACGGATGGGGGTTAACCGATATGAGAGTCCATCTTTAAGGAAAAACACTAGAGCAAAGTAGATTCGCAGCCTGTTAGGCGCCATCTATACCACTCTAAACATACCACCTAACCATGGCCGGGTTTATGCCATGTCAGGCAGTTAGTCGTCTCTTACAACATGCTCTCTGTATGACAGTGCTGCTATACTTAAATGCATTAACTGTCACTGCCTCCACCACCTCCTGTGGCAACGCATTCCAAACATTCACCACTCTCTGACTAAAATAATATATCCTAATATAAAAATTCTGGACCTCTCTTTAGTCAGCTTGTAGCTGTGCCCTTGTAACAGTTCCCGCCGGAGCAAGGGGAGTTTAGGATGCCTGAACATGTTAAAGCTTAAAGCTACATGAATGCATGTCAAGGTCACTCACTGTCTCAGCAAAGGAGAACAGAGTTGGGTTAAGAAATGTGGACAGGTAGAAACTGACCACTGGCCTTCCGATTTTGGTAGGGGGAGATTGATTGACAGACGAAATTGGCAACGGGGCTTGCTGCGAGAGAATGAGTGACAGGTGTGCAAAGTGTTTCGTTCCAATTGGAATTGAAGATGACCATACCTGAGATCGATTGGTCAAGCTCTGGCCTTGCTTGAGGATATATAACTCGAGACAAAGTTTAGCTCGAGAGGCTGGAGAGAGAGACAGGCTGGAGAGAGAGAGTGGCTGTATGGAGGCTGGAGAGAGAGACAGGCTGGAGAGAGAGAGAGTGGCTGTATGGAGGAGAGAGAGAGACTGAATGTGGATAGTATGTTTAACTCACCGACTTAGATAGAGGAGCGATTGATTGACGGTTGGACGAATGTTTAGTGATAGAACAGGATGGCTCAAATAGGTGTGTGAGTTTTGCATTAATAGATAATGTGAAAGTGTGTTTGTAAGCAAGGACACATTGTGAACGAGTTATGTCGAGATCGCCCGCCTGAGGGGATTTCAGTGAGGAAGAGTATTTGATAAGGTGTGTTGATGACGCAGTTAAGGCGATATGTGTGTGATGTAATTGCAAGGCAATAGAACTGGGTTTTTAGTTAGTTGGGAATTCCATCAATAGCTAATGCTTATAATTCCCGTTTTAGTAGAATGTTTAGTTAAGATATGTATTATATTGTGTTTGTAATTTCTCTACTCATTGTATGATATGAGTATGATATAATAAATATGCCACCTGCTGTTTGATATGTCATTTACTGAGTATGGTCATGATGATGTGGATGAGTGTGAGAATGTTCTAAGTTAGATCACGGCCAAGGCAAACAGTGGGATCTGCTACACGTTATTATTATTTTGGTGCCTGTTGACCACGGATAGTCGTGGTAGATTTATAAATATAGTGCGTGTGTAGCTATAGATCTTGATTTGCATGTTTAACACAAGTGTCGCAGTTATATATAACTTGTGTGTGTAGTTAGGAATAGAGGAGTAGCTAGTGGTTAGAGTGTTAGTTACCATAGACAGCTTTTCCAATCATCTGACTGGTAAGTGTGACATTTTTCTTCCACCCATTGTTGTATTATTGACAAGACTTTGTGCGTACTTGACAGTCTTATAAATTTTTTTGGTGGGCCAGACCGGTTTATTCAATATGTCGAGGTTGGACAATGTTAAACAATGTTATCATTGTCTAGCTTTTGGACATTTGTCTATCGGATGCCCTAATATTCTTCGGAATATTAACAGTTCCTGGAGAAGAGGACTGTTTGTCAAAAACAAGCCTTTCATGGCACGAGCTACAGTCAGCGATAAGTGGGAGGACAGAAGTCAACTACAAAACCAGCTAAGAGAACTAACAGGCAGAGTCATTCGGCTGGAAAGACAGGAAAACGATCTCCAATGGAAGCTGGGACAGCTGTTGCAACAGTTTGAAAACAGAGCTTTCAAACCAGCTAGGAAGGAGAGAAGAAATCAAGGAATCACAGGAGTAAACACGGCCCAGTATTTTGGAAGGGGACAGAGTGGTAGGAAAGTGAGTAGGAAGCCCATCCAACTTCCACATTCCGATCCGTGGAGGGACAGAGGTGGAAATCTCAGGACGGACGCGTGTGGACGACTGGAAAGAGGTGTCAAAAAGGGGAGTTTGGCCCAGGTGAAGAGGCCAAGTCAAGTGAGGGGAGGAGGAATGGTTGGGCAGAAGTTTGAATCGGGCAGATTCTTAGCCCAGAAGAGGCCTTTTGCACGGTTACAGATGGAGAGGCAGAACAGGAGCTATCAAAGAGACTTTAAGCACGAGGCGGATGGACAGAAAGAAAGAGATACAGGTTTTGTGTATCCAGAAAAGTTAGGGACGGAGGGCAGGTTACGCAATGCAAACGAGACAAACGTTCGCTCAGAGGTCCAGATAAAATGTTACCGCATCGGACAGTGTAGGCCGAGAATTCAGGAAGAGGGTATTACGTCTATTAACATGGTCGGGCGTGCTGAAAGGAGCCAAGTTTACCAGGAACTTGTGGTCAAGCCTGGTAGAACATTAGTTAAAGTCGACGAAGAATCGAACAAGGAGAGATAGTCGGAGATTCGCCAGATAAAGAGGAAAGGAGAGGAGGAGGAATGGTGGCAGGACCAGCTATGGTTTCGTGCCCACCCAAGCCAGGTTCTAGCCATGCGGGAGAAGTGGTTGAACAGACCGAAAGAAGGGACAACCTTTCGGCCACCGAGGAAGGAAGTGGAAATGACGCACAGTTGGAATGCGAAACGGACGCACCAACAGCAGACAACAAAGGAGGAACAGAGTTTCTAAGGAAAACGAAGAAAAGGGAAAGACAGGTTAACCACAGCCAGTACAGCGAACCAGTCATCGAAGCAAAGATGAAAAGATCTCAGTTCGAGATAAGCCAACAGTCAAACGAACAGTGTGAAAAGTCTTTCCCACAAATAGTGAATACAGATGGACGGAAGGCTGAAGTAGCGGACGATGTAAGTGTACGTAACACTACCAGAGAACCGGTGGGTACGAACCAAACAGCTGTGAAACAAACAGACCAGACGATGGGCGTTTTACAGGAGGAAATCGCGCAGCAATCAGAGACAGCTGATGGGGCAGCGCATAGTCTGGTTAAAATAAGCAGTAGTGATAAGGAACGGTTGATGCAATGTTTACTGACACTAGCCAAAAACATGGAAATCAGAAATGGAATTAGGTAAAGTCGTGTGGAGTACTTACACACATGGGCTATCATGTGAAACTCCAGTTGATGTATGCATTTGCATACAATTTGTTTCATCTACCGTTATCCTTGGGAAACGGAGATTTGGATAATTAGGGGGTAGGGTATAGAGAAGGAGGAATGACCAGATGTTAAAAAATTCCTTTGAATTCGTTGTCTCAAGTAAACGCCAGACAATGAGCGTACCACGGACGGTCAGTCTGAAGCTAGACTGACCGAGATCAAAGGGACATTTCCGACCAGAGAAACGGACAGAACGAACAAGAGACGCAGGATAGCTGGATGCGCCAGGTAATGATTACGCGACGCAAGGTAACACGTGGACGCGTTGCTTCGGTTAATATCTGACCAGGTAGCTTTGATGCGGGGAATTTGGGGAAACAACGGTGAAATAGTTAGATCACAACACTCGGTTTTGATTCCTCGGGACAAAGACTGCACCCGGACTAGTAGAGTTACAGCATGACGTAATTCGACAGGTGGACGATTCGGTTTTTGACTTTTGACTCAGACATAGTTTAGTATCTGATTAAGTTACAACTTAGTCATAGTTTAGGGACATAGTTTAGTACCTGATTAAGTTAGAACTTAGTCATAGTTTAGTATCTTTTGAAGGGGGCATTAACAGGTGCTCATCTGTGGGGCACGAGCAGGAGTGAAGGTTGATGGCATTTGATCATGTTTTTGTGTGCAAATATTTTGACATTTGCATTTGGTGTTTGGGTTTTGACTAATGGTATTACTTGCATTTTTAGTGGGTTGTATGGTCGATATAGTATGCATTGAATTTTTCTTTATTTTGTTGTTGTTTTTTTGTTGTTGTTGTTGAATCATCATGTTTACAGGTATTTGATACAGGTTATTTAGGTGATCTACAGAGCAGTATATCTCATCCAGACTGTAGGCCTCCGCAAGCACAAGTCACCACGAGTTCCAGAATCACATGTATGTGGAGTCTTTGCAGAGAAGACTATATTGATCAGAAGTTGTAATATTGACTATGACATATGTTGTCAAATATCGTTTTTGTGGGAAACATAAAGAATTTTGCTGTTTTCTTTGAGAGGGGATAGCTGTCAAGAAAGACAGTGATAACTAGCCTGAGGATAACCCACGTAAATTCGTGGCCTCACAGGAGTTAGTATGAAGTGAATCGTCGGCCAGGCGTGTAATGAGACCGCTTGAGAAAATTGACCTGAACTGGTCGAGTGTAACAATGAAGGTTCGTGTCCTTAGAGGAAGGCACGGGAACAGGGCGAGGTATGTTTACCTCAATGAGTAAGGAGAATTCCTTAAGGTGTTTCTGTTTTGATGAGTTAAAGGTCCCGCAGGGACAGACTTGGGTGTATTTGACTGCAAAACGATGTAAAAGTGTTGTGTTGTAAAAACGACCAGCCAGTGTTTTTCTTCTGCTTGTATTGATTGTGTATGTATTACAAAAAGTTTATATGTATCAAATGACATGTCTTTTTATGCATGTACGATGTGAGTGAAGTTGTAAACAGGAGTAGTGTTTACATTTTGGATAGTAGAGACGAAAATGGTGGTCATTTGCCAGATGAAAAAAATGACCATCCATGTTTCGGTCTGTAGTTTAGGGAGGTAATGTAACAGTTCCCGCCGGAGCAAGGGGAGTTTAGGATGCCTGAACATGTTAAAGCTTAAAGCTACATGAATGCATGTCAATGTCACTCACTGTCTCAGCAAAGGAGAACAGAGTTGGGTTAAGAAATGTGGACAGGTAGAAACTGACCACTGGCCTTCCGATTTTGGTAGGGGGAGATTGATTGACAGACGAAATTGGCAACGGGGCTTGCTGCGAGAGAATGAGTGACAGGTGTGCAAAGTGTTTCGTTCCAATTGGAATTGAAGATGACCATACCTGAGATCGATTGGTCAAGCTCTGGCCTTGCTTGAGGATATATAACTCGAGACAAAGTTTAGCTCGAGAGGCTGGAGAGAGAGACAGGCTGGAGAGAGAGAGTGGCTGTATGGAGGCTGGAGAGAGAGACAGGCTGGAGAGAGAGAGAGTGGATGTATGGAGGAGAGAGAGAGACTGAATGGGGATAGTATGTTTAACTCACCGACTTAGATAGAGGAGCGATTGATTGACGGTTGGACGAATGTTTAGTGATAGAACAGGATGGCTCAAATAGGTGTGTGAGTTTTGCATTAATAGATAATGTGAAAGTGTGTTTGTAAGCAAGGACACATTGTGAACGAGTTATGTCGAGATCGCCCGCCTGAGGGGATTTCAGTGAGGAAGAGTATTTGATAAGGTGTGTTGATGACGCAGTTAAGGCGATATGTGTGTGATGTAATTGCAAGGCAATAGAACTGGGTTTTTAGTTAGTTGGGAATTCCATCAATAGCTAATGCTTATAATTCCCGTTTTAGTAGAATGTTTAGTTAAGATATGTATTATATTGTGTTTGTAATTTCTCTACTCATTGTATGATATGAGTATGATATAATAAATATGCCACCTGCTGTTTGATATGTCATTTACTGAGTATGGTCATGATGATGTGGATGAGTGTGAGAATGTTCTAAGTTAGATCACGGCCAAGGCAAACAGTGGGATCTGCTACACCCTCTTGTTCTCGTAGGTGGCTGTATTTTGAAAAACCTGTTATAGTCTAATTTATCCATTCCTCTGATCGTCTTATAAACCTCTATTAAGTCAACTCGAATTTTTCTCTTTTCTAGACACTGTAGGCGGTTTTTCAGTCTTTCCTCATAACTGTAATTCTGGAATCCCACTATCAGATTTGCCGTTCTTTTTTGTATCCTTTCCAGCATGTTTATATCCCCTCTATGATAAAGACTCCCCACCTGTACACAGTACTCCAATCTAGGTCTTAACTAATGCTTTATGCAGTTTAACTATCACTTACTTGCTCAGAAGTTTAAAATCATCATACCTAACATTGCATTTGCCTTTTTCACTGCTACCTGATCTTGCTCACTCACCTTACCTGTGGATCTATTATAACCCCTAGGTCCCTTTCCTTTTTTTATCTTTCTAATATTGTTCTCTCCCATTCTGTAATTATGTTCCATATTGAATCTACCCATGTGGATGACTGTACATTTATCTACATTAAACTCCATTTGCCAGCTTACAGACCATTCTAGAATTTTATCTAAATCCGACCTCAATATATCCACTTCTGCTTTAGATGAGACACTACTGCATAGTTTTGTATCATCAGCAAATTTTGCAATCATGGACCCCATATTAATGTCCAAATCGTTTATATATATCAAGAGCAAAATTGGTCCCAAAACCGAGCCCTGTGGCACACCACTTTTCACTTCACACCACTCAGAGTTCTCCTTATTTATTCCCACCCTCTGCCTTCTTCCCGTTAACCAATTTTCAATCCATTTGGCAACTTTCCCACCTATTCCATGTTATTTTTACTTACTAAATAATCTTTGATGAGATACTCTATCAAAGGCCTTTGGAAAATCTAGATAAATAACATCCACTGGCTCCCCTTTATCTATCATTTAAGTAACCTGCTCCATGAATTCTAATAGATTTGTTAAGCATGATCTCCCTCTAGTAAACCCATGCTGACTATTTCTGATTAGATTCAATTTGTCTAAATGCATTACAATGTTTTCTTTGATTATTTACTCTAACAATTTACAGACTATGCTCGTTAAACTCACCGGTCTATAATTTGATGGATCTGATTTTTTGCCTTTTTTGAATAAGGGGATCACTCCTGCATCTTTCCAATCCTGTGGAACAATCCCTTTTGTAAGTGATTGAGAACATAATATAGCCAATGGTTTTGCTAGTTGGTCTCTAATTTCAAACAGCAATTTTGGATGAATGCCATAATCACCTGGACATTTATCCACTTTCAACCCCTCCAATTTTTTTTAATCATTTTCTCCGTAAAACCGATATATTTTGATCCCACTGTATCCATGTCTCTTTGAAAGATATCTGTAGGCTCTGGGATCTTGGAGCAGTGCTCTTTTGTGTAGACTGTGCCAAAGTACTGTTTGAGTAGATTAGCTGCCTCTCTATTCTCACTTATTATTTTTTTCTGAGCTATCTATGAGAGGGCCTACATTTTTCTGAATTTATTAATGTCATTGGACGTTTGTTGAAGATAAATATGTCACGTATGTGATGTTATGCGAGATTTTTTTAAAAAAACAATCAATGAGTTTAACAGCCTTAAATATGCTGGAGTAAATAAGTTAAAATCTGGTGTCATTAGTTTAAGTTTGGTGACATTAGTTAAAGTTTGGTGTCATTAGTTAAAGTCTTGTGTTATTAGTTAAAGTTTGGTGTCATTAGTTAAAGTCTTGTGTCATTAGTTAAAGTTTGGTGTCATTAGTTAAAGTCTTGTGTCATTGGTTAAATTTTGGTGTCATTAGTTAAAGGTCTGTGACATTAGTTAAAGTCTAGTTAGAAACAGCGAATATACTTCCAAATTCAATTGAAATAAATGTACTTCCAAGTTTGACCAAATTCTATTGATATAAATGTACTTCCAAGTTTGACCAAATTCAATTGATATAAATCTACTTCCAAGTTTGACCAAATTCAATTGATATAAATGTACTTCCAAGTTTTACCAAATTCAATTTTGATATAAATGTACTTCTAAGTTTTACCAAATTCAATTGATATAAATGCACTTCCAAGTTTTACCAAATTCAATTTTTGAAATAAATGTACTTTCAAGTTTTACCAAATTCAATTTTTGATATAAACGTGCTTCCAAGTTTGACAAAATTCAATTTTTGATATAAAAGTACGTCCAAGTTTGACAAAATTCAATTTTTGATATAAAAGTACGTCCAAGTTTGACAAAATTCAATTTTTGATATAAAAGTACTTCCAAGTTTGACCAAATTCAATTTTTGATATAAATGTACTTCCAAGTTTGACAAAATTCAATTGATATAAATGTACTTACGACACTATACAGTAATTTGTTTCTTGGCCCCATGACGTCAGAGCATGTGACTTTGAGCACAGAAATGGTTGTTATGGAGAGTTGAACTGAAATGTTTTACCTGACTTTTTTGAACGCGCGTGAGACCAGCCTCTGGCAGGTGGCCATCTAATGGTGTTCGTTTCGCGAGCGCTCTTTCTTAAACCACAATCCCAGAGCTAGCGGTGCGCGCGCAGGAACGCTGGTGACTAGGCCGGCACGGACACCTGATCAATGAAACTGTGATGGCCCCAGGCCAGACCGGGAGACACCATCTATGCTCAGACTTGTATCTGTCTTTGATGTGTATGTAAATGTTGGCCTTCTTGTCTTTATGTATTTCTAACTGTCTATTTGTCAAAATATATGTTGTTGCAAGTGTTGTTGTTGTTGGTGGTGTTGTTGTTTTTGGTGGTGATAGTGTTGTTATAGGTGGTAGTGGTATTGTTGTTGTTAAGGATGATAATGTTGTTGTTGAGTAACTTTACATTTGTGTGCGCCCTGAAAGGGGCGGTAGGAGACAGATTGCAGTAGCTTACCTCACATCCCGAGTGTGTTGATGAAGGTGAATCTAGGCGGTTGTGATTTACTTGGTTTCATCTGCGTGTCGCTCACTACTACGGGGATCACATTGATCCTCTGCCTTATTTCCCTGTGTCTTTAATTATCAATATCGAGTATTTGTCTTTGTTTCTTAGTCTTTATTGATGTCTACTCGACTATATGTCTTTATTTATTTTTTAATGTTTTTATTTCTGCACATATGTCTAAAGTACTGTCTATATTTCTGTATTTGTGACATTTCCAGCTGGAGCATGGACGTTTAGAGCAGGAGAGATTGGGCTGGCGACTATAAGAAACAAAGGTTGCCTGAATGCGTTGGACGAACGCAGGTCACGCTTGGGTCAATCACCGTCTTGACACTAGGTCGACAAAGGCTAGTTTGGGGGTGGCTGTCGGTTTGATAGATTCTAGTATCTGACCTAAGTGGTAGGGGGTTTGGATTAACGATAAGAATACTCACAACAGGCTGGCACAGAAAAGGGACAACACTCACAACAGGCTGGTACAGAAAAGGGACAAAGACCCATGTTTCGTACAACTAATGGGCCTTTAGATTGAAAGGGAACAAATGAGAGGGTTCCTGGTCAGCCAACGGATGAGCAACACTGGTCGGCCATATTTATTTCTAGCATTAGGTAAATAAGATATCAAAGAGAATGCACAAAGGATTAAGGAGATCCAGAGAGAGAGAGAGGCAGAGAGAGAGAGAGAAAGAAAACGTTCACAGGGTGGATACCCCATCATAAACATAGAGCCCTGCACTATTGGACATTTGTGTGAGTGGTACACATTGTAAACAAAATGATCACATCGAGTGAGCAGGTTCGTCTCGGTACGAATTGAGTGGATCTAGAAGGCAGTCCGTTCTCCAATTGAGTGGATCTAGAAGGCGGTCCGTTCTCCAATTGAGTGGATCTAGAAGGCAGTCCGTTCTCCAATTGAGTGGATCTAGAAGGCAGTCCGTTCTCCAATTGAGTGGATCTAGAAGGCGGTCCGTTCTCCAATTGAGTGGATCTAGAAGGCGGTCTGTTCTCCAATTGAGTGGATCTAGAAGGCGGTCCGTTCTCCAATTGAGTGGATCTAGAAGGCGGTCCGTTCTCCAATTGAGTGGATCTAGAAGGCGGTCTGTTCTCCAATTGAGTGGATCTAGAAGGCGGTCCGTTCTCCAATTGAGTGGATCTAGAAGGCGGTCCGTTCTCCAATTGAGTGGATCTAGAAGGCGGTCCGTTCTCCAATTGAGTGGATCTAGAAGGCAGTCCGTTCTCCAATTGAGTGGATCTAGAAGGCGGTCCGTTCTCCAATTGAGTGGATCTAGAAGGCGGTCCGTTCTCCAGGGAATCAGTGCATTTGATATCTGTGGAAGAACGGTGGCCCTCGAGATCCTAGAGGTAAGAGAGTTACGAAAGAGAGATGCATCACTTGAGCTCTCAGAGGTGCATCACTTGAGCCCTCAGAGGTGCATCACTTGAGCCCTCAGAGGTGCATCACTTGAGCCCTCAGAGTACAAAATTGTTCGACATCGGTGTAACACGGGCACCAAAAGGGTATTTGAGAACTGGACAAAGTTGTAAAGGAAACATAACTCATGTGGTAACTTCACTTCTTTATACTGGTTTAGAGGACTCTCCAGAGTCTGTATACAACCAGTTTCATTTACATCACCTTGCTCTAAAAGCTATGCGCATTCATTTTATTCTTAAATGCATTAATTGTCCTTGCCTCCACTACTTCTTGTGGTAATGTATTCCAAGCATTCGCCACTTCATGTGTAAAAACATATTTCCTAATATCTAATCTGGACCTTTCTTTAGTTAATTTGTAGCTATGCCCTCTTGTTCTTGTAGGTGGTTGTATTTTTTTTTTAAATTGGTATAATCTAATTTATCCGTTCCACTGATCATCTGTATAAGTCACCTCGAATTCCTTGTGAGTGTTCCTTGAGAGACTTGGACATTTGTGTGAGTGTTCCTTGAGAGACTTGGACATTTGTGTGAGTGTTCCTTGAGAGAATTGGACATACGTGACAGTGCTCCTTGAGAGACTTGGACATTTGTGTGAGTGTTCCTTGAGAGACTTGGACATTTGTGTGGGTGTTCCTTGAGAGAATTGGACATTTGTGTGGGTGTTCCTTGAGAGACTTGGACATTTGTGCCAGTGTTCCTTGAGAGACTTGGACATTTGTGTGGGTGTTCCTTGAGAGAATTGGACATTTGTGTGGGTGTTCCTTGAGAGACTTGGACATTTGTGTGGGTGTTCTTTGAGAGACTTGGACATTTGTGTGAGTGTTCCTTGAGAGACTTGCTAAGCGAAATGTACCTGGACATTATTGTAAGGGCTCCCTGGCACCTGGACATTATTGTGAGGGCTCTCTGGTACCTGGACATTATTGTCAGTGCTCCCTGAAATGTACTTGAACATTACTGTAAGGGCTCCCTGAAATGTACCTGGATATTTTTGTAAGGGCTCCCTGAAATATACTTGAACATTACTGTAAGGGCTCCCTGAAATGTACCTGGACGTTATTGTAAGTGCTCCCTGAAATGTACCTGGATATTTTTGTAAGGGCTCCCTGAAATGTACATGGACATTATTGTAAGGGCTCCCTGAAATGTACCTGGGCATTATTGTAAGGGCTCTCTGAAATGTACCTAGATAAAGTCATTCGTGGACAGTTGTCATTCAACACATGCCTCACAGGAAGCTGCACATCCATGCTGAACGGCCATCTCGGCAAGATTGGTAGTTGAACGAGAGTTACATCTCATATACCACCCACATATGCCACCCTCATATACCACCATCATATACCACCCTCATATACCACCCTCATATACTACCCTAATATACCACCCTCATATACCCCCCTCATATACCACCCTCATATACCACCCTCATTACCACCCTCATATACCACCCTCATATACCACCCTCATATACCACCCTCATATATCTTACACATAACACCAACTAACAAACCTCTCAGTGGCTCATGGACCCCAAACACACAAGAGTGGCCCACTCAACAATGGATGGATCCCAAACACACAAGAGTGGCCCACTTAGCAATGGATGGACCCCAAACACACAAGAGTGGCCCACTCACCAATGGATGGACCCCAAACACACAAGAGTGGCCCACTCAGTAATGGATGGACCCCAAACACAAAAGAGTGGCCCACTCAGCAGTGGATGGACCCCAAACACACAAGAGTGGTCCACTCAGCAGTAGATGGACCCCAAACACACAAGAGTGGTCCACTCAACAGTGGATGGACCCCAAACACACAAGAGTGGTCCACTGAGCAGTAGATGGACCCCAAACACACAAGAGCGGCCCACTGAACAATGGATAGACCCCAAACACACAAGAGTGGCCCACTCAACAATGGGTGGACCCCAAACACACAAGAGTGGTCCACTCAGAATCGCAGATAGCCCAGTTTATCTGTAAGCAAGTGGGCATTGTGTTCGTGTTATCTGTCCACGACATGCAGTGACTCTTGGACACGAGAGCTGCAGGACATGAGGTGACTCTTGGCCCCGAGAGCTACATGACACGAGGTGACTCTTGGACACGAGAGCTTGAGGACATGAGGTGACTCTTGGACACGAGAGCTAGAGGACATGATGGACAACCTGCGCAGATAATATCTGGTCAGACAAGTTTCATAAATCAACTACGCCGTGTCCGGTGTAGTAGCCGGGGGGGATTGCGGGCGGAGGGGGGGGGTGTTGAATAAATCGAGCTGATACCAGCCACGTGTCATTCCTTGCTCCCCCCCCCCCCCTCACCCAATTCTCCTGCTTTCTTATTTCTCCCCCCTCTTTCCTACAACCACCAAATCCCCTTTCTTCCCCTGCTCCCTCCCTCCCTCCCTCCCCCTCTCTCCTGCATCCACCAACCCCCCCCCTATTCCCCAGCTCCCCCTCCCTCCCTCTCTCCCCGCTCTCTCCTACATCCACCAAATTCCCTTTATTCCCCAGCTCTCTCACTCCCACCTGCCTCTCTCCTACATCCACCAAATCCCCATTATTCCCGTGCTCCCTCCCATCACGTAACAAGGATATTTATGGCCCAGTAGGCGTTCCCGTATCTCCATATCGATATTTCTAATCAATCGAACTAGTTTATCGATGTTTGTGCAAGTTAAAGCCTTGATTGACCTGGTCATCGATACCTGTCTTTGTGTTTGCCGCTGGTGGTCTACCGTGTTTTGATAACTCCTGCACATTCAATCCTCTGTTCTCATGCAAATGTGTTTCCATGTCTGTCATTCTCCTGTTTTCTGCCTACTCTCGTCTATCCGCCAATGAATAGCTTGCTATTTCAATAATTATCGCACACTTTATTGGACAGAGTCGTTACTGTTTTCGTTGCAATGTCGTCCGCACCTAAAGCACTTTCTAAACAATCACAAACCGAGTCGAGACGAAGGTCATTTCACTGGAGCCTGGTCTACAAGAGCTGGCGATGGACGTCACGAGTGTTACAGACGTCTTCCATCAAGAGCTGGCGATGGACGTCACGTCTTCCATCAAGAGCTGGCGATAGACGTCACGAGTGTTACAGACGTCTTCCATCAAGAGCTGGCGATGGACGTCACGTCTTCCATCAAGAGCTGGCGATAGACGTCACGAGTGTTACAGACGTCTTCCATCAAGAGCTGGCGATGGACGTCACGAGTGTTACAGACGTCGTCCATCAAGAGCTAGCGATGGACGTCACGAGTGTTACAGACGTTTATATCTCACCTGGCCATTCATGTCGCTTGACTGCGTGGCGCCAATCTTCTTTCAAATGGTATCTGTATGTCGGTTATTTCCATCCATGCCTCTGTATTGGTTTCATTAGCGCTGCTGCTCGTCGTCCTCTTCTTGCTCTAGTACCCTGCATTATGACGTCATAGGCTCGTGCGATGAATACGTGTGCGTGCATGTGTGTGTATGTGCATGTGTGGGTGTGTGCATGTGTGTGTGTACATGTGTGTGTGTACATGTGTGTGTACATGTGTGTGTACATGTGTGTGTCTGTACATGTGTGTGTGTACATGTGTGTGTACATGTGTGTGTGTGTACATGTGTGTGTGCATGTGTGGGTGTGTGCATGTGTGTGTGTACATGTGTGTACATGTGTGTGTGCATGTGTGTGTGTTCCTGTGTACGTACATGTGTGTTCCTGTGTACGTACATGTGTATGTGCATGTGTGTGTGTGTGTGCATGTGTGTGCGTGTTCCTGTGTGTGTACATGTGTGTATGTGTTCCTGTGTGTGTACATGTGTGTGTGTGTATGTGCATTTGTGTTTGTACTTGTGCGTATTCGTGTGTTAGTGTTTTAATGACATCTACCACAAATAATTGTTGTCTAACAGCGGACAATCTCGCGGTGTTGTGTTGAATCCATACTGCTGTATAGATGAGAATCTTGGACAACGAGTACAAAAGATGAAGATCAATTGTAGCTACAGAACGTGCTTCGTGGCGAAAATGGGCCAGGAACCTGGACCAGGACGGATCGATTCACAGAATATGACTGGGCAACAACTGACAAGATGGCAGGTAACAATCATTGTTAGACAGGCAGAGCCAGTCGGTGGGCGCAGTACACAGAGCTGTGGCTCCACAGAATGGGCGGTCTGAGCCTTACGATCTCGGAAGGTAGCACAAGCCGGAGGGTGATAGGGCAAAATTTGGTTAGGTAGACTGAGGGTACAGTAAGGTGAGGTAGACAGAGAGTGCAGTAAGGTGAGGTAGACTGAGGGTAAAGTAAGGTGAGGTAGACTGAGGGTAAAGTAAGGTGAGGTAGACAGATAGTGCAGTAAGGTGAGGTAGACAGAGGGTGCAGTAAGGTGAGGTAGACTGAGGGTAAAGTAAGGTGAGGTAGACTGAGGGTAAAGTAAGGTGAGGTAGACAGAGGGTGCAGTAAGGTGAGGTAGACAGAGGGTAAAGTAAGGTGAGGTAGACTGAGGGTAAAGTAAGGTGAGGTAGACTGAGGGTAAAGTAAGGTGAGGTAGACTGAGGGTAAAGTAAGGTGAGGTAGACTGAGGGTAAAGTAAGGTGAGGTAGACAGAGGGTGCAGTAAGGTGAGGTAGACAGAGGGTAAAGTAAGGTGAGGTAGACTGAGGGTAAAGTAAGGTGAGGTAGACTGAGGGTAAAGTAAGGTGAGGTAGACAGAGGGCGCAGTAAGGTGAGGTAGACTGAGGGTAAAGTAAGGTGAGGTAGACAGAGGGTGCAGTAAGGTGAGGTAGACTGAGGGTAAAGTAAGGTGAGGTAGACTGAGGGTACAGTAAGGTGAGGTAGACTGAGGGTAAAGTAAGGTGAGGTAGACAGAGGGTACAGTAAGGTGAGGTAGACTGAGGGTACAGTAAGGTGAGGTAGACAGGGCAAAATTTGGTGAGCTAGACAGGGCAAAATTTTGTGAGGTTGACTGAGGGTGAAATCAGGTGAGGTAGACTGAGGGTAAAATTAGATGCGGTAGACTGAGAGCCACATACGTTTAGGATGCTTGCAGGTATTTTCGAGAATATTTTAGACAGGAAGATGTGACGAATGGGAATATTTTAGACAGAAAGATGTGACGAATTGGAATATTTTAGACAGAAGGATGTGACGAATGGGAATATTTTAGACAGGAAGATGTGACGAATGGGAATATTTTAGACATGAATATGTGACGAATGGGAATATTTTAGACATGAAGATGTGACGAATGTGAATATTTTAGACAGGAAGATGTGACGAATGGGAATATTTTAGACAGAAAGATGTGACTAATGGGAATATTTTAGACAGGAAGATGTGACGAATCTTAATATAATTTTCTAGTTGTACCTCAGATGTGAACTCCTTTGTGATGCATCCAATGTCAAGGCCGATATTATGATTACTGCTATGTTCTCCAGGTGCGTTTGTTTGTCTGCTTCTTTCTGTACTCCAGATGCGTTTGTTTGTCTGCTTCTTTCTGTTCTCCAATGTCATGTTCTCAGTCTGGCCCTGCATCAACTCGTTCTCATGATTACCCCAGCTATCTGCTTCTTTCTGTTCTCCAATGTCATGTTCTCAGTCTGGCCCTGCATCAACTCGTTCTCATGATTACCCCAGCTATCTGCTTCTTTCTGTTCTCCAATGTCATGTTCTCAGTCTGGCCCTGCATCAACTCGTTCTCATGATTACCCCAGCTATCTGCTTCTTTCTGTTCTCCAATGTCATGTTCTCAGTCTGGCCCTGCATCAACTCGTTCTCATGATTACCCCAGCTATCTGCTTCTTTCTGTTCTCCAATGTCATGTTCTCAGTCTGGCCCTGCATCAACTCGTTCTCATGATTACCCCAGCTATCTGCTTCTTTCTGTTCTCCAATGTCATGTTCTCAGTCTGGCCCTGCATCAACTCGTTCTCATGATTACCCCAGCTATCTGCTTCTTTCTGTTCTCCAATGTCATGTTCTCAGTCTGGCCCTGCATCAACTCGTTCTCATGATTACCCCAGCTATCTGCTTCTTTCTGTTCTCCAATGTCATGTTCTCAGTCTGGCCCTGCATCAACTCGTTCTCATGATTACCCCAGCTATCTGCTTCTTTCTGTTCTCCAATGTCATGTTCTCAGTCTGGCCCTGCATCAACTCGTTCTCATGATTACCCCAGCTATCTGCTTCTTTCTGTTCTCCAATGTCATGTTCTCAGTCTGGCCCTGCATCAACTCGTTCTCATGATTACCCCAGCTATCTGCTTCTTTCTGTTCTCCAATGTCATGTTCTCAGTCTGGCCCTGCATCAACTCGTTCTCATGATTACCCCAGCTATCTGCTTCTTTCTGTTCTCCAATGTCATGTTCTCAGTCTGGCCCTGCATCAACTCGTTCTCATGATTACCCCAGCTATCTGCTTCTTTCTGTTCTCCAATGTCATGTTCTCAGTCTGGCCCTGCATCAACTCGTTCTCATGATTACCCCAGCTATCTGCTTCTTTCTGTTCTCCAATGTCATGTTCTCAGTCTGGCCCTGCATCAACTCGTTCTCATGATTACCCCAGCTATCTGCTTCTTTCTGTTCTCCAATGTCATGTTCTCAGTCTGGCCCTGCATCAACTCGTTCTCATGATTACCCCAGCTATCTGCTTCTTTCTGTTCTCCAATGTCATGTTCTCAGTCTGGCCCTGCATCAACTCGTTCTCATGATTACCCCAGCTATCTGCTTCTTTCTGTTCTCCAATGTCATGTTCTCAGTCTGGCCCTGCATCAACTCGTTCTCATGATTACCCCAGCTATCTGCTTCTTTCTGTTCTCCAATGTCATGTTCTCAGTCTGGCCCTGCATCAACTCGTTCTCATGATTACCCCAGCTATCTGCTTCTTTCTGTTCTCCAATGTCATGTTCTCAGTCTGGCCCTGCATCAACTCGTTCTCATGATTACCCCAGCTATCTGCTTCTTTCTGTTCTCCAATGTCATGTTCTCAGTCTGGCCCTGCATCAACTCGTTCTCATGATTACCCCAGCTATCTGCTTCTTTCTGTTCTCCAATGTCATGTTCTCAGTCTGGCCCTGCATCAACTCGTTCTCATGATTACCCCAGCTATCTGCTTCTTTCTGTTCTCCAATGTCATGTTCTCAGTCTGGCCCTGCATCAACTCGTTCTCATGATTACCCCAGCTATCTGCTTCTTTCTGTTCTCCAATGTCATGTTCTCAGTCTGGCCCTGCATCAACTCGTTCTCATGATTACCCCAGCTATCTGCTTCTTTCTGTTCTCCAATGTCATGTTCTCAGTCTGGCCCTGCATCAACTCGTTCTCATGATTACCCCAGCTATCTGCTTCTTTCTGTTCTCCAATGTCATGTTCTCAGTCTGGCCCTGCATCAACTCGTTCTCATGATTACCCCAGCTATCTGCTTCTTTCTGTTCTCCAATGTCATGTTCTCAGTCTGGCCCTGCATCAACTCGTTCTCATGATTACCCCAGCTATCTGCTTCTTTCTGTTCTCCAATGTCATGTTCTCAGTCTGGCCCTGCATCAACTCGTTCTCATGATTACCCCAGCTATCTGCTTCTTTCTGTTCTCCAATGTCATGTTCTCAGTCTGGCCCTGCATCAACTCGTTCTCATGATTACCCCAGCTATCTGCTTCTTTCTGTTCTCCAATGTCATGTTCTCAGTCTGGCCCTGCATCAACTCGTTCTCATGATTACCCCAGCTATCTGCTTCTTTCTGTTCTCCAATGTCATGTTCTCAGTCTGGCCCTGCATCAACTCGTTCTCATGATTACCCCAGCTATCTGCTTCTTTCTGTTCTCCAATGTCATGTTCTCAGTCTGGCCCTGCATCAACTCGTTCTCATGATTACCCCAGCTATCTGCTTCTTTCTGTTCTCCAATGTCATGTTCTCAGTCTGGCCCTGCATCAACTCGTTCTCATGATTACCCCAGCTATCTGCTTCTTTCTGTTCTCCAATGTCATGTTCTCAGTCTGGCCCTGCATCAACTCGTTCTCATGATTACCCCAGCTATCTGCTTCTTTCTGTTCTCCAATGTCATGTTCTCAGTCTGGCCCTGCATCAACTCGTTCTCATGATTACCCCAGCTATCTGCTTCTTTCTGTTCTCCAATGTCATGTTCTCAGTCTGGCCCTGCATCAACTCGTTCTCATGATTACCCCAGCTATCTGCTTCTTTCTGTTCTCCAATGTCATGTTCTCAGTCTGGCCCTGCATCAACTCGTTCTCATGATTACCCCAGCTATCTGCTTCTTTCTGTTCTCCAATGTCATGTTCTCAGTCTGGCCCTGCATCAACTCGTTCTCATGATTACCCCAGCTATCTGCTTCTTTCTGTTCTCCAATGTCATGTTCTCAGTCTGGCCCTGCATCAACTCGTTCTCATGATTACCCCAGCTATCTGCTTCTTTCTGTTCTCCAATGTCATGTTCTCAGTCTGGCCCTGCATCAACTCGTTCTCATGATTACCCCAGCTATCTGCTTCTTT
>JAVGWX010000006.1:1102482-1197482 GCA_036924085.1 Ariolimax columbianus
TAGGGCTGTGGTCGGTTGTTCATAGGGCCGTGGTCGGTTGTTCATAGGGCCGTGGTCGGTTGTTCATAGGGCCGTGGTCGGTTGTTCATAGGGCTGTGGTCGGTTGTTTATAAGGCTGTGGTCGGTTGTTCATAGGGCTGTGGTCGGTTGTTCATAGGGCCATGGTCGGTTGTTCATAGGGCTGTGGTCGGTTGTTCATAGGGCTGTGGTCGGTTGTTGGACTGAACTTCTTAAAATGGGCGCTATATCATGTTTGCTGCTGGGGAAATTAGGTCGATCAGCCCGGCAACCAAAATCGATGCAGATAAAACTATTGATTAAACAACTATTGATTATTGGTTATATGTCCATCGAATCAGTTGATCTTCGAGACGGCTAAGTCAACAAACAGAGCTGCTCTCAACGACTGTTCTGGAACGATCCACGCCAAACGATTAGTACATTCCTGCCTTCTGCGGACGCATTCTTCTGTGACTTTGTGTCATCCAGAGATGGAGACTACCTTCCAGACAGATTAGACAAGATTTGAACAGACACACTAAGACGGTCTCTGGCGGTCCGGCAAGTTGCCCTTGGCGGTAGGGTCATGTTCATTTTCAGAGGTCCCTGCACGGATTCAGTCACAACCTACAATATGGGGAACAGAGTAGAGTTGACATGCTTGTGTGAAGGGAGAGTGAGGCAGTCCGTGAGCGAGGGAGTCCGTGAGCGAGGGAGTGAGAGAGAGTGTTACATGAGCGAAGGACGAAGCGAAGGAGGGAGTGAGCGAGGAGGAAGGGAGGGAGGGAGAGAGGGATGGAGGAAGGGAGGACGTGAGCGAGGGAGTGAAGGAGTGTGCTACATGTGCGAAGGACGGAGCAAAGGAGGGAGTGAGCGAACAGAAAGGGAGTGAGCTAGAGAGGAATGGAGGGAGAGAGTGAGCGAGGGAGGGAGAGTGGACGAAGGAGGGAATGAGCGAAGGAAGAGTGAGCGAGGGAAGGAACTCAATGAGCGAAGGAGGGAATGAAGGAGGAAGTGAGCAAAGGAGTGAGCGCACTGAGCTAGGGAAGGACCTTCATCCTCCTCTATCACGTGTGTCGTTGACCCACCCTGTTGTTGATTGTCGCCCATGCCATTATCTCAGGCTGTCCAACATCCTCTCTCTCAGCCTTCCTCTGTCTCTCAGGCTGTGCAACATCTTCTCTCTCCGCCTTCCTCTGTCTCTCTGTCCAACATCTTCTCTCTCAGCCTTCCTCTGTCTCTCTGTCCAACATCTTCTCTCTCAACCTTCCTCTGTTTCTCAGACTGTCCAACATCTTCTCTCTCAACCTTCCTCTGTCTCTCAGACTGTCCAACATCTTCTCTCTCAGCCTTCCTCTGTCTCTCAGGCTGTCCAACATCTTCTCTCTCAGCCTTCCTCTGTCTCTCAGACTGTCCAACATCTTTTCTCTCAGCCTTCCTCTGTCTCTCAGGCTGTCCAACATCTTCTCTCTCAGCCTTCCTCTGTCTCTCAGGCTGTCCAACATCTTCTCTCTCAGCCTTCCTCTGTCTCTCAGACTGTCCAACATCTTCTCTCTCAGCCTTCCTCTGTCTCTCAGGCTGTCCAACATCTTCTCTCTCTGCCTTCTTCTATCTCTCTTTCCTGCTATTTTTCCCGTTGTCCCGTGCTCCAAACCGCCTCTTCCCATAACATGCCCAACAAAGGATGACTGCCATGTTCTGATCCATGCAATAAGTTGTCTTCGTGTTTGTCCCTCCTCGGGTGCTGTATCATTAGTCTCCCTTGCAGTCCATGGGACAGGCAGCATCCTTCTGTAAAACCACATCTCCGCTGCTTACAAAGATCTATGCGCGTGCTTACTAATTGTCCATGATTCACTGCCATATGTAAGTACTGGTTCCAAGTAGCATCCACGGACTCTCTTTCTCAGTTCCAGCGACAAGGTTTTGCTGCCCAATACTCCTTTCGTGTTCTGGGAGACTTTGCCTGGGCTATTCTCCCTTTTATTTCTAAACTGCACCTCCCACCTGATGTTATGTATGTGCCCAGGTATCCATCTCCCACCTGATGTTATGTATGTGCCCAGGTATCCATCTCCCACCTGATGTTATGTATGTGCCCAGGTATCCATCTCCCACCTGATGTTATGTATGTGCCCAGGTATCCATCTGATGTTATGTATGTGCCCAGGTATCCATCTGATGTTATGTATGTGCCCAGGTATCCATCTCCCACCTGATGTTATGTATGTGCCCAGGTATCCATCTCCCATCTGATGTTATGTATGTGCCCAGATATCCATCTCCCATCTGATGTTATGTATGTGCCCAGGTATCCATCTCCCACCTGATGTTATGTATGTGCCCAGGTATCCATCTCCCACCTGATGTTATGTATGTGCCCAGGTATCCATCTCCCATCTGATGTTATGTATGTGCCCAGGTATCCATCTCCCACCTGATGTTATGTGTGTGCCCAGGTATCCATCTCCCATCTGATGTTATGTATGTGCCCAGGTATCCATCTCCAACCTGATATTATGTATGTGCCCAGGTATCCATCTCCCACCTGATGTTATGTATGTGCCCAGGTATCCATCTCCTAACTGATGTTATGTATGTGCCCAGGTATCCATCTCCTAACTGATGGTATGTATGTGCCCAGGTATCCATCTCCTAACTGATGTTATGTATGTGCCCAGGTATCCATCTCCTAACTGATGTTATGTATGTACCCAGGTATCCATCTCCTAACTGATGTTATGTATGTGCCCATGTATCCATCTCCTAACTGATGTTATGTATGTGCCCAGGTATCCATCTCCCACCTGATGTTATGTATGTGCCCAGGTATCCATCTCCCACCTGATGTTATGTATGTGCCCAGGTATCCATCTCCCACCTGATGTTATGTGTGTGCCCAGGTATCCATCTCCCATCTGATGTTATGTATGTGCCCAGGTATCCATCTCCAACCTGATATTATGTATGTGCCCAGGTATCCATCTCCCACCTGATGTTATGTATGTGCCCAGGTATCCATCTCCTAACTGATGTTATGTATGTGCCCAGGTATCCATCTCCTAACTGATGGTATGTATGTGCCCAGGTATCCATCTCCTAACTGATGTTATGTATGTGCCCAGGTATCCATCTCCTAACTGATGTTATGTATGTACCCAGGTATCCATCTCCTAACTGATGTTATGTATGTGCCCATGTATCCATCTCCTAACTGATGTTATGTATGTGCCCAGGTATCCATCTCCAACCTGACATTATGTATGTGCCCAGGTATACATCTCCCACCTGATATTTAAACGTGTTAACTTGTCTTATTCGGCACCCTTCATTTTGACTCAGCATTTGGAGAGTCTGGTTTCTCCATTACTACCAACACTTCCGATTTCTTTGTATTTGCGAAATGTCACATAATTTTATTAAGAAAATTTACTACCACTAGGTACACAATTTAACTTGAAGAGTAGAGTGAATTTCATGTTCCGTTTCATATCACCATATACAGAGAGATGAGGTCCCGATGGGTTGTCAAGCAAGTGTTTCGTTTTTGTCCATATTTTAGAGTGATGAAATGTGCAGATATAAAGTGAGAGAAACGGTAGGAGAATGTCATACACTTGCCTTTCAATATTTGAAGCTGTACTGTTGGTACAACTTAACTAGTTAGTGCAGCTGTACTGTTGGTACAACTTAACTAGTTAGTGCAGCTGTACTGTTGGTACAACTTAACTAGTTAGTGCAGGTGTGCTGTTATTACAACATAATTAGTTAGTGCAGGTGTGCTGAACTTCAGTCTGAGCCTTAGAACTGGCAGGTGAGACGGAAAAGCAAGATACACACGTTAGGAGTGGCTATCGGGTGATACAGCTGTATGTGGTTGTAATGTCCTAGTATATAATACAGCTGTATGTGGATGTACTGTCCTAGTATATGATACAGCTGTATGTGGATGTACTGTCCTAGTATATGATACAGCTGTATGTGGATGTAATGTCCTAGTATATGATACAGCTGTATGTGGATGTACTGTCCTAGTATATAATACAGCTGTATGTAGTTGTAATGTCCTAGTATATGATACAGCTGTATGTGGATGTACTGTCCTAGTATATGATACAGCTGTATGTGGTTGTACTGTCCTAGTATATTATACAGCTGTATGTGGTTGTACTGTCCTAGTATATGATACAGCTGTATGTGGATGTCCTAGTATTTGATACAGCTGTATGTGGTTGTACTGTCCTAGTATATGATACAGCTGTATGTGGTTGTACTGTCCTGGTATATGATACAGCTGTATGTGGTTGTCCTACTATATGATACAGCTGTATGTGGTTATACTGTCCTAGTATATGATACAGCTGTATGTGGTTCTACTGTCCTAGTATATGATTCAGCTGTATGTGGTTGTACTGTCCTAGTATATGATACAGCTGTATGTGAATGTCCTAGTATATGAATACAGCTGTAAGTGGTTGTACTGTCCTAGTATATGATACAGCCGTATGTGGTTGTACTGTCCTAGTATATAATACAGCTGTATATGATTGTACTGTCCTAAAATATAATACAGCTGTATGTGGTTGTACTGTCCTAGTATATAATACATCTGTATGTGGTTGTACTGTCCTAGTATATAATACAGCTGTATGTGGATGTCCTAGTATATAATACAGCTGTATGTGGATATCCTAGTATATAATACAGCTGTCTGGGGATGCCCTTGTATATAATACAGCTGTATGTGGATGTCCTGGTATACAATACAGCTGTTTGTGGATGTATTATTATATGATACAGCTGTTTGTGGATGTATTAGTATATAATACAGCGGTATGTAGATGTCCTAGTATATGATACATATGTATGTGGATGTCCTAGTATATGATACAGATGTATGTGGATGTCCTAGTATACGATACAGTTGTATGTGGATGTCCTAGTATATGATACAGCTGTATGTGGATGTCCTGGTATATAATACAGCTGAATGTGGATGTCCTGGTATAAATTACAGATGTATGTGGATGTCCTAGTATATAATACAGCTGTATGTGGTTGTACTGTCCTAGTATATGATACAGCTTTATGTGGATGTCCTAGTATATGATACAGCTGTATGTGGTTGTACTGTCCTAGTATATGATACAGCTGTATGTGGATGTCCTAGTATATGATACAGCTGTATGTGGTTGTACTGTCCTAGTATATGATACAGCTGTATGTGAATGTCCTAGTATATGAATACAGCTGTAAGTGGTTGTACTGACCTAGTATATGATACAGCCGTATGTGGTTGTACTGTCCTAGTATATCTTCTTCTTCTTCTGCGTACACAGTCAGACAGTAACCATTATTTTCTCGAAAAAAGCGGCGGTCATCCTGAGACTCTCGCCACTACCATAGAGCTTATCTTGCAGTTCCACTGGCAATGGCCACATCTGCTCTCTCTGATCCTCGTATGTCGGGCAGTTCTGCAGCAGATGTTCAGTGGTCATTTTACCAGTACCGCACGGGCATTCGTCGGTACACCCTATCTTCAATTTGTTGAAGAGGTGGTACCTCAGTCTGTTGTGGCCAGTGCGAAGTCTGAAGACAACGACCTGCTCTCTTCGGTTCAACTGGTAATAGGCATCGTTTTTGGTGTAACCAGTATGTTCGGTTTCCCATTTGGACATGTACCTGGCTTTGATAAGCCGTTTTGACTCTTCGTACGTCATACTGGTATCTATTTGTGGTAGCCTTGCACCTTCTTTTGCCAGTCTGTCTGCCTCCTCGTTGCCTTGGATGTTGCAGTGTGACGGAACCCACTGTACCACTACCCTTTTTGGTGCGGACTGTTGGCACAGTTTGCAGAGTGCTGCTCTTAAGTCATTAAGCTCAGTGTTTTTCTGGCTTTTTAGCGCTGTGACTACTTCGAGAGCATCTGTCAGCAGGACTATATGGCTCTCATTTTCACTGTGTGTTACCATTTCTTCCACTGCCGCCCTCAGTGCCTCTGCCTCTGCTCTGAAATTGCTCGTGTACTTACCAGTAGCGAATGACAGTGTTATTTTTCTGCCATTTGGTAGGTTCAGGAATGCTCCTGCCCCTCCGTTCTGTGTAGTGTTTGTTACAGAACCGTCGGTGTATGCATGGGTCCAGTCCATGCTTGGGTAGCTTTTCGTTATGAAGCTTAAGGTAGTGTCTCTCCTTTCTTTTTCGGTCTGGCAGTTTTTGTTTGCAATACCTGGTATATTTTCTACCACCTCTGGAAATATATCCTGCCTCCAAGTAGGTTTTCGTACAGTAGTGATGGGTTTTGGTGTTGTTAGTGCGTTTATGGGATCTTCGTGCATCTTTGCTTTGGCTATTTCTGCAAAGTTTCTCCGCTTTAGTTTCCCAGTTCCCAAATTGTTTAGCCTCTGGTACATTGGATGGTCCGTCAGTCTTCGGAGTTTCTCTGACTGCAGCTGGGCTCTGCAGTCTCTTCTGTCGGTCATGGATTGCAGTTTTGTAATCTTTTCAAGTTCTACAATTGGCGTTGACTTCATGCCACCAGTTATGATTCTCATGGCTTGGTTTTGAAGTTTGTTAACTTTATCGAAGTTCGCCTTCGCTGCTGTTGTCCATGCCGCGATGCCATACTCGAGAACTGGTCTCACTCTTCCAGTGTACAGTTTCTTTAGTATGCCTTCGTCTGCTCCCCAGCTTGTGCCAGCAAGTTTCCTCATGATCGCCATTCTTTCTCTGGCTTTCATTCGGTTTCTCTCAATCTGACTTTTCCATGTCATGCGCCGATCAAATGTGACTCCCAGATAGGTTGGGTTGTCGTTTGGCTGCAGGATTTTGCCATTTAGGCTTAATTTGGTACTTTGGGGTTTTAATGAGAGCGAGAATATTGTGCACGTGGTTTTCTCCTCGTTTATTTTGACCAGCCATGAGTTCGCCCACTCTTCCAGCGATGTTAGGGCCGTTTGCATCCGATTTCTTGCTATGGTGAGATTCTTTTCAGAGGTCCACATAGCCAGATCGTCTGCAAACATTGAGCTATGGACTCTTCTTGGTATATTCTCTGTAATATCGTTTATATATACCAGGAAGAGTGTGGGTGACAGTACTCCCCCTTGGGGTACTCCCTGCTCGAGTGTCACCTTTTTGCTCATCTGCCCTTGTACTTGGACTCTGGCCGTTCTTTGTTTGAGGTAGTGGTTGATCCACTTGTACATCTTCCCACAAACATCACTTCTTCTTAGCTTGACTCTAAGTCCATCCTTCCAGACTTTGTCAAATGCCTTTTCCAGATCCACCCAAACAGCTACTGTGTGTTTCTGTGCCTGGTAGGCATCTTCTATCTCCTGGGCTATGAGGATGACCTGGTCCTCAGTGGATCTGTGCTGTCTAAAGCCGGCTTGCTGTGGAATTAGTATTCGTTTTTCTTCCAGATGCCACATCAGTCTGGTGTTTATCATCCGTTCCATCAGCTTGCCGACACAGCTCAGTAGGCTTATGGGCCTGTATCCATTCGGATCTGTTTTGTCCTTTCCTGTTTTTGGTACTGGTACCAGTATTGCATCTTTCCATGCCTGGGGTACAATACCCCTTTTCCAGCTTTGGTTCAGGACTGATAGTAGTTTTTCCTTCGCTGTTTGGCCCAGCCCCATCAGCATTTCGTTTGTTATCCCGTCTTTTCCGGGAGATTTCCTTCTCTTTAGTGTTCTCATAGCCTCTTCCATTTCGCGCATTGTTAGTTTGGCCATCATGTGCTCTTCAGGAGCCGTATTTATGCTTTCGTGCCCCTTTAGCTCTTCGCTAATGTCTGTATGCTTATCTGCAGGGACCTCGATGTGGTTTGCTCTGGCATAGTGATCGACAAAGGCGTTTGCGGCTTTCTTACCTGTGATCAAGTTCTCGCCTTGCTTGATAGTAATTTGTTTATTTGACGGGGTTTCGTCGTTCATGGCTCTGACTAGCTTCCATAGCTTGTTCCCTTCTTTGTCCAGGTTTAAACTTTCCGTTTTATTTTTCCAACTTTCTCTTGCTGTTTGCTTGAGAGTGTGTTTGTACTTCGCCGCGGCGGCTTTGAGGGCGATGTTTGCCTCCACGGATTTTTCTCGTTCTGCCATGTTCCTCGCATTTGTTACTGCATCTTCCACTTTCTGTAACTCATCATTCCAGTAGGGCTTATAGTTTTTCCTAGCTCCTCTTGGGATGGTTTCAGTGGCGGCTTGCATTATTGCCTTGCTTAGGCTCTCTACCATGGGCTTCATTTTGGTGTTTCGTGTGTTGATGGTTTCACACAGCCCATCTGTCAGGATTGCAAATCTGTCCCAGTCGGCTCGTTTGTAATTCCAACGTGGGAGCGGTTTTGTTTCCTGTGGGCCTACTTCCATGTCAATGGTTAGCCTGATCGGCCTGTGGTCGCTACCTGCCAGTTGGTTTAGCACCTGGCGGTCTATTTTATAGTGTATGTCCTGTGTGGAGAAGGCCAAATCTGGAGTCGAGGTGGTATGCCATGTTCTTGAATAGAAGCTAGGGCTATCCTCCGGCCTATTGATTAGGGAGAGATTTGCATCTATCTCCCAATCTTCCACTTCGTCACCTCTACTGTCTGTGTCAGAGTATCCCCATCTCTCCGAGTGGCTGTTGAAATCTCCAACTACTATGCAGTTGGAGTCTCTGACCTCCATACTCGAGAGCGATAGGTCTCTGTTTGGTGGTCCGTACAGATTGAAAATGCGGAGTTTCGTCTCTAGAGCCATTATGTCAACTCCTACAATTTCTGCTTGTCCGGTGTGATTGACAGGTACCGCGCTACTCGGTATGCTGTTTCTGGTCAGTATCAGGACCCCTCCTTTGTGACCTTCTCTATCTAGACGGAAGGTCTGGTATCCTCTGATTGAGAATTTATGGTTATTGTTGAGGTGCGTTTCCTGGATACATGCCACGTCAATCTTACCTTCATGCAGGTGGTGTGTTAGGGAAAGTTTTTTGTTAATGACTCCCTCCGCATTCCACTGTAGTATTCTGAGGGTCTTGAAGTTTTGGCCAATAGACGTTACCCCATAGCCATGTGCCTTGACTCCACGACACATGGGTGGGTGACCACCAGTAGTCAAGGGTGGGCCCCTTCGAGGCGTGAGGCCCGGCGCTATCGCTGCCTGGCGGGTCTCCTCAGGATGAGCGCCATACGTTTTTCGAATAGGTTGTGCTGCCATCATACTGTGATTTACGTTGCACTGTTTTGTTAGGCTTGCGGCCCCGTGCATCCGATTTCAACAGGCGTTTCTGTAGGGATGCCCTCCTTAGCCTTTGGCTGTCCCCAGCCTATCTGCAAGGCAGCAGTTGTTTACGATCAGAGTTTTCTCTCCTATGGAAGTTGTCTTTCCAGACTATCGAGTCTTCACTACTCGTGTCTATAGGGTGCAATGATGGTATGTGATATATGAGATGGACTGGTTTACCCGGAAGAGAGGCAGTCCAGTGTGTCTGTATCCCAGGATCGTCACGTCCTGCCAGAAACGTAGCATTTGCATGTGAGTGGGGTATCTCTTTTTCCCTTTATTTTCTTGGCTTCTATGCAGGGATGGTACGCCTAGCATTCCCCGCCACCTGGGGTGTTGACACAGTGGGGCAGGTGTGCAATGTCCGCTGGTCTGCATCTCTTCTGCGTCCAGCATGATAGTTATGGCTGATAACGTACAGAGGTAGATATCGTAACCGGAGTGCATTTAGCCAGAGGACAAGCCTGGTAATGTCACAGAGATGTTGATCGCCTGGTGTGCGGACAACTCTCATGGTCAGTGGTTGAGTCTTGACAGTTCACAGTGTGGTGGCTGCTCTACTGTTTTCGACACCCCGACCAGGTTCTAAGTCTTTGGTTGGTGTTTTTCGCACCCAATCGCCGTATAGGGTGAGTATCAAGCAGTTTTCCGCCCGCTTTGATTTGCGGGCGGCAAGGACCTCTTACTGTGGCTCTACCTGATAGGGCTGGGGCGCAAGCCCCAGGTCCCGAGCATGTAGGGGCCTCCCATTGCAGTGGTGCTGAGATTTTGGGCGGGATTGCGGCTTTCAAGGGTTCGGCCGTAATCCCCCACATGGTAGCCTCGCGCCCTTGGCTTATCAGCCTGGTACGTGAACCAAAGTGTCTGCGGCTCCTCTCGATTTGAGCTGGTTTTCCGTAGCAACGCCCTGTCATTTGTAGGGTAAAACTGACCTGTCTTCAGATCTATTTCCAGCACCCGTTCACTATTTGGTCAGACGAATTTATTGAGGGCTTTTGTTTGTCAATGACCAGGTATTTGAAATCTGCGGAGTTAAACACGATTTCCGTAGCGTTCTTTCATTTGAGCTGACTTGTCGTCCGTGAGTCTAATACCAGCGTACGTTCATTATTAGACCCAAACGGCAGCGCTCTCAATTTGTCAGTTGTTCTACAGCATTGGCGTGTTCAGTCAAATTAAGCCGCAGGTTCCACACCTGGTGGTGCCCTTTCGTCAATTCCCTTAGCGAGATAGTCAAGTTTCTTAAAGGGTAGCCCCAAAGATTTTCGAGGGTCTAATTCCAGCACATGTTCTCTATTAGACCCCACTAAGGTGTACTTTTTGATAGTCATTCTGCAGTATTGGCGTGGTAAGTTAACTTAGGTCTCAGGCTCCACTCCTGATAGTGCTCTTCCGTCAGCCTGAGATCCAACTACGAGCTTTTTAACTGCAACAACTTTAATATACGCTATTGGAGCTGGAATTACCGCGGCTGCTGGCACCAGACTTGCCCTCCAATAGATCCTCGTTAAAGGGTTTAAAGTGTACTCATTCCAATTACGGGGCCTCGAAAGAGTCCCGTATTGTTATTTTTCGTCACTACCTCCCCGTGCCGGGAGTGGGTAAGTTGCGCGCCTGCTGCCTTCCTTGGATGTGGTAGCCGTTTCTCATGCTCCCTCTCCGGAATCGAACCCTGATTCCCCGTTACCCGTTACAAACATGGTAGGCATGTCACGTACCATCGACATTTGATAGGGCAGACATTTGAAAGATGCGTCGCCGGCACATGAGGCCATGCGATCAGCACAAAGTTATCCAGAGTCACCAGTGGGGACGCCGCAACCCCGCGAGGGGAAACGACGATTGGTTTTGAACTAATAAAAGCGCTCTTTCCGCGAGGGTCGGAGCTTGGTAAGCATGTATTAGCTCTAGAATTGCCACAGTTATCCAAGTAGGATCGTGTCATCTAAGGAACCTCGACTGATTTAATGAGCCATTCGCGGTTTCACCGTGAGACAGTGTGAACTTAGACATGCATGGCTTAATCTTTGAGACAAGCATATGACTACTGGCAGGATCAACCAGATATCTGTCGGAGACGTACGTACAGCACACACCGGTCGGCGGAGGAAGGGTGTGTAAAAAGCCTCGCTGGGACGACGGCCGCAGGGACCGACTGACGGGACGGACGGTTTGTTCCACCCGTCCCTCACTCCGTCGACCTAGGACCGCCTGACAGGGGCCTCCCACACGCACCAGACGACCGACCGACCGGGCTCGCTCGAGGAGGGATGGCAGCGCTCTGTGCAGAACGGATCCCAACGACCTCGGCGACGAATTTCACTGGGACTAGAGACACAATTTGGCCTGCCCTTCTTCTCCGTAAGGAGAACGCAGGGCCTCGAGGCAACGATTCCTGCTTTCCATTTGCCGGTCACAAGCTCTTTGCGAGAGTCGGACCACCAGCGAGACGTACTGTCGAGCTCTGCTATAAGCCTTAGATAAATCACCACGGACGGACCACGTTTCCTGATACGGACCAGACTAGCGCACCTCGGTGGAGGAGCCACTACCACAAACCGCACCCAATTCGCACTACGGGGAAAGGCAGGCGAGCGTTTTCCGCAAGCCCGCGCTATCGCTCCGCCTGGCGGGACTGAGATCGCTTTACGAACACTGGTTGAAATTGAGTCGCCGCGGCGAGACAACTACCCCAGATGTCCTAGTATATAATACAGCTGTATATGGTTGTACTGTCCTAAAATATAATACAGCTGTATGTGGTTGTACTGTCCTAGTATATAATACATCTGTATGTGGTTGTACTGTCCTAGTATATAATACAGCTGTATGTGGATGTCCTAGTATATAATACAGCTGTATGTGGATATCCTAGTATATAATACAGCTGTTTGGGGATGCCCTTGTATATAATACAGCTGTATGTGGATGTCCTGGTATATAATACAGCTGTTTGTGGATGTATTATTATATGATACAGCTGTTTGTGGATGTATTAGTATATAATACAGCGGTATGTAGATGTCCTAGTATATGATACATATGTATGTGGATGTCCTAGTATATGATACAGCTGTATGTGGATGTCCTAGTATACGATACAGTTGTATGTGGATGTCCTAGTATATGATACAGCTGTATGTGGATGTCCTGGTATATAATACAGCTGAATGTGGATGTCCTGGTATAAATTACAGATGTATGTGGATGTCCTAGTATATAATACAGCTGTATGTGGTTGTACTGTCCTAGTATATGATACAGCTTTATGTGGATGTCCTAGTATATGATACAGCTGTATGTGGTTGTACTGTCCTAGTATATGATACAGCTGTATGTGGATGTCCTAGTATATGATACAGCTGTATGTGGTTGTACTGTCCTAGTATATAATACAGCTGTATGTGGATGTACTGTCCTAGTATATCTTCTTCTCCTTCTTCTTCTTTGTACGCAGTCAGACAGTAACCATTATTTTTTCGAAAAAAGCGGCGGTGAACCTGAGGCTGTCGCCGCTGCCATAGAGCTTGTCTTGCAGTTCCACTGGTGATGGCCACATCTGCTCTCTCTGATCCTCGTATGTTGGGCAGTTCTGCAGCAGATGTTCAGCGGTCATTTTACCGGTACCGCGCGGGCATTCGTCGGTACCACCTATCTTCAATTTGTTGAATAGGTGGTACCTCAGTCTATTGTGGCCAGTGCGAAGTCTGAAGACAACGACCTGCTCTCTTCGGTTCAACTGGTAATAGGCATCGTTTTTGGTGTAACCAGTATGTTCGGTTTCCCATTTGGTCATGTATCTGGCTTTGATAAGCCGTTTTGACTCTTCGTACGTCATACTAGTATCTGTTTGTGGTAGTCTTGCACCTTCTTTTGCCAGTCTGTCTGCCTCCTCGTTGCCTTGGATGTTGCAGTGTGATGGGACCCACTGTACCACTACCCTTTTTGGTGCGGACTGCTGGCATAGTTTGCAGAGTGCTGCTCTTAAGTCATTAAGCTCAGTGTTTTTCTGGCTTTTTAGCGCTGTGACTACGGCGAGAGCATCTGTAAGCAGGACTATATGTCTTTCATTTTCTTTGTGTGTCACCATTTCTTCTACTGCCGCCCTCAGTGCCTCTGCCTCCGCTCTGAAATTGCTTGTGTACTTACCAATAGCGAATGACAGTGTTATTTGTCTGCCATTTGGTAGGTTCAGGAATGCTCCTGTCCCTCCGTTCTGTGTAGTGTTTGTTACAGAACCGTCGGTGTATGCATGGGTCCAGTCCATGCTTGGGTAGCTTTTCGATATAAAGCTTAGGGTAGTATCTCTCCTTTCTTTTTCAGTCTGGCAGTTTTTGTTTGCAATACCTGGTATATGTTCTACCACTTCTGGAAATATATCCTGCCTCCAGGTAGGTTTTCGTACAGTAGTGATGGGTTTTGGTGTTGTTAGTGCGTTTATGGGATCTTCGTGCATCTTTGCTTTGGCTATTTCTGCAAAGTTTCTCCGCTTTAGTTTCCCATTTCCCAAATTGTTTAGTCTCTGGTGCATTGGATGGTCAGTCAGTCTTCGGAGTTTCTCTGACTGCAGCTGGGCTCTGCAGTCTCTTCTATCGGTCATGGATTGCAGTTTTGTAATCTTTTCAAGTTCTACAATTGGCGTTGACTTCATGCCTCCTGTTATAACTCTCATGGCTTGGTTTTGAAGTTTGCTAACTTTATCGAAGTTCGCCTTTGCTGCTGTTGTCCATGCCGCAATGCCATACTCGAGAACTGGTCTCACTCTTCCTGTGTACAGTTTCTTTAGTATACTTTCGTCTGCTCCCCAGCTTGTGCCAGCAAGTTTCCTCATGATTGCCATTCTTTCTCTGGCTCTCATTCGGTTTCTCTCGATCTGACTTTTCCATGTCATGCGCCGATCAAATGTGACTCCCAGATAGGTTGGGTTGTCGTTTGGCTGCAGGAATTTGCCATTTAAACTTAATTTGGTATTTTGAGGTTTTATTAAAAGCGAGAATATTGTGCATGTGGTTTTCTCCTCGTTTATTTTGACCAGCCATGAGTTCGCCCACTCTTCCAGCGATGTTAGGGCCTGCTGCATCCGATTTCTTGCTATGGTGAGATTCTTTTCAGAGGTCCACATAGCCAGATCGTCTGCAAACATTGAGCTATGGACTCTCCTTGGTATATTCTCTGTAATGTCGTTTATATATACCAGGAAGAGTGTGGGTGACAGTACTCCCCCTTGGGGTACTCCCTGCTCGAGTGTCACCTTTTTGCTCATCTGCCCTTGTACTTGGACTCTGGCCGTTCTTTGTTTGAGGTAGTGGTTGATCCACTTGTACATTTTCCCACAAACATCACTTCTTCTTAGCTTGACTCTAATTCCGTCTTTCCAGACTTTGTCAAATGCCTTTTCCAGATCCACCCAAACAGCTACTGTGTGTTTCTGTGCCTGGTAGGCATCTTCTATTTCCTGGGCTATGAGGATGACCTGGTCCTCAGTGGATCTGTGCTGTCTAAAGCCGGCTTGCTGTGGAATTAGTATTCGTTTTTCTTCCAGATGCCACATCAGTCTGGTGTTTATCATACGTTCCATCAGCTTGCCGACACAGCTCAGTAGGCTGATGGGCCTGTATCCATTTGGATCTGTTTTGTCCTTTCCTGTTTTTGGTACTGGTACCAGTACTGCGTCTTTCCATGCCTGGGGTACAATTCCCCTTTTCCAGCTTTGGCTCAGGACCGATAGCAGTTTCCTCTTCGTTGTTTGGCCCAGCCCCATCAGCATTTCGTTTGTTATCCCGTCTTTTCCGGGAGATTTCCTTTTCTTTAACGTTCTCATAGCCTCTTCCATTTCGCTCATTGTTAATTTGGCCATCATGTGCTCTTCAGGTGCCGTATTGATGTTGTCGTGCCCCTTTAGCTCTTCACTAATGTCTGTATGCCTATCTGCAGGGACCTCGATGTGGTTTGCTCTGGCATAGTGATCGACAAAAGCGTTTGCGGCTTTCTTACCGGTGAGCAAGTTTTCGCCCTGCTTGATGGTAATTTGTTTGTTTGACGGGGTTTCGTCGTTCATGGCTCTGACTAGCTTCCATAGCTTGTTCCCTTCTTTGTCCAGGTTTAGGCTTTCCGTTTTGTTTTTCCAGCTTTCTCTTGCTGCTTGCTTGAGAGTGTATTTGTATTTCGCCGTGGCGGCTTTGAGGGCGATGTTTGCCTCCATAGATTGTTCTCGCTCTGCCATGTTCCTAGCATTTGTTACTGCATCTTCCGCTTTCTGCAACTCATCATTCCAGTGTCCTAGTATATAATACAGCTGTATGTGGATGTAATGTCCTAGTATGTAATACAGCTGTATGTGGTTGTACTGTCCTAGTATATAATACAGCTGGATGTACTGTCCTAGTATATAATACAGCTGTATGTGGATGTACTGTCCTAGTATATAATACAGCTGTATGTGGTTGTACTGTCCTAGTATATAATACAGCTGTATGTGGTTGTACTGTCCTAGTATATGATACAGCTGTATGTGGATGTCCTAGTATATGATACAGCTGTATGTGGTTGTACTGTCCTAGTATATGATACAGCTGTATGTGGTTGTACTGTCCTAGTATATGATACAGCTGTATGTGGTTGTACTTTCCTAGTATATGATACAGCTGGATGTACGGTCCTAGTATATGATACAGCTGGATGTACTGTCCTAGTATATAATACAGCTGTAAGTGTGTGTACTGTCCTAGTATTATCATTGAACTCTTTGTGGGTCCCCTTCAACAGATACACGCCTTCAGCCCTGAACCACCCATTCCTCTGTCCACGCTTTCCATTTCCTTTAGTGAATAATTGTCCCCTCTCCCTTCTCCGTGTGTTTGTCTGCTTCCACTTCTCTTCACACTGATTATTCCTGGGCATTTCTTCACACCACCACTAAACTGATTATTCCTGGGCATTTTTTCACACCACCACTAAACTGATTATTCCTGGACATTTCTTCACACCACCACTAAACTGATTATTCCTGGGCATTTTTTCACACCACCACTAAACTGATTATTCCTGGACATTTCTTCACACCACCACTAAACTGATTATTCCTGGACATTTCTTCACACCACCACTAAACTGATTATTCCTGGACATTTCTTCACACCATCACTAAACTGATTATTCCTGGACATTTCTTCACACCACCACTAAACTGATTATTCCTGGACATTTCTTCACACCACCACTAAACTGATTATTCCTGGACATTTCTTCACACCACCACTAAACTGATTATTCCTGGACATTTCTTCACACCACCACTAAACTGATTATTCCTGGACATTTCTTCACACCATCACTAAACTGATTATTCCTGGACATTTCTTCACACCATCACTAAACTGATTATTCCTGGACATTTCTTCACACCACCACTAAACTGATTATTCCTGGACATTTCTTCACACCACCACTAAACTGATTATTCCTGGACACTTCTTCACACCACCATTAAACTTATTATTCCTGGACATTTCTTCACACCACCACTAAACTGATTATTCCTGGACACTTCTTTACACCATCACTAAACTGATTATTCCTGGACACTTCTTCACACCACCACTAAACTGATTATTCCTGGACACTTCTTCACACCATCACTAAACTGATTATTCCTGGGCATTTCTTCACACCACCACTACACTGATTATTCCTGGACATTTCTTCACACCACCACTAAACTGATTATTCCTGGACATTTCTTCACACCACCACTAAACTGATTATTCCTGGACATTTCTTCCCACCACCACTAAACTGATTATTCCTGGACATTTCTTCACACCACCACTAAACTGATTATTCCTGGACATTTCTTCACACCACCACTAAACTGATTATTCCTGGACATTTCTTCACACCACCACTAAACTGATTATTTCTGGACATTTCTTCACACCACTACTAAACTGATTATTCATGGACATTTCTTCACACCACCACTAAACTGATTATTCCTGGACATTTCTTCACACCACCACTAAACTGATTATTCCTGGACATTTCTTCACACCACCACTAAACTGATTATTCCTGGACATTTCTTCACTTCACCACTAAACTGATTATTATTGGACATTTCTTCACACCACCGCTAAACTGATTATTCCTGGAAACTTCTTCACACCACCATTAAACTTATTATTCCTGGACATTTCTTCACACCACCACTAAACTGATTATTCCTGGACACTTCTTTACACCATCACTAAACTGATTATTCCTGGACACTTCTTCACACCACCACTAAACTGATTATTCCTGGACACTTCTTCACACCATCACTAAACTGATTATTCATGGACACTTCTTCACACCACCACTAAACTGATTATTCCTGGACACTTCTTCACACCACTACTAAACTGATTATTCATGGACATTTCTTCACACCACCACTAAACTGATTATTCCTGGACATTTCTTCACACCACCACTAAACTGATTATTCCTGGACATTTCTTCACACCACCACTAAACTGATTATTCCTGGACATTTCTTCACTTCACCACTAAACTGATTATTATTGGACATTTCTTCACACCACCACTAAACTGATTATTCCTGGACACTTCTTCACACCACCATTAAACTTATTATTCCTGGACATTTCTTCACACCACCACTAAACTGATTATTCCTGGACACTTCTTTACACCATCACTAAACTGATTATTCCTGGACACTTCTTCACACCACCACTAAACTGATTATTCCTGGACACTTCTTCACACCATCACTAAACTGATTATTCTTGGGCATTTCTTCACACCACCACTAAACTGATTATTCCTGGACATTTCTTCACACCACCACTAAACTGATTATTCCTGGACATTTCTTCACACCACCACTAAACTGATTATTCCTGGACATTTCTTCACACCACCACTAAACTGATTATTCCTGGACATTTTTTCACACGCCAGTAAACCGAGCAATAAATATCTAACTTGACCGCAACTTTTGACAGAAAACCCTGATACACATCATGCGCGAAAGTTTCAGTTACCCCAAGGTCTCCGTCGCTGTTCTATAGCTGCCCAGCTTATCGGGTTGGGTGTGCTCCCGTTCTAGGTAGGATATTATTTTCCTGGCCACCATCTTCTCGAGCAATTGCATATACATTCTGTATGGTGACTATTCGATACTTATATTTGTTTAACCTCTGAGAGTTAGAAGACGGTCCTACTGTTTTGTCAAAATTGGTTGTAAATTCAATTGAACTGTTGACTTCATAAAATGAGAAGGCTTACATTTTATTTCACTTACAAGACTTGTTATGTCGGGGTTAATAGCTGAAACCTGCATTCTGATTTCTGAGTGTTTCTAGACTTATTTGTAAATGTGAAAGCTCATTTCTTCAAGCCTTCTTCTGCGTTCAGTTATTTGGTCTTGTTAGATCTGCAGGCTCGTTGCCAGGACTAAGCTGACAGTCTTTTCTGCATCTAAACGGCAGCCCTACAGCTTCTGTCTCAGCTCTGCTACCTCTGACCAGGTCTGGAGGTCAGTCCCACAGCTTCTGCCTCAGCTCTGCTACAGAGGACCAGGTAAGGTTTCATGTCCATGTGAGCTGACTGGTCTTGTAAGATATGCTGGTAAGTCTGACTGGTCTTGTAAGATATGCTGGTAAGTCTGACTGGTCTTGTAAGATATGCTGGTAAGTCTGACTGGTCTTGTAAGATATGCTGGTAAGTCTGACTGGTCTTGTAAGATATGCTGGTAAGTCTGACTGGTCTTGTAAGATATGCTGGTAAGTCTGACTGGTCTTGTAAGATATGCTGGTAAGTCTGACTGGTCTTGTAAGATATGCTGGTAAGTCTGACTGGTCTTGTAAGATATGCTGGTAAGTCTGACTGGTCTTTTAAGATATGCTGGTAAGTCTGACTGGTCTTGTAAGATATGCTGGTAAGTCTGACTGGTCTTGTAAGATATGCTGGTAAGTCTGACTGGTCTTGTAAGATATGCTGGTAAGTCTGACTGGTCTTGTAAGATATGCTGGTAAGTCTGACTGGTCTTGTAAGATATGCTGGTAAGTCTGACTGGTCTTGTAAGATATGCTGGTAATTCTGTGTTCTGGTTACACACGTGCATTCGTTTATGTAGGATAACTTCAACTGGTAGAGGTGACTTGGTAGCCTGTCCTGTTCTCGCACGAAACAAAGTAATATGCTGGTGTCTTTGGAGTTGGTGGATTGGATGAGGTCTATCGTTGGCATCAATCTCTTTTTTCCATAGTGCTTATATTCGCTTCTGATCTTTCTCTGTTGTATTGCCCCATGCCTCCTGTCAGTATGCTATTATATTTATATTTCACAATCAACAGATATTTCTGGTGAATGGCTGGTTGTTGTGGTGCTGGGATGTATATTTTGGGGATCCTTTTTATTTCTTCTTTTTGTGTGTTTCGGTTTGATGGCTACACTACAGAATTATTATGAGAATGTATGTATGTTTGAATCGGTTCTCTTCAATAATAAAGTGAAAATGATTTTTGACTATATTTTCGGGGTTTTTCCGCTGTGTAAAATCTTCTAAGAGACGGGAAAATGTCTTTAAATTTAACTTAACACTTAACTTTATTATCCTGGTTTAGAAGACTCTACATAGTCTGTATACAACCAGTGTATTTTACTCCATCGTTACTAAAAATAAGCTATTTTTGTAATGCATTAACTGACCCTATCTCCACTAACATCATGTGCCATTCCGAGTAATTCACTACTCTCACCAGAGTTTGTTAAGTCATCATCATGTGCCATGTCCTTTATAGAACGTCGCTTCCATCACAGTCTGTCTGAAAGAAACTCGTTCCCCTGCCAAGACCCCAGCCTCTGCCACTGTCATACTCAGGCATTCCTTGATATCTTGGTGCCATCGTCTTCTTGGTCTACCCCTTCCTCTTTTGCCTGGCACCATACCTTCCATCACCGTTCTCTCAAGACCGTTGTGTCTCTTGATGTGACCAAAGTATTTGCATTTTCTAGCCAAAATGGAATTGATAAACCAGTTCTCCTCTATGCTCAACTCTTGCCGAATGTCTACATTTGTCTTTTTCTCCGTCCAGGGTATTCTGAGGATCTTTCTGTAACATTTTTACTCGAAGGATTCGATTCACTGTCTAGAAGCTTTGGTAATTGTCCATGATTCGCAGCCATATGCTGCCACAGGAAAAACACAGGCTCCCAAGACTTACTTTTGTCGTTTTGTTGGTGCTCTGCCATAATTTCTTCAGGCTGTTCAGTCTCTGCATTGCCATGGCTAGTCTTCTTCTGATTTCTTTCGAGCAGTCACCATTTTTGTCAATTCTGAAGCCCAGATATTCAAAATGTGTAACCTGATCTATTTCCTCACCATCCACTGTAAATTTATGTTGACATTGTGTTTTGTCGGTGGTCATTATCTTTGTTTTGTTTATGTTTATGAACAGGTTTTGATCTTTACTATGCCCATTTACAGCTGAAATTAGCTGCTCTAGCCCTTCTGCACTTCTTTAAAATATTACTGTGTCGTCTGCGTATCGTAACTCTGGAATCTCGTACCCGGCAATTGTAAATGTATAAAACTGTCAATGTTCTCGTCTTCTCGAACAGTTCTCATTATACATCCCGCATATATGTTGTATAGATAAGGTGAGAGGACACATCACCGTCTAACTGCCTTTTGTACTCAGTTTGATAAGTACGTGACAAAATTTGTGTTCTTAAAAATTACCATTAACGGTCAACAGCCACAGAAAGGTTTAATCACCTGCATAATTTAGGAGCCCACTAGCAATTTAAATCTCTTTGGTTTTCTTTTATAGGATAGATTTCTTAAATTCGAAAAGCATCAGCTACATCTGAGAGCTATCGATGAGAATAATAAATGTGTACGCTTGTTGTCCTGCTGCTGGATGTTTGTCTCGTATGCGGAGATTGACTTTTTTTAAAAGCACCCAGCGTTTTAAATAATCAAGATGGCGACAGAAGGTGGCGAAACTCAGGGGTTTGTATTGATCTTGTAGTTAATTAATGTCGCCACGTTATTGGCATAGTTTATAAGCGGAAATGAGCTTATACATATAATGCTACATTTGGTAAAATATAAGGATAAATCATCGAATAAGTCCAAATCATCAAGTTGTTTTCACCTTCAAATTCCGTCGAATTGCATCCATTTGATCCATGTTGGTTGTTTTTGTCTGATCCAGTCACTAGCCGGCAGAAAGAGAAATAGGGAACAGAGATATCTCTGCCCAACACTAGTTCTTGTCTCAAGGGGCTACAACAAACTGACCTTCATGTAGAGCTTTACACTTCATATCTTTATATTTTGTTTTAAATGATGTTGGCATTGTTGGTGAACTTCAAGATGCACCCCATTTATGATTAAAGTTGCATCCTCGGCAACTTACAGAGCGATTCTGACGATTCTCATTCTGTTTAAAAATGTGAATCATAGGACACTCATCTTTGAGGCCAGGTGTGCTGCTCTCATAGAAGTGCCTTCTAAATACAGGTCAGATCATCCCGTAACCGGTGAGGTCGTTGGGGCACACATGAAGACATCCTCACAACTGCACGTCATCCCTCTGTCAGATACCGCTGCCCGTGACTCGACTGGTCCATTCTTTTATGTTGTCCTCCCATCTCTTTTTGGGCCGACCTCTTTGTCGTCTGCCATGCACCTTCCCGTGGAGGATTGTGTTTGCAAGACCACTTGATCTCGATATGTGAACGTACCAAGTGAGTTTCCTTCTTTTGACAGTTGCCAAGAGATCTTCGAAAGGCCCTATTGCTGTTGTAATTCTATCTTGTATTTCCTTGTTTGTAACTCGATCTTTGTATGTGCCTTTAAAAAGTTTTCGGAAACATCTCATCTCCAAGACCTGTATCCTTCGTTGAAGGTCAGCTGTTACTGTCCATGTCTCACAAGCATAGAGGAATATTGACAGGACCAGTGTACGCATTAATCTGATTTTCGTGCTTAGTGCTAACCGTTTATCTTGCCATGATTTTGTTAAGCCGTGCAAGCGCCGCTATTGTCTGTGCTATTCTGGCCAACACTTCATATTTTGATCCTTCGTCACTGACAATCGACCCAAGATATTTAAAACGGTCAACCACTTCGAGTTGACGGGTTCAGAAGCAGAAGAAGCAGAACTCCACAGGTACTCTAGAAATCCTCAAGTCCATCAGAAGTCATGTTTAACAAACAGCTGGTGATTGTCTCAATAAGTACTGGCTTCAGCTTGTGAAAGCATCCAGATTGTAACATAAACAAGAAACATCAAGACAAATATATGATGTTATAAAGAAAGCTATTGATCATCTCGCAAGTAGGACAACAGCAAGTATCACTGGTGAGAAAATCACTGTCTGTGACAAAGGAAAACAGACACGAGCAATGGATCAAGCACTATTCTGAGCTCTACTCGAGTGACAATATTGACACTCTCACAGTCCTTGACGCTGTCAAAAGCTATGCCACTATGGAGGAGGTGAACATTGAACCGTCTCTAGAAGATTTTAAAGGTATTGACAGTTTGACCCTGTACAGAGTACCAGGCCGGATCCCATATGATCTGATCAAACACTGCGAGGGTGCATGTTTGTTATGCCCGTGCTGGAAAGAGATCATTATATCTCAAGATATTATAGATGCACATACTATAACATTGTGCAAAAATAAAGGTGACAGAAATGACTAATATTTACTCTGCTCAGTCTTGCTGGCAAAGTATTTGGGTATTTTGATTCTGTATATCCATATTCACAGAGTGGATTCTAGTCTGGAAGATAAGCAATCAATATGATTTATTCGCGTCTACAAATTCAGGAAAAGTCATATTAGCATAATGAACCCTTTTATACTGCCTTCAATTACCCGACAAAGGCATTTGATTTGGTTAGGAGGGACAGCCATTTGAAAGTCTTCTTGAAAATAGGGTGAGCTAATGAAATGCTATAGCTAACAATATTGTTCCATGAAAGGGATGGTGCAGTTTGATGGTACTATTAACACAATCATGTTATATTTTCACTGCTTTAAGCAGTTTTAAATATCTGGGTTTGATTGTCAGTGTCTAGCATTTCTTCTTCGTATGCTGTCAGACGTCAACTTGAATTTGTTAGAAGAAAGCAGCGGTCATCCTGAGGCTGTCGACACTGCATTAGAGCTTGTCTGGTGATGGCCACATGTGCTTTCTCTAGTCCTCGTATGTCCGGCAATTTTGCAGCAGATGTTCAGGGGTCATTTTCTCAGTGCCACAGGTGTATTCGTCAGTAGCACCTATCTTCAGTTTATTGAATAGATGGTACCTCAGTCTGTTGTGGCATGTGCGGAGTCTGAAGAGCAACTCCTCCTCTCTTCTGTTCAACTGGTAATAGGCATCATTTTTTGTGTGTAGCCAGTATGCTCTGTTTCCCATTTGGCCATGTATCTGGCCCTAATAAACCTGTCTAGCATTTAGAACATCCATACTAAACTATGGATGGTGAAAGTTGAAAATAAAAGACAGTAATTTCTGTCCGTTACCTAGCCAACCTCTTCTTGATCTGATTTCAGACAATGAAAAGTTACATTTAGGAACATGTCCAGCTTTGTTTGAAATGAGTGATACATTTAGGAACATGGCTGGCTTTGTTTGAAATGACTGATACATTTCAACTATGTCTGTACCTTGGATAGTCTTGGTGTCTCACCCATCCTCTTGGTGTCTCACCCATCCTCTTGTTTTCTCACCCATCCTCTTGTGTTCTAGCTACAATTAGCTTTCAGTGGCCCATTGGTCCGAGATTTTGGCTCATCCATATGATCCTGTCGAGGTCCCTGTGGAATCATTGACTGAAAGGGGCTACTGTAAAACTGATACAACTGAAAGGGGCTACTGTAAAACTGATACAACTGAAAGAGGCTACTGTAAAACTGATACAACTGAAAGGGGCTACTGTAAAACTGATACAACTGAAAGGGGCTACTGTAAAACTGATACAACTGAAAGGGGCTACTGTAAAGAACATTGATATTCACTCTGACATTAGAGGCAACATTTAGCAGGAAGTGAACAAATGAGAATGGTGGTAGTTCTGCAACATGTAGAAGAAAGTTTATGTGCATAGAAGCAAGATGAACAACTTGCATAGAAGCAAGATGAACAACTTGCATAGAAGCAAGATGAACAACTTGCATAGAAGCAAGATGAACAACTTGCATAGAAGCAAGATGAACAACTTGCATAGAAGCAAGATGAACAACTTGCATAGAAGCAAGATGAACAACTTGCATAGAAGCAAGATGAACAACTTGCATACAGTAACAGTCTCATCTACTACAGATTGGCTTCACATATTGTGCATGGAAAAATTAGCATATGGCAGTGGCCTACCCACACCCACACAAAGTCAGCATTTCGAGTGGGAAGTCTTAACCCTACCAGATCGCTTTACCCATTTTTCGGTAATTTCCTTAACTGCCGCTAAACCGCGGTACCTAATTTTCGGTACTTTGGATAGTACGTCATAAAATGCGTCAGAATCTAAAAATAACCAACCAATCGTGGTCAATCCTCGTGATTAGTCATTGCAAATGGCTGCCCCCATGTTTGAATTGATTTTGTGGGGTTTAACGTGAACAAATTCGGAAAATTTACAATGAAACGAATGGCTGATGAACCAAGCACTTCAACAGGAAAGCAAAGTAAGTCTAGGCTTATGACAGTCCAACAGGTGATCAATAATTTGGTTGATTCAGACTCTGTTCAAGTGAAACAGACAGTGAGAGCTCGAGTGATGAGATGAAGGCTTTTCTTGGACTGAGGATCTATATGGAATACTCATGTATAAAGCCCAGCTATCAGGATTATTGGACAAATGAGGGCTCTTTGTTGTGTTTACTCCCGGATTTCGAAATGTTATGACTCGAGACAGATTCTTTGCCTTTTGCTGGGTGGATTGGCACACAAAGGTGGAATATTGACGCTAGATGAAAGGTAAACCTATTTTCTACAATGTCTCCAAGTTACATCTTATTCTAACCACTTGTTTGCATGTAACTAACATTTTTCTATATCATGTTGGTTTTTTCTCTTTAATGCTCTGGAACCCAGGAATGGGGGACAGTTGGGTTCAGGGCCTTAGGTCTGGTAGGGTTAATATATACTGAATATGAATGTGAAGTCTTAATATACTGAATATGAATGTGAAGTCTTAATATATACTGAATATGAATGTGAAGTCTTAATATATACTGAATATAAATGTGAAGTCTAAAATATTGTGTATGTGAAGGCTAAAGTATTAATTGTGTGTTTTCAGCTTCCCTACAGAGCAGCGCTACATAGACATAATAGAGCAGACGGCAAGCTTCAATACTCGTTTATCACTTGAGAGAAAAATGAGGCTTCCATTCCTGGACTCGCAGACAGGTGTAGCTCAGAGGCACACCAATCTCTTTCACGCATACAGGCATCGACAACCAGGTAGTTGCTTGTTCATTGGAAAAAATATATGCTGATTGTGTATCATTGAAACTTACCTGACCAATTTCCTCCATATCGTACTGAAACATTTTGAATCAATATGTATGTTCATGGCACATGATAATGTTTGTATATTTCAACATGATGTGTTTCTCTTGTCCAGGTACTGTGGAAGGACAGCTGTATAGTTATCCAGCAAAACGGTGGAAGAAAAAGAAAAGATCTTTTTTCTTGTCTGAGCGAAGGATGGGTGTGCAGGGTGACACCGAAACTGGAGAACCAGGTAGACAGCCTCGGTATACCATTATCCATTTAGTTTGAGCAGATCTTAAAGAGAGAAAGTCTAGATATTGTATAGCATTGGTTTAGTTTGAGCAGATCTTAAAGAGAGAAAGTCTAGATATTGTATAGCATTGGTTTAGTTTGAGCAGATCTTAAAGAGAGAAAGTCTAGATATTGTATAGCATTGGTTTAGTTTGAGCAGATCTTAAAGAGAAAGTCTAGATATTGTAGCATTGGTTTAGTTTGAGCAGATCTTAAAGAGAGAAAGTCTAGATATTGTAGCATTGGTTTAGTTTGAGCAGATCTTAAAGAGAGAAAGTCTAGATATTGTAGCATGGCAGAGTTAATGCCAGACTGGCTCACTGTTCTTATATAATAGATTTGCTTGCCTTGTCAGCACTAGAGGTATGGACGGATATTCATGACCCTTTACAGTCTGTAACTACATTATCCATTTCAGTAGTTGCTTTCTGAACAATGTTTGCTTTCATTTTGATTCCCAAGACATGCATCAGATCAGTGCCATAGAGAATCCTGCTCACCGCCTCGAGGAGCACGAGTTTGACCATCTGGAGGCAGCTGATGGATGGTATGATGATGTGGATGATTTTGGCGAGCCACCTGATGATGGAGCAATGGTTGATGATCAGTCAGACATCAGTGATTTTGAGGATTCTCTCAAAGGGAGAAAGAGAAAGAAGGTAACATAATACCTGCATCCTCTTCTAGTTGATATCACCTATCCTCACTACACAACCTAACACAACATAAAGAACATGTGGCCTTGTTCTTTGCTCCTCTGCTTCCTCGCTTGTCTTATGGCCTTCTGTCTTTTCTGCTCAGTCTAGTTTCACTATGGAATTAAAGAGGCTTCTGATCTTAGAGGGCTCTGGGTTTATAGGCCCAATGTGTTGTCCGATTCAGACTATTATCCAAGAGTCTTAACCTTTAGCATGCCGCACTGGTTTTTGAAAATTTTGACAACTTCAAATTTCGCTCTATAGTAGTTGAATTTCAAAATTTGTAACTTTTGTGTTTGTTGGTCAATAAATATGATTTTCTTCTGTGTAGACACAATTGAATAAAGAATTTGTAGGTGTTATTGTTTTTGTTGTGTGTTTGTTAGTTTCTGAGATACAAATAGATGAAGATGGAAATCTCGGGGAAAAATGTGGACTTGACCACTAGGCCTAGTTGCTCCGATAAAAATCCATGGAAACCACAACATATTGATACTGTGTTTACAATATGCACTATAATAGACACATCCGGAGAATGTCACACATCAAGGATGTCCTACAGTGCATCAACCATTTGAAACACCTCTGGACAAGTTAAAAAGATAGACGACAAGATCAAAGATGGAGTACCATAACCACTGTGTGGTACCCACGTGACACAAAGATACCTTGGGGACGGCCCCCAACTCGCTGAAGAGATTCACTTGAAAAGCATAACACACACAGCCTCACAACAGACAGACTACTGTCGCATTGGATGACACGCCCCCGTGATAGAAACAACTGGTTCCTGAGTTAGGACCCGCACAAAGACGACCACCACTTGGCGAAAAACGGGTAAAACTAATAACGATAAAGTCTAAGGGAGTTAACCTGCTACATATCAACCTATTAATTGCCATGGCCAGGATCTAATAAAAAACTTTGTAGACTATTCAAATCCAGTTCTTTAATCTGAAGTCAATTTGCCTTCAAGGTTCTGACATTATTTGTTATTTGTGTGTTGGGCAGTGTTAGAGGAATCCCCTGGGACTCTTGTCAGTTATTTCAACAAATCATCAGTGATTCCATCAGTAGTTTCTATTACATTTTTATTCGTATTATATTTTTCTAATAATCACTGAAAAAGGATTACAATTCTCACGTCTTGACCTTATTGTTGTGAAACTTTTATTTAAAACATTTGCAGCAAATTGACGTTAGTTCTCCATATTTCTTCCATAATTCTTTGTTTACGATTTTAATTATTTTCTTGATGTTTCATCGAACTCTTCTGTAATTAATATAATCTTCTTGTCCATTTTGTATGTGGGCTATGTCTTGTAGGGTTTTATGTGGGCCATGTCTTGTAGGGTTTTATGTGGGCCATGTCTTGTAGGGTTTTGTTTTCTTGTCCTTAGTCCTTGGTTCCACATTTCTGTTTTAGTGTATCAATAAGAGCTGTTTTAGTGTATCAATGAGAGCTGTTTTAGTGTATCAATGAGAGCTGTTTTAGTGTATCAATGAGAGCTGTTTTAGTGTATCAATAAGAGCTGTTTTAGTGTATGAATGAGAGCTGTTTTCGTGTATCAATGAGAGCTGTTTTAGTGTATCAATGAGAGCTGTTTTAGTGTATCAATAAGAGCTGTTTTAGTGTATCAATGAGAGCTGTTTTAGTGTATCAATGAGAGCTGTTTTAGTGTATCAATGAGAGCTGTTTTAGTGTATCAATGAGAGCTATTTTAGTGTATCAATGAGAGCTGTTTTAGTGTATCAATGAGAGCTGTTTTAGTGTATCAATAAGAGCTGTTTTAGTGTATCAATGAGAGCTGTTTTCGTGTATCAATAAGAGCTGTTTAAAAGATGGTCTTTGTGCAACCTAAATTGTATATTCTCAGTTTCACTGTTGAGTGTCTCATATATCTTTGTCATATCGTGGCAAATTGCTTTTATAAGTTTCCTCTTCCAATTGGTGTCAGTTATTGGTGCCCCAGGCTGCGTGCAATGGAGATGATGTCTTTCTGATTTGACCTAACCAGGTGGTACATTGAGGGCCACAGAGGTGGGTCAATGACAGAGAGTTGTCTACCATCCTTGATGTCTATAGCCTGCTTAAAGAATTGGTTTACGGGAATATTCTCGTCAAGGTGGGCCACATACCCAAATAGGGCCAAACGGCAATGGCTTAGCATGTTGAGTGTACTCTTGAAGACTGTCTGTCGAGCGACTTTGCCGTTTGAGACCCGGTTGTACCAATGGAACATTAGAATTTGCCTCTAACTGCTCATTTGGTAGTCATCAATGCACTTGTGATGGCCCTGCAGAATAGTCCAGGTTACTGAGCCGTACAGCAGGATGGGTACAACACAGGTCATGTCAATTTGTTGCCTTGTATTTCAGTGAAAGACTCGATGCAGGGCTTTCATAGAGGCTGTGACTAGTCTGATTCTTCGAATGATGTCCGGGTGACTTTATGTGCCGGAGTTTTGTTTAATGTCCAGGTCAATGAAATCCTCAGTGGAGTTGACATGGTTGCCATTGACAACAATTCCTGCAGCTGTGGGGTTGCAGTCGAGGTTTTGTATCTTGGTTTTTGCCCATGAGATGTGAAGGTCTAGATATTCTAGGTGCTCCAGCGGTTTTTGCCCATGAGATGTGAAGGTCTAGATATTTTAGGTGCTCCAGTTGAGATGTTAAGGCCTAGTCTAGATCTTGTCAGTGCTCCAGTTGAGATGTGAAGGCCTAGTCTAGATCTTCTCAGTGCTCCAATGGTTTTTATCAATGTCTGGGGGTGGGAGCCTGGTGTTACTATGACAACTGCATAGTCAAGGTCAGTTACAGGTGCACCTATCTGATGGTGACGCCAGGGGTTGTACATTTTCTGCTGACCGAGTATCCATTTCGTTGCAGAACAATGTTGGAGCAAGAAGACATCCGTGTCGGGCACCAAATGATGTAGATAACCTGTCTGAGAAATGGTGACCCAGGCGGGCTTTTACTTCATTGTAGCTGCTCGATTATCCAGTTTAGCGTGCTGAGACCACCCACTTGTTTTATGACGTTCCTCAGGGCACATTTACCCACAGAATCAAAGACAGCCTGGTGTCAACATAAGCGTCATGGAGGGCACGGCTGAATTCCCAGTGTAGCTTTATGAGTAGACGAAGAGCAAGAATAGTATTGAGGATGGGACGGCAGATATTTGAGGACACCGTTTCAGCAGTGGTTGGATGTGGGAGAGAAGTATATGGGTGAAGATTTTTCCACGGATGGAAAGTCATGTCATGGACCTGTGGCAGCTACATTCAGAGCAAGGTTCTTTTCCTTTGCATAGCTAGATGATGATTACATCCTGGTCAAGGCACATACAGCTTGTATATGCTCGACATCTTAATGGTTGCCGCTTTCAGCTGAGACACATTGTGTATCATTTTGTCAAGCAACAATGCGGCCTTAATTGATGAGAATCAGTTGACTCTACAACAAATTAACAATAATCACTTCAATATTTGTAAGTGTAGAGTGAATGTCGTGACACTTTGTGTATTTAAAGATGGAGCACCAACTTTTTGTACCAGATATGGGGCACCAACTTTGTGTATCAGATATGGGGTACCAACTTTGTGTATCAGATATGGGGTACCAACTTTGTGTATCAGATATGGGGTACCAACTTTGTGTATCAGATATGGGGTACACACCTTGTGTATCGGATATGGGGTATCAGGTAGGGGGTACCAACTTTGTGTATCAGATATGGGGTACAAACCTTGCTAAGAATGTTTGAATATTTAGGCAAGATTGTTTGATGAGGTGGTCAGATTGACGATTGATTGTGTTTTTGCTGACTAGAATGCCTGATTGTGTTTTTGCTGACTAGAATGCCTGATTGTGTTTTTGCTGACTAGAATGCCTGATTGTGTTTTTGCTGACTAGAATGCCTGATTGTGTTTTTTGCTGACTAGAAAGCCTGATTGTGTTTTTGCTGACTAGAATGCCTGATTGTGTTTTTGCTGACTAGAATGCCTGATTGTGTTTTTGCTGACTAGAATGCCTGATTGTGTTTGTGCTGACTAGAATGCCTGATTGTGTTTTTGCTGACTAGAATGCCTGATTGTGTTTTTGCTGACTAGAATGCCTGATTGTGTTTTTGCTGACTAGAATGCCTGATTGTGTTTTTTGCTGACTAGAATGCCTGATTGTGTTTTTGCTGACTAGAATGCCTGATTGTGTTTTTGCTGACTAGAATGCCTGATTGTGTTTTTGCTGACTAGAATGCCTGATTGTGTTTTTGCTGACTAGAATGCCTGATTGTGTTTTTGCTGACTAGAATGCCTGATTGTGTTTTTGCTGACTAGAATGCCTGATTGTGTTTGTGCTGACTAGAATGCCTGATTGTGTTTTTGCTGACTAGAATGCCTGATTGTGTTTTTGCTGACTAGAATGCCTGATTGTGTTTTTGCTGACTAGAATGCCTGATTGTGTTTTTGCTGACTAGAATGCCTGATTGTGTTTTTGCTGACTAGAATGCCTGATTGTGTTTTTTGCTGACTAGAATGCCTGATTGTGTTTTTGCTGACTAGAATGCCTGATTGTGTTTTTGCTGACTAGAATGCCTGATTGTGTTTTTGCTGACTAGAATGCCTGATTGTGTTTTTGCTGACTAGAATGCCTGATTGTGTTTTTGCTGACTAGAATGCCTGATTGTGTTTTTGCTGACTAGAATGCCTGATTGTGTTTGTGCTGACTAGAATGCCTGATTGTGTTTTTGCTGACTAGAATGCCTGATTGTGTTTTTGCTGACTAGAATGCCTGATTGTGTTTTTGCTGACTAGAATGCCTGATTGTGTTTTTGCTGACTAGAATGCCTGATTGTGTTTTTGCTGACTAGAATGCCTGATTGTGTTTTTGCTGACTAGAATGCCTGATTGTGTTTTTGCTGACTAGAATGCCTGATTGTGTTTTTGCTGACTAGAATGCCTGATTGTGTTTTTGCTGACTAGAATGCCTGATTGTGTTTTTGCTGACTAGAATGCCAAGGGAAGAAAGAAGAAGAATGAGGAACACAACAAAGAACTTCTGAGCCCCGAAGACAAGGAGAAGCCGTACGCTTGTGAAGGTATTCTATGTCAAGCTCAATGGGCCAGCTATTTGTCTTATAGTCCGTTTCACAATGGTTGCAGTCTGATATCTCAATGCACAGATAAACAGGTTCTTTTTGCTCATGGTCCGAATAATTTGAAGGAAACACAAGTTCTGCATTCTTCACCAGCCCAATATGTCTGCTATCTGTATGTGCTATTATCAAACACAGTCTTTTGTCACTTGGTGCTAATCTTTTAATTGTTCCATCCACTGACTGCCATTTCTTTTCACTTGTGTGGCGAGCATTTATCCAAGTCTCTTCCACATACACAATATCATAACATTGTTTACACATTTTGTGTACTTCCCGTAAATGCTTGCTTCTCAAGGATACTAGATGTGGCTTCTCATGGATACTAGATGCGGCTTCTCATGAATACTAGATGCGGCTTCTCATGGATACTAGATGTGGCTTCTCATGGATACTAGATGTGGCTTCTCATGGATACTAGATGCGGCTTCTCATGAATACTAGATGCGGCTTCTCATGGATACTAGATGTGGCTTCTCATGGATACTAGATGCGGCTTCTCATGAATACTAGATGCGGCTTCTCATGGATACTAGGTGCGGCTTCTCATGGATACTAGATGCGGCTTCTCATGGATACTAGATGCGGCTTCTCATGGATACTAGATGCGGCTTCTCATGGATACTAGATGCGGCTTCTCAAGGATACTAGATGTGGCTTCTCATGGATACTAGATGCGGCTTCTCATGAATACTAGATGCGGCTTCTCATGGATACTAGATGTGGCTTCTCATGGATACTAGATGTGGCTTCTCATGGATACTAGATGCGGCTTCTCATGAATACTAGATGCGGCTTCTCATGGATACTAGATGTGGCTTCTCATGGATACTAGATGCGGCTTCTCATGAATACTAGATGCGGCTTCTCATGGATACTAGGTGCGGCTTCTCATGGATACTAGATGCGGCTTCTCATGGATACTAGATGCGGCTTCTCATGGATACTAGATGCGGCTTCTCATGGATACTAGATGCGGCTTCTCATGGATACTAGATGCGGCTTCTCATGGATACTAGATGCGGCTTCTCATGGATACTAGATGCGGCTTCTCATGGATACTAGATGCGGCTTCTCATGGATACTAGATGCGGCTTCTCATGAATACTAGATGCAGCTTGTCACAGATGACGTTTCTCTCGCTAGCAGACTTCCTGCAGGTAAAGCCTATGCCCCTTAGTTCTTCACAACCCAGATCTCGATACATCAATGTCGTTGTGTGTTCTCGGACGAAACTTCAGCTTCCTTAGTGTCACTGTTTCTTTGGAATCAAACATTCTAGAAATCTCTTCTAATGACACCCCTCTCAAAACTATCAACCATTTTCTTTCTCCCTTGCGTAGTAGTCTTGGAGCAATCTACCAAATGATCGTTTACTTGAACCTAAAGCGTGAATAGCTCTCTTTTCAGGGTTTGCGATACTCTGATATAGTTTAAAATGCCTAACTTCTCTACAAAAAATATTCATACATCTTGAATGCAATTGTAAGAAACTTTACTTTCAGATTCAATGTATTCGCGAACGTTAACAATTAGTTATACTACGCCTATACACTAGCATACACAATTTGTATTGAACACACCGGACGGCTGTTAGAACTATTTACAGCCAGTGAGTTTTGGGTTGAAGTTGGAAAGATTTTTTGAAACACTTAGAAAATATTATTTTCCAAAATGCTCACTGTTATGAAGGGGTAATCATTTCAAAAGACAAAAATATTCACTCTTGGACATGGTGATCTGCAGGTTTAGGCAAAATTGGAAAACTATGTTCAAATGGAAGCTGAGATATTCAATTTTAAATCGCATCAAACATTGTGAAACGCACTAAAGTATCATTCAGCGAGCATTGTCTGTCAGTACCATAGTATCATTCAGCGAGCATTGTCTGTCAGTACCATAGTATCATTCAGCGAGCATTGTCTGTCGGTACCAAAGTTCTACAGACATTATATTGGTTGCTTGTTTGAAGTATGGCCATCAGCTGGTGGTACCTTATCATGTTTTATTGTGCTACATTCTTGTGTGCCTTTAATAGTTAGTTAGCATGTAAAGTCAGTAAGTATTGTGTACATATTGTATCATGTTGTTGTGTGGGGTTTAGTTTCATGTCACATTTCAGGTCTTATGTCTGTTAGGGATATGACTTGAGGTCAGGCAGGCTGATGTTGGTCTTGTCTGTTAGGGGTATGACTTGAGGTCAGACACGCGTAGGGTACAGCTGATGTTGGTCTTGTCTGGTCGGTGACCATACATTACTTGATATCACACGGGGGGGGGGGGGGGGGGGGGGGGGGGGTTTGCACTAATAAATGGCAAATGGACCCTATTTGGCTTGAAATGTGTATGAAAACAACATTATGCTGAGTTCAAGAAATATAACAATTATCATGTATTTATTTGTGTGTATATTCTCACAAATGTGTGCATTATCTTAGATAATCCTGGCATGTGCCAATAGCTTGTAGGACAATTGGATGAGACAAGAACAGACTGATATGTGCCAATAGCTTGTAGGACAATTGGTTGAGACAAGAACAGACTGATATGTGCCAATAGCTTGTAGGACAATTGGTTGAGACAAGAACAGACTGATATGTGCCAATAGCTTGTAGGACAATTGGTTGAGGTTTAACTGTGGTTAGATATCATGAACCGATGCACTAATAACACGAAGGCCTATTGCTTTCACCTACAATGTTATTGTCCGTTTCACAATGGTGACTGTCAATTGACTTCTATTATCTCAATAACCCTTGCACTGATAAACGTGGTCTTATATTTCCAATGTCCCAATGACTTTATAATTTACATTTTGTCAGGTAGTGCCATTTTCTTAAAGTGGCTAGTTCCTTTGATCTTTGTTAGCAAAGGATTTATTTTGTCCCTGCAGAAAATAATTTACAGTAAATTGAATAATTATCTTTCTTTAGGCATTGTCGTCTCTACAATTTGATTTTCTACATTAGGCACAACACAATGTCCATGCTCTAGTTGGTGTCTTGTAGCTTGTAGGTACTGTAAGAAGTAACTCATAGAAAGAATGTGTGAAGATGTACAAGCACATGTTATATAGAACATAGAAAGTACATACTTCAGATGGATTGGTCCAGGTTTATAAATAGATGCTGGAGCAAACCAATAAATGGTTTTAATTCTGTTCTGAGATCCGTCTTCTATCTGATTGGGGTGGCCTTGAAAAGGACCGTTTTGCCAAGGTGACGGAAACTTCAATTTCTCTGAAAACAAACATGGAAGTTAATTTCTCACTTAATCAGAGTCGGACAATTCCAACATATTGATGACTGCTCTCTACTGAACGAACGACAGTCCATCTGTTTCTCAATAGCCCTCTTCCTCTTTCAAGACATGGTCCTCACATTTAGCCCAAGAATATTTGCTTATATTTGAGAGGGTGGCATATGTTAGTTCTTTCATATCACATAGTGTAAGAGGTGGCATCTGTTAGTTCTTTCATATCGCATAGTGTGAGAGGGTGGCATATGTTAGTTCTTTCATATCACATAGTGTAAGAGGTGGCATCTGTTAGTTCTTTCATATCGTATAGTGTGAGAGGGTGGCATTGTTATGTTAGTTCTTTCACATCGCATAGTGTGAGAGGGTGGCATTGTTATGTTAGTTCTTTCATATCGCATAGTGTGAGAGGGTGGCATATGTTAGTTCTTTCACATCGCATAGTGTGAGAGGGTGGCATATGTTAGTTCTTTCACATCGCATAGTGTGAGAGGGTGGCATATGTTAGTTCTTTCATATCACATAGTGTGAGAGGTGGCATATGTTAGTTCTTTCATATCACATAGTGTAAGAGGTGGCATCTGTTAGTTCTTTCATATCGTATAGTGTGAGAGGGTGGCATTGTTATGTTAGTTCTTTCATATCACATAGTGTGAGAGGGTGGCATATGTTAGTTCTTTCATATCGCACAGTTTGAAAGTTTTATTTCTCTCACATCTTTATTGCATCTTTTGTACTGGATGATGTCAGGATTTTGTCTTCTTGTGTCACTGCGTTGTGGTATGATGTATTGTTCATTATCAGACAGGAGGTTCTATCTAAGGACGGGAAAAATCATTTTTTCAATCCACTCTCTAAATATCTCGGTTCGGTAGTCCCGATTGTCCGTATAGTTTGAAGGAAATACAAGTCCTGCATTCTTCAACAGCCCATTATGTCTGCTACCTGCATGTGCTATTATCAAGTGCTGTTCTTTGCCACTTAGAACTAATATTTTAATCGTTCCATCCGCTGACAGTTTTATCCAGCAACACAATGTCATAACATTGTTTGCACGTTTCGCGTACTGCATATAAATACTTGCTTCTCATGGATACTAGATGCAGCTTCTCACAGATAACGTTTCTCTCGCTAGCAAACTTTCTACAGGTAAAATCTATGCCCCTTACAGTTCTTCACAATGTAGATTTCGATACATCGATGTCGTTGTGTGTTCTCAGACGAGACTTGAGTTTCCTTAGTGTCACTGTATCTTTGGAATAAAACACTCTAGAAATCTCTTCTAATGACACCCCTGTCAAAACTATCTACCAGTTTCTTTCTCCCTTGCGTACTAGTCTTGATTGAACATGAACTTCCATAATTTTGGAGCAATCTACCAAATGACCGTTTACTTGAACCTAAAGCGTGAATAGCTCTCTTTTCAGGGTTTGCGATACTCTGATATAAGTTTAAAATGCTTAACTTCTCTACAAAAAGTATTCATACATCTTGAATGCAATTGTATGTAGTGTAAGGAACTTTACTATGAGACTCATTGTACTCACAAACATTAAACAGCAATTAGTTATACTTCGCCTATACACTCACACACACAATTTGTAACAACAATTAGAATGCATGGGAAGTCTCATGATAACCAGTGCACTTTTAGCTGAAGCTGGAAAAATTTAGTAAAATGCGTGGAAAATGTTATTTCCAAAAATACATACTGTTATGAAGGGGTAATCATTTCAAAAGACTGGTTTTTATTAGGATCGCTGGTTTTTGTATACCATCAGTAAGGAAAATTGTATACCACATGTTCGTGGGTGAGAAAAAAATATTCACACTTGGGACAGACTTGGTGATCTGCAGGTTATATGCACAATTTGAACTATTTTGTTGAATTGGTTGCTGATATATTGTATGTTAAACAGCAGCAAACATTGTGAAACGGGCTATAACACAGCTGTTGTTGTAATGTTTGTAATGAGATGACTTATCTATTTGAATTCTGCAGTTGGAAGAAGGAAAGGTATGAATCAATCTGGGCTTGTTGTGTTTGCACAAGTTTTATGCCTAGTATGGAGTATTCTTCTTATCTTTGGTTTATTATTTATGCTTTTTTTTTCTGCTCTTGTAATTTGCAAGAAGTTACAGTTTGCCCTGCTGTGTCTCTCAGATGGGTTCTGCCCTGTTGTGTGTGTGTTTCTTTTGTTGATGATAACTATTGTGTTTGTTGTGGTTTGGTAAGCACTTGCATAGCTACACACTCACCTATGACATGAATGATGTGTTGCTATATTGTTTGCAGCTTGTGGGGCCCGCTACAAAACGCGGCCTGGTCTGGCTTACCACTACTCTCACTTCCACAACGGCATGATAGAGGAGGAGAGTAGAAGTCCATCACCAAAACCGCCCAGCCGTGCAAATTCAGGTCCAGTGCTGATAACACCTCTACAGTGTTGTCGAGGCCTACCTTGCACATTCAATCTCCTGACCTTTCAGCATTGACCCATATCTAGCCTAACCTGCATGCTTCTGCTACAGCTTACTCAATCATTACTAATCAGCTGCCACATTTAACATCTGCATTTGCCTATTTTGCTTTCATTTTCTGTGTGCATGTAACTGTGTTCTTGTATATCACCACTCAAGATTATATGTATATCATCACTCAGGATTGCTTGTATATCATCACTCAGGATGGCTTGTATATCAGCACCCAAGATTGCTTGTATGTCAGCACCAAGGATTGCTTGTATATCACCACCCAAGATTACTTGTATATCACCACCCAAGATTACTTGTATATCAGCACCCACGATTGCTTGTATATCAGCACCCACGATTGCTTGTATATCATCACTCAGGATTGCTTGTAGCATCTGCTATATCTGGCCTTTCCACACTTTATTATGACATGTGTGTCTGTCTAGTTGTCTGTGTCCTTCCTTGACTTGTTGTGTCCTTCCTTGACTTGTTGTGTCCTTCCTTGACTTGTAGTGTCCTTCCTTGACTTGTTGTGTCCTTCCTTGACTTGTTGTGTCCTTCCTTGACTTGTTGTGTCCTTCCTTGACTTGTAGACAAGAACTAGAATTGTAGCTGTGACTACTAGCATACGTAGCTCAACAATCACATGAGAATCAGTCAACAATCACACAGTCAGAAACAGCCTTATAGTTGAGTAGAGTTGGTCTTTGTTCCAGCAGAGTTCACGTGTCACGCCATACTTGGAATTCCCTCCTCAATTCACAGTGTAGCAGTTTGGTCATGGAGGCTGGTTTCCATGATATCCACTTTTGTCTAGACTTCGTCTGTGTCCTGAAACCTTATGCCTTTGAATGGAACCTTGACCCTCGGAAAGAACAAAAAGTCACAGGGAGCCATGCCTTGGGAGTGCCGAAGCTGTCATGTGCTCCAGCAAAAAATCTCAGATGAGATGGGTCTGACTATCACAGCACAGAACCCTGGCGGTAACTGGGGTGGTGCACAGAAGATAAGAGGGGAGAAGGTATGTCTTGTCCGTAAAACTTTTTGTCCTGATCACGTAGTCATTTCTTCGCTGCTTTAATCACACTCTCATCCTCAAAATCTATCCCACGGAGCGCATTTTTAAGTGGACCAACAATATGACGAACAGAGGGGCCCAGATCAAGACTATAAGGTGTATGGGGGAGTACAGTCCAACCCAATTTGGTTGTTGTCTCACATGTTGTCAGACTTGTGTGTGGGAGTACAGTCCAACCCAATCTGGTTGTTGTCAGACTTGTGTGAGGGAGTACAGTCCAACCCAATCTGGTTGTTGTCAGACTTGTGTGAGGGAGTACAGTCCAACCCAATCTGGTTGTTGTCAGACTTGTGTGAGGGAGTACAGTCCAACCCAATCTGGTTGTTGTCAGACTTGTGTGAGGGCGTACAGTCCAACCTCATTTGGTTGTTGTCAGACTTGTGTGAGGGAGTACAGTCCAACCTGATTTTGTTGTTGTCAGACTTGTGTGAGGGCGTACAGTCCAACCTGATCTGGTTGTTGTCAGACTTGTGTGAGGGAGTACAGTCCAACCTGGTGTGGTTGTTGTCAGACTTGTGTGAGGGCGTACAGTCCAACCTGATTTGGTTGTTGTCAGACTTGTGTGAGGGCGTACAGTCCAACCTGATTTGGTTGTCAGACTTGTGTGAGGGCGTACAGTCCAACCTCATTTGGTTGTTGTCAGACTTGTGTGAGGGAGTACAGTCCAACCTGATTTGGTTGTTGTCAGACTTGTGTGAGGGCGTACAGTCCAACCTGATTTGGTTGTCAGACTTGTGTGAGGGCGTACAGTCCAACCTGATTTGGTTGTCAGACTTGTGTGAGGGCGTACAGTCCAACCTGATTTGGTTGTCAGACTTGTGTGAGGGCGTACAGTCCAACCTGATTTGGTTGTCAGACTTGTGTGAGGGCGTACAGTCCAACTTGATTTGGTTGTCAGACTTGTGTGAGGGCGTACAGTCCAACCTGATTTGGTTGTTGTCAGACTTGTGTGAGGGAGTACAGTCCAACCTCATTTGGTTGTTGTCAGACTTGTGTGAGGGAGTACAGTCCAACCTGATTTGGTTGTTGTCAGACTTGTGTGAGGGAGTACAGTCCAACCTGATCTGGTTGTTGTCAAACTTGTGTGAGGGAGTACAGTCCAACCTGATCTGGTTGTTGTCAGACTTGTATGAGGGCGTACAGTCCAACCTGATCTGGTTGTTGTCAGACTTGTGTGAGGGCGTACAGTCCAACCCGATTTGGTTGTTGTCAGACTTGTGTGAGGGAGTACAGTCCAACCTGATCTGGTTGTTGTCAGTCTTGTGTGAGGGAGTACAGTCCAACCTGATCTGGTTGTTGTCAGACTTGTGTGAGGGCGTACAGTCCAACCTGATTTGGTTGTTGTCAGACTTGTGTGAGGCACACGTTGTCATGAAGGAGAAACAGTTATGTTGGACTCTTGTGAGGACGAACTCTGCGGAACCGTCCATTGAGTTTGATCAGTGTCTTGATGTAAGCCTTTTTGTCTCAGACTCCAAATGATGAGCCCATGTTTCGTCACCTGTAACAGTCTTGGACAAAACGTTTTCTCCATTAAGCATCAAAACGCTCCAACAATTCAAAAGAAATTGTTTTTCTTTGCATTTTGTGAGGCTTTGAGAAACCCATTTTAAACAAACCCATAAAAATCCCAGTCTTGATAATTTGAACAGCACTCCCTTGCTGACTGAAAGCTGCATGGCCAATTGTTAAATGGTGATTCGCCAATCACTACAATTAATGACATCAGCACGGTTCAACATGTCTGGCCTGGCTGCTGTGGCAGGACGTCCAGAGCGCCGCAGATCATGCAGTCTCTCTACTTGCTGAATTGTTAATTCTCTGAGCCCATCGACTGACTGTGCTCCTACCGACTGTACAACATTCATGCACAGTACACAAGCCTGCGTGAATATTCACAGCAGTTTCTTTCTCTGCAGTAAGGCATTCTATAGCAATTGGCTGTTTGTAGCACATATGGTTCAGTTTAACAGCTTGTTGCGGTTAGTTCATTCGTCCGAATGCGGTGTAAGTTCGTACACTCAATCAGCACATTCCAAATTTGAGGTGTGCAAAATTTCATGTTTATATCTTTATTATTAGCTCAAATAAATAATCTGGTGCAAGTCTTTCTGACCTCCCCTCGTATGATTGTTGCATGCTGTGTTAGCCCACCCCAGCTTTCTGACCTCCCCTCGTATGATTGTTGCATGCTGTGTTAGCCCACCCCAGCTTTCTGACCTCCCCTCGTATGAATGTTGCATGCCGTGTTAGCCCACCCCAGCTTTCTGACCTCCCCTCGTATGATTGTTGCATGCTGTGTTAGCCCACCCCAGAACAGCTATTGATTGAAGTGATTTGCTCAACAACAACCAAATATTGGTTACCTTTCCTATCAGACCTCATACTTGAGTTTATCATCATCTCTTCTCTTACCATCTCCTCTCTCTCGTCAATTTTGTTCTGGAACATTTCTGCCAGCTTCTTCATATTCTGGAACTGTGCTGTAGACAGAATGGGTTGGGGTGCATCCCTGGTTTGGTTAATGTCTGGGTTTGGGTGCATGTCTGTTGGAGGTTGGGATGGAACTAACAGATGGTGTCTTGTTGTAGGTTGGGATGGAACTAACAGATGGTGTTGTAGGTTGGTGGTAACATAGACAAGAGTGGAGGAGATACCACAGCAGAACAAAAATAAACTTGTTTATTTATTTTTACCTGTAGCATCCACTTTCAGCTTAAGCTTTCACCAGCCGGATTGTGGATAGGGCTTTTCCTGAATGCATGTGGGCTTTACCACGCACACACATATGTAGTAGTAGTAACTTTTTCAGTCATGACTGACTATAGTAACCCCTTTCAGTCATGACTGACTATAGTAGCCCCTTTCAGTCATGACTGACTATAGTAGCCCCATCCAGTCAGGACTGAGTATAGTATGACATATATAGACAGACAAATATGCTTCCATTATTATATCTTGCCCTGCCCAACACAAGCTTAGTAGCACCACATACACTTCTTGTGTTCTTCCATCAAGCTGATCATTCTCTCTCTCCCTGACATGTTATCCTGCATATCCATTTACTTCTTCAAGAGAGAGAGAGATTATTTATCAGTACCAATCAGGCAGAGTCAAAATGGCTGATCACTCCCAACAATATGCTGGCACTATTGACATAAGTTGTATTTATTCTAGTAATCTTGCCAATTGTTGGATTTCCTTCAGTCCCAGCTATATGTCCTTCAGTCACAGCTATATGTCCTTTAGTCCCAGCTATATGTCCTTCAGTCCCAGCTATATGTCCTTCTATCCCAGCTATATGTTCTTCAGTCCCAGCTATATGTCCTGTCCCAGCTATATGTCCTTCTATCCCAGCTATATGTCCTTCAGTCCCAGCTATATGTCCTTCTGTCCCAGCTATATGTCCTGTCCCAGCTATATGTCCTTCAGTCCCAGCTGTATGTCCTTCAGTCCCGCCTGTATGTCTTTCAGTCCCACCTATATGTCCTTCAGTCCCATATTAACTTAACTTCTTTATACTGGTATAGAAGACTACAGAGTCTGTTAACAACCAGTTTCATTTACATTACCTTGCTCTAAAAGCACGATCTCCCTCTAGTAAACCCATGCTGACTATTTCTGATTAGATTAAATTTGTCTAAATGCATTACAATGTTTTCTTTGATTATTGACTCTAACAATTTACAGACTATGCTCGTTAAACTCACCGGTCTATAATTTGCTGTCTGATTTTTTGCCTCTTTTGAATAACGGGATCACTCCTGCATCTTTCCAATCACGTGAAACAATCCCTTTTGTAAGTGATTGAGAACATAATATAGCCAATGGTTTTGCTAGTTGGTCTCTAATTTCATACAGCAATTTTGGATGAATACCATCTTGACCTGGACATTTATCCACTTTCAACCCCTCCAATTTTGTTAAAAACCATTTCCTCTGTAATACAGATTGATCTTAATCGTGCTGTATCCGTGTCTCCCCTCCCTCCCTCCCTCTCTCTCTCTCTCTCTCTCTCTCTCTCTCTCTCTCTCTCTCTCTCTCTCTCTCTCTCTCTCTCTCACACACACATATCAGATAACATAAATATGTAGTATTTCCATGTGGCTTAGCTAAAATGAGCAAACAGATGATCTTTGTGTGTCACAAACACAGTATCTGTGACAGCTCATGCGGGGCTGATCTTTGTGTGTCACAAACACAGTATCTGTGACAGCTCATACGGGTCTGATATTTGTGTGCCACAAACACAGTATCTGTGACAGCTCATATGGGTCTGATCTTTGTGTGCCACAAACACAGTATCGGTGACAGCTCATACGGGTCTGATCTTTGTGTGTCACAAACACAGTATCTGTGACAGCTCATACGGGACTGATCTTTGTTTGTCCATGGCACTTGTAATCTAACAAATAAAACAGGAGAAACATTTATTTTTCTGTGAAAAGCCTGACTTCTATTATAAGTTGTGAATGACTATTTGAGACCAATCAGAAAGTAGCTTTTAACCTGTTATACTCTAAAACCCTAAAACAGCAACTCTAAAACCCTCAAACAATAACTTTAAAACCCTTAAACAGCAACTCTAAAACCCTCAAACATTAACTCTATAACCCTCAAACAGCAACTCTAAAACCCTAAAACAGCAACTCTAAAACCCTCAAACAACAACTATAAAACCATCAAACAGCAACTCTAAAACCCTCAAACAGCAACTATAAAACCCTCAAACAGCAACTCTAAAACCCTCAAACAGCAACTATAAAACCCTCAAACAGCAACTCTAAAACCCTCAAACAGCAACTATAAAACCCTCAAACAGCAACTCTAAAAACCCCAAACAGCAACTATAAAACCCTCAAACAGCAACTCTAAAACCCTCAAACAGCAACTATAAAACCCTCAAACAGCAACTCTAAAACCCTCAAACAGCAACTATAAAACCCTCAAACAGCAACTCTAAAACCCTAAAACAGCAACTCTAAAACCCTCAAACAACAACTATAAAACCATCAAACAGCAACTCTAAAACCATCAAACAGCAACTCTAAAACCCCCAAACAGCAACTATAAAACCCTCAAACAGCAACTCTAAAACCCTCAAACAGCAACTATAAAACCCTCAAACAGCAACTATAAAACCCTCAAACAGCAACTATAAAACCCTCAAACAGCAACTATAAAACCCTCAAACAGCAACTCTAAAACCCTCAAACAGCAACTCTAAAACCATCAAACAGCAACTATAAAACCCTCAAACAGCAACTCTAAAACCCTCAAACAGCAACTATAAAACCCTCAAACAGCAACTCTAAAACCCTCAAACAGCAACTCTAAAACCCTCAAACAGCAACTATAAAACCCTCAAACAGCAACTCTAAAACTATCAAACAGCAACTCTAAAACCCTCAAACAGCAACTATAAAACCCTCAAACAGCAACTATAAAACCCTCAAACAGCAACTCTAAAACCCTCAAACAGCAACTATAAAACCCTCAAACAGCAACTCTAAAACCCTCAAACAGCAACTATAAAACCCTCAAACAGCAACTCTAAAACCCTCAAACAGCAACTATAAAACCCTCAAACAGCAACTCTAAAACCATCAAACAGCAAGTCTAAAACCATCAAACAGCAACTCTAAAACCCTCAAACAGGAACTCTAAAACCATCAAACAGCAACTATAAAACCATCAAACATCAACTATAAAACCCTCAAACAGCAACTCTAAAACCCTCAAACAGCAACTCTAAAACCATCAAACAGCAACTATAAAACCCTCAAACAGCAACTCTAAAACCCTCAAACAGCAACTATAAAACCCTCAAACAGCAACTCTAAAACCCTCAAACAGCAAGTCTAAAACCATCAAACAGCAACTCTAAAACCCTCAAACAGCAACTCTAAAACCCTCAAACAGCAACTATAAAACCCTCAAACAGCAACTCTAAAACCCTCAAACAGCAACTCTAAAACCCTCAAACAGCAACTATAAAACCCTCAAACAGCAACTCTAAAACCCTCAAACAGCAACTATAAAACCCTCAAACAGCAACTCTAAAACCCTCAAACAGCAACTATAAAACCCTCAAACAGCAACTCTAAAACCCTCAAACAGCAACTATAAAACCCTCAAACAGCAACTCTAAAACCCTCAAACAGCAACTATAAAACCCTCAAACAGCAACTCTAAAACCATCAAACAGCAAGTCTAAAACCATCAAACAGCAACTCTAAAACCCTCAAACAGGAACTCTAAAACCATCAAACAGCAACTATAAAACCATCAAACATCAACTATAAAACCCTCAAACAGCAACTCTAAAACCCTCAAACAGCAACTCTAAAACCATCAAACAGCAACTCTAAAACCCTCAAACAGCAACTATAAAACCCTCAAACAGCAACTCTAAAACCCTCAAACAGCAACTCTAAAACCCTCAAACAGCAACTATAAAACCCTCAAACAGCAACTCTAAAACCCTCAAACAGCAACTCTAAAACCCTCAAACAGCAACTCTAAAACCCTCAAACAGCAACTATAAAACCCTCAAACAGCAACTATAAAACCCTCAAACAGCAACTCTAAAACCCTCAAACAGCAAGTCTAAAACCATCAAACAGCAACTCTAAAACCCTCAAACAGCAACTCTAAAACCCTCAAACAGCAACTATAAAACCCTCAAACAGCAACTCTAAAACCCTCAAACAGCAACTCTAAAACCCTCAAACAGCAACTCTAAAACCCTCAAACAGCAACTATAAAACCCTCAAACAGCAACTCTAAAACCCTCAAACAGCAACTCTAAAACCCTCAAACAGCAACTATAAAACCCTCAAACAGCAACTCTAAAACCCTCAAACAGCAACTATAAAACCCTCAAACAGCAACAGTAAAAAATATGAAACACAAAGTTATCTATTTTTGTAGCAATAAATTCCTTGTTTTTTTCAAACACAATTTGTTAGACTTTTTGTTAAAAATCTGAAGGGGTAAGTGTTGTTTGTCCTGGATAGAACACAATAAGCATACACTACAAGTCAGTCCACACATAAAGCATTAATACTCTGTGCAATATGTTTTGAATCACGAAAGTGTTTATGCCTGTTTGAGTTTCATTCACTTCATCTAGCCTGCTTTCTTGATTACAATTGGCACATATGCTGTATAACGAATCTAGTCACAGGGTAGGACAGATGACATGGTTTCATACATGATCTTCGTTTGAAACAAATTTTTTCTCCAGTCACAAAGAATGTTATGTGCCAATTTTTTATCGTAGATTAAACTCTTAACATATCAGGTCATCCATAACTAGCTGGGACATATAAGGTCACACATGACTAGCTGGAACATATAAGGTTATCCATACCTAGCTGGGACATATAAGGTTATCCATGACTAGCTGGAACATATAAGGTTATCCATACCTAGCTGGGACATATAAGGTTATCCATGACTAGCTGGGACATATAAGGTTATCCATACCTAGCTGGGACATATAAGGTCATCCATACCTAGCTGGGACATATAAGGTCATCCATGACTAGCTGGGACATATAAGGTCATCCATACCTAGCTGGGACATATAAGGTCATCCATGACTAGCTGGGACATATAAGGTCATCCATACCTAGCTGGGACATATAAGGTCATCCATGACTAGCTGGGACATATAAGGTTATCCATGACTAGCTGGGACATATAAGGTCACCCATGACTGGCTGGGACATATAAGGTCATCCATGACTAGCTGGGACATATAAGGTCACCCAAAACTAGCTGGGACATATCAGGTCACCCATGACTGGCTGGGACATATCAGTTCACCCATGACTTGCTGGGACATATAAGGTCACACATGACTAGCTGGGACATATAAGGTCATCCATGACTAGCTGGGACATATAAGGTCACCCATGACTAGCTGGGACATATAAGGTCATCCATGACTAGCTGGGACATATAAGGTCATCCATACCTAACTGGGACATATAAGGTCACCCATGACTAGCTGGGACATATAAGGTCATCCATACCTAACTGGGACATATAAGGTCACCCATGACTAGCTGGGACATATAAGGTCATCCATGACTAGCTGGGACATATAAGGTCACCCATGACTAGCTGGGACATATAAGGTCATCCATGACTAGCTGGGACATATAAGGTCATCCATACCTAACTGGGACATATAAGGTCACCCATGACTAGCTGGGACATGTCAGGTCACCCATGACTAGCTGGGACATATAAGGTCACCCATGACTAGCTGGGACATATAAGGTCATCCATACCTAACTGGGACATATAAGGTCACCCATGACTAGCTGGGACATGTCAGGTCACCCATGACTAGCTGGGACATATCACATCATTTAGGATAAATTGGGAGGTATGTCATTTCAATAAATGAGCCTCATATCCGATAGTGGTTTCCACTGTAGGTCAAGCAAAGCAGGACGATGAGGCTAACGTCTGGTCAGGCAAAACACACTGATTAGACAATGTTATTCAGGGTCTGGAGAAATATACTGGCCCTCACCTGACCTCCTCATTGGTCGTCCTTGAAACGGCTGTTGTCAAGGACAACAGTCCGGCTAACAAGGTGAGATTCGACGTGATCCCTGTAATAGTGAGCGACATGCAGATGAAGCCAAGCATAGTACAACCGCCTGGAGGACCCCTATCCACCTTCATCAGCATGCTTGGGATGTGAGGAAAGCTATGACAACTTGCCATGTAATGCCCTTTTTAGGGCACACAAAAGAGTAACCTACTCATTGTGGGCATTCACAAACAACAAGGTCAAGCAAAGCAAATTTACAGTCTACCATGCAGTTTGAGACTTCTTAGGGCAGGATATACTGTCTACCAGGCAGTTTGAGGCTAGTTAGGGCAGGAGATACTGTCTACCAGGCAGTTTGAGGCTTGTTAGAGCAGGAGATACTGTCTACCAGGCAGTTTGAGGCTTGTTAGGGCAGGAGATACTGTCTACCAGGCAGTTTGAGACTTGTTAGGGCAGGAGATACTGTCTACCAGGCAGTTTGAGGCTTGTTAGGGCTGGAGATACTGTCTATCAGGCAGTCTGAGGCTTGTTAGGGCAGGAGATACTGTCTACAAGGCAGTTTGAGGCTTGTTAGGGCAGGAGATACTGTGTACAAGGCAGTTTGAGACTTGTTAGGGCTGGAGATACTGTCTACAAGGCAGTTTGAGGCTTGTTAGGGCAGGAGATACTGTGTACAAGGCAGTTTGAGACTTGTTAGGGCTGGAGATACTGTCTACAAGGCAGTTTGAGACTTGTTAGGGCAGGAGATACTGTCTACCAGGCAGTTGGAGACTTGTTAGGGCAGGAGATACTGGAGGAATAAAGCCAAGGTCTTAAAGATAAAATAAACTTCCCTCTGACAGAGCTGTTTAATCATTCTGTGACATTAACCAGTTACTCATTGACTGTTTTATTGTGACATTAACCAGTTACACATTGACTGTTTTATTGTGACATTAACCAGTTACACATTGACTGTTTTATTGTGACATTAACCAGTTACACATTGACTGTTTTATTGTGACATTAACCAGTTAGTCGTTGACTGTTTTATTGTGACATTAACCAGTTACACATTGACTGTTTTATTGTAACATTAACCAGTTATACATTGACTGTTTTATTGTGACATTAACCAGTTAGTCGTTGACTGTTTTATTGTGACATTAACCAGTTACTGATTGACTGTTTGATTGTGACATTAACCCATTACACCCTAAGCCTTAAAGGAATCATCTTTATCAGTGATGACACTTTGTTTCAGAGTAGATGCATTATTCAGGGTCATTTTCTTCATCAAAACCATCACTGTCCTCACATTTTTGGTCCGTCTGCCCTGGCTGGTTGGTTAAAGGGAAAGTGCATAAGCCTTTTTGCTGGTGGTTTCCGGCATATTAGGGTGTAAAGGGTTAACCAGTTACACATTGACTGTTTTATTGTAACATTAACCAGTTATACATTGACTGTTTTATTGTGACATTAACCAGTTACACATTGACTGTTTTATTGTGACATTAACCAGTTACACATTGACTGTTTTATTGTGACATTAATCAATTACTCATTGACTGTTTTATTGTGACATTAACCAGTTACACATTAACTGTTTTAATCAGAAATATTATGGGTAAATTCAGCTTTTTGTTGCTGTGCATTGTTCTGCCATTTGTGCTCAACTCTTGGTTACCTTGAGCTCATGTCTTTCTCTCTGTTGATGCTGCCTCCCACAGAGTACACTCCTAAAGGACCTAAGCGAACCAGAAGTGACGCATCTTCCAGCAATGGTAAAGGTAACATCAGTAATGTACCTAGCACATCCCATTGTCAGGCCTGTCAAAGACAACCATCAAGTCTTGACCTTCCTACCTGTTTCAGCCTCCACATCCCTCAGATGTTAGTCAACTGACCATTCTCTCTCTGTTAGTCAACTGACCATTCTCCCTCAGATGTTAGTCAACTGACCATTCTCTCTCTGTTAGTCAACTGACCATTCTCTCTCTGTTAGTCAACTGACCATTCTCTCTCTGTTAGTCAACTGACCATTCTCCCTCAGATGTTAGTCAACTGACCATTCTCTCTCTGTTAGTCAACTGACCATTCTCCCTCAGATGTTAGTCAACTGACCATTCTCTCTCTGTTAGTCAACTGACCATTCTCTCTCTGTTAGTCAACTGACCATTCTCTCTCTGTTAGTCAACTGACCATTCTCCCTCAGATGTTAGTCAACTGACCATTCTCCCTCAGATGTTAGTCAACTGACCATTATTCCACATCTGTTATAGTCCATCTTTTACTCATAAACAAGGTCTGAAGCAATTTTATACAAAACTGCATGTCAGATCCAAATGATTTTTCTCATGCAGCCTTAGAATATCCATAAGGTTAAGTAAATATTTTTTTTCTCTAACAAATTTGATGAATTTTGAAAAATGTATTCATTAGGCCATATTAAAAACAACCTCACTGAATTAGACATAATTTTAACATGTATACAGTACTGAGTCATTCTGTTTTAAAAACAAATTCCTGATTATCCTGTGCCGCAATTAGACATATTGTTGAATGCGGGGAAAACTACCAAGGTCATTCATGCAAAACTGTTGTTCAGTTATAGGTGTATCCCGATATCATAGTTTGTGGGGTTGTTATTGTGACATTTAGTTGCTTTTTTAAAAGTTACATTGAACCAATTTCAAAATGAGTTTGAAGTGTACATTTATAACAATGCAGAAGGTTAGCGTTTTACTATAAAAGTTTTTTCGCAGGAAATCTAAGATGGGTCATTTACATTGCTATATTCATAACCCAGAGAAACGAACGCAATTGACGCTTGGTCTGGATAGATCATCCTTTAACCGTTGGATTGAACAGGACTCAGAAGGCACTCATATCAAGCCAGGTAGGAAAAGGAGATGTGACAGTTTCGACAGAGATGTCATGACATGGGAGATATTGAAACTGTTGACGAAAAATCAACTTGTTACTCTGCTGAAACTAAAAATAATATTGCAAACCGACTGCAGTTTTGAAGTTTCCAAAAGTACTCTTTGAAAAATGAAAAGCTACCTGCTTTACATTCAGGAAAATTTCAGGCAGCATGAATATTGTATGTGAAAATCCACATTTTATTTCTGTCAGAAGCAAATACCTAAGACATACATGAATGGCGTAGGCAAGGCTACGATATTGTATACTTGAATGAATCCTCGATCATTGCTCACCACACCTATGGTAAAGTGTGGCAATCAGTTGACGGTGAACAGAAAAGACAAATTCCAAGCAGCAAAGGGCAGCGCATTATACTAACGTACACCGGAAGCAGTGAAAACAGACTTGTCCATGACCCTAAACGTATTTTTCAAACAGAAATTAATGACGGTAGAGACTACCACACTGGAATGAATGGACAAATTGTCAGGCACTAAATGATGAATGAACTGCTTCCAATTTTGGATAGACCGCCATGCCTAGTAATGGATAATGCATTCTATCACAATGCAATATCAGAGGAAGACAAAGAAAGTACCAACTGCATTAAATATAAAAGCTCAAATTAGGACATGGCTAGCTAAAGAAAAAGTGAATTTCGAAGATACGTATTTGAAGCCAGAGTTGTTGCAGCTTGTGATGAAGACAAATAAGACAGCTGTGTGTCATATTGACAAAATCATTGAAGAGTACGGTCACACTTCGCTGCGACTACCTGCATATCATGCGCATCTAAACCCTTTAGAGGTTGTGTGGGCTAAAGTCAAAAGGCAAGTTGCCAAGCGTGAGTACCTTTCAAAAATAGGCATTCAGTTCTGGTAGTGTTGAACATGTGCTCCTGGAAGAAGTACAGTACTGGCAACGAGATGGATTACAATTTGTCCAGCCCGTAACAATTATCAACCTCTTTGAATCGACCGATTCGGATGATTAATATCATTTTTTGTAGACATACTGATTAGCAGACTTGGATGAATTAGTGTATATCAAAACAATTAGGTGTACATACAATGACAAAAAATACATTTCAATCTTCAGATGAATTACACAACATCAAATTAGCTGCACAGTTGATACAACCTTGGGGGTCTAAGGGTGACCGGAGGCTGTACCAACTTTGCATATTGGTGTACTTTTTATGAGTGTACATACAGGGCAACACAAACAATCAATTGATCTATCAAGACATTAAGGAGATACGCATATGAACAAGAGGTGATGAAAAAATTAGGCTGCGTACTATAAAACCTTAAATTTAATGCCATTTCTTTGCAATGGTCCTAAAAGATGAAAAGAATTCGCCAGTGTGCAAATGTCTTAACATCTATGGACTGAATAATATAAATGTTTTAGTGTCATGGACATTCTAAGGCTGCATGCGAAAAATCATTTGGATCTGACATGTAGTTTAGTAGAAAATTGCTTCAGAGCTTGTTCATGAATTAAAAGATGGACTATAGTAAACTCACCCATAACCCCTCTGATGTTAGTAGACTAACCTATATCTCTTCTATTTTGAGTAAATTCACCCATACCCTCTATGATGTTAGTAGACTAACCCATACCCCCTCTGCTGTTAGTAAACTTACCCTCACCCATACCCCCTCTGCTGTTAGTAAACTTACCCCCACCCCCTCAGTTGTTAACTCTTTCCACGCGCAATTGTTTTCTCAGCTGTACGTAGTCAAATTAAGGGAGGCAAAAAGAACCAGGGGTTATGTTTTTAAAATCACAATAACGAGTTTAATAAATAAACATATATGTATCTTATTATACAACAATTTGAAGGGAAGTGGACAATCTACTAGATAAAGAAGATTGCACAGCAATACATAAAGTACTTTAGAAGAAACTAGAAAATTTAACAGGCAATGAAAAAAAATATTCAGTGGCATATGGTACCCTTACCGGTCATTATCTCAGCATCTACAATGTCCAACCATTTTTTGCTTCTAATAATTAGATCACATTCCAATTAGTGAAGTCCGGGCCAAATTGAGGATCTTCAACTCCAGAGCAAAGATTGACATCGAGTGTGCCAGTATAATACTGATGAGGCTCAAGAAGATAATCAATTAGAACACGAGTCGTGTAGAAGCGATCTGCAAAAATCTTGTGTCCTGTGCCAACGTAAGATAACAATGTGTCGAAAACTTTGATAGCATAACTTAAAGTAGGGTCTGCATCGGGGTTGTAAGATGTTTCAGTACCAAAATAAGTCAGTATGTTGTTCACATATCCCGTTGCCGAGTCGCAAAGGCCAAACGTTTTTATGTGGTACTTCTGGGGTTTTGCTGCATTATACTGCTTGAACTTCCATCTGCCTTTGAACCCTATCATCATCTCATCTATACTCAAATCCTGATAGGGGATCAAGACGATGAGCAGCATGAGCTGCAATGGTCAGCGACCCATAGCTGACTGCTAGCGTCAGGGCCAGCGAACCATAGCTGCCAAGACCCTTCTACACCTCCACGCGGTGATCCTGGATAACAGGCTGCAGCAGGGCAGACTGGCTAAGGAGAAGGGATGGAAGAGGGAATGCTAATCCGGTACTCAAAAAATGCTTGCTGAAGTTGGATGTGTAGGACCGAAAGGTGCAAATATCGCAGTCACGCTGTAAACTATGACACAACACATTCCGTTCTCTGGACTACATTCTGCTACTTAGGCCCTTTCAGGGTTTGGTAGCGGGAGATTGAGAACGAACGAAGAAGAAGAAGAAATCCTGATAGGGGTAGAATACTGCTCTGTACTTCCTCAGGAGTAGATACGTGAATGGCTAAATTTTTTCCTTTGCCTTCAATACTTTCGTCACCTGCATGCATCATTGGTTATAATATATCCTGAAAACGGTTACGAGGAAACATTGAGTGGTACCATGGTGTGTACAATTCAGGCGCCAAAGACCAGTGGTCAGGAATCTCTGGCCGTCTTATCAATGCCAATCATGATTACGGCAAGAAATTTATCAAGCTCATGGGGAGTAATGTCAACCCAACGGGAGTACACTGAGCGACGAAGAGATGGAGTGTTGATAGTAATTTTCTTCCGAGCATATGCATTTATAAAAGCAACAAGTAATGTCTTGACTTCTTGATCAAACAGTGCTGAAAAGCACTCAATTGCTGTTGACTGTGCTGTAAGACCTGACTTAGGAGACACACCTGGTTCTTGCTTAGGAATAAATCGGAAAGCATTTTTTGTGGAACCTTCTCTGACTTCATGCCACTCATCTCTTTCTACTGGGGGACTTCTAGATCTAGTTGTTGCAGAGTTCACATTGCCTCCTCTACCTTTTCCAGCTACTAGATTTATATTAGATCTCGGTTGTTTTGAGGCCGAGGGCTCAGTATCAAAATCATTTTGACGACTATAACTAGCTGTGGGCGTGGCAGCAGGGTCTTGATGGTCGTGATAGTCGTCATCTATCAATTCACTGTAATTGTTCTGATAATCAATGTCAGCATCTACTTCTACATCACTACTGTCAGTATCATACATAGATTGTTCTATCATAATCCTCACATGATCGGCTGTCACATGGGTGGGGGCAATGATTAGCTGAAGGTTCCATTCTTGTTTGTTTATGTTTAGCAGCAAAAAAAAACCACTTCAGAAATACAAGTTAAATCGATAATAGAAAGGTCCACAGAGTATCAAATTCACAATCAAGACTGACGCTGTTATTGTAGTAAACCGGAAGGATAAAAATAGATACTGAAGGATGTAGTTGTAAAACTAGAAATACGAACATTAACGAAACAACTCACATGGCGCAGTACGGCGAATCGGCTGCAAAAGAATGCGCTTCGGCGCAGTGTGCGGCGAATGGCATGGAATGAGTTAATAACGTCACCCATATCCCCTCTGATGTTAGTAAACTCACCCATATCCCCTCTGATGTTAGTAAACTCACTCATTCCCCTCTGATGTTAGTGAACTCACTCATACCCCCTCTGATGTTAGTGAAATCACTCATTCCCCCTCTGATGTTAGTGAACTCACCCATACCCCCTCTGATGTTAGTGAACTCACCCATACCCCCTCTGATGTTATTGAACTCACCCATACCCCCTCTGATGTTAGTGAACTCACCCATACCCCCTCTGATGTTAGTGAACTCACCCATACCCCCTCTGATGTTAGTGAACTCACCCATACCCCCTCTGATGTTAGTGAACTCACCCATACCCCCTCTGATGGTAGTAATAATAATAATGTTCACTTAGGCTTTAAAGGCCTGTTGCAACGATTGACCACTACCAGCTCCAACTACTGAGGATTGTTCATGTTTAGTGTGTTGACCGAAATCCCTACAGACTCCCCAGGTGGAGCCCAGTACTCCACAGCCTCTGGATGACAGCTGCGAGGAGTGTGTGTTGAACCAATGTTTGTATCAGCTTTCCTTGTCTGTCCGTGTCTGACACCCTATTTCCTCGCATTCTGCCACCATGGCCTCTGGACTGTCCACCTTCGGGTCAGTGTGACACTTGCTGTGCTGAGAATGCGAAGCTCGGGGAGGTATGGTGTAACCTCCGGTGGAAGAGAGCCAGGAGGTAGGCGGCTTCAGTCCACGTTAGAAGGCCCTTGAGTAGTTATAACCTGGGCTGAATTCTGTGGTGTAGTCAAGCGGAAGGTTGAACGCCATATTAGACTGTTTTCTCAGTTTAAGCCAGGCACAGCCGCAGCAAGATAAAGGATAACCCAACGAAAGTACATGAATTCCACAGAATGAAGTCCTTGATACCACCTAGTGTAAGAGTTGTGAATTATAATTCGAACGGGAACTAGCAAACTTCAGAAAATGACACAAACACCGGAGCGAGTCAAGAACGCAGCCAGTCAGGCGCGGCTATCTTACTTTTTTTTATGGTAGTAAACTAACCTATACCACTTCTGCTCTCAGTAATCTTACCTGAACTAGTCTGTAGAAACCAGCTTGCCTGATGCATCTAAGGGCTGCCTGTGCAGACTTTCTGTAAGGGCTCATCTGATTGGGTGGCCCAATGATCTTAAAGGAAGAAACCCACATATAGAAAATGATCATAGCCCTCACCCTACCAACACTACGCTCAGACACAAAGAACCCTGCCCCACTACGCTCAGACCACGAACCCTGCCCCACTACGCTCAGACACAAAGAACCCTGCCCCACTATGCTCAGACCACGAACCCTGCCCCACTACGCTCAGACCACAAACCCTGCCCCACTACGCTCAGACACAAAGAACCCTGCCCCACTACGCTCAGACACAAAGAACCCTGCCCCACTACTCTCAGACCACGAACCCTGCCCCACTACGCTCAGACACAAAGAACCCTGCCCCACTACGCTCATACACAAAGAACCCTGCCCCACTACGCTCAGACACAAAGAACCCTGCCCCACTACGCTCAGACACAAAGAACCCTGCCCCACTACGCTCAGACACAAAGAACCCTGCCCCACTACGCTCAGACACAAAGAACCCTGCCCCACAATGCTCAGACACAAAGAACCCTGCCCCACTACGCTCAGACACAAAGAACCCTGCCCCACTACGCTCAGACACAAAGAACCCTGCCCCACTACGCTCAGACACAAAGAACCCTGCCCCACTACGCTCAGACACAAAGAACCCTGCCCCACTACGCTCAGACACAAAGAACCCTGCCCCACTACGCTCAGACACAAAGAACCCTGCCCCACTACGCTCAGACCATGAACCCTGCCCCACTACGCTCAGACACAAAGAACCCTGCCCCACTACGCTCAGACCACGAACCCTGCTCCACTACCCTCAGACACAAACTGCTGTAGTTCAGACACGAACCCTGACCCACTCCCATTAGACACAAACTGTTGTAGCTCGGACATGAACCCTGCCATACTCCTCACAGACACGAACCCTGCCCCACTATTCACAGACACAAACCCTGCCCCACTCCTCACAGACAGACACTAGCTGCTGTAGATTGTCTCCTCAGTGTTATTAGCCATGTAACAAACCAGCTTTTCTCTGTCTCTCTAGCAGTCAGCAAGTCTTCAACGCCATCATCATCGTCATCTGTAGCAGCAGCAGCGACGACGACGACAACGACACCAACAACAGAAAGTAAAGTATCGGCCAACAACTACTGCGACTTCTGCTTGGGAGATGCCTCAGAAAACAAGAAGACAAAAGTGGCCGAGGAGCTAGTCTCCTGTAGTGACTGTGGCCGATCTGGTCAGTGTCTGAGGTTTTATTTCAGGTGGGGGGGGGTGATTGTTTGTTTTGGTGCTGACAGCTGATGATTGCTTGTTTTGATGCTGACAGCTGATGATTGTTTGTTTTGGTGCTGACAGCTGATGATTGTTTGTTTTGGTGCTGACAGCTGATGATTGTTTGTTTTGGTGCTGACAGCTGATGGTTGTTTGTTTTGGTGCTGACAGCTGATGATTGTTTGTTTTGGTGCTGACAGCTGATGATTGTTTGTTTTGGTGCTGACAGCTGATGATTGCTTGTTTTGGTGCTGACAGCTGATGATTGCTTGTTTTGGTGCTGACAGCTGATGATTGCTTGTTTTTGGTGCTGACAGCTGATGATTGTTTGTTTTGGTGCTGACAGCTGATGATTGCTTGTTTTGGTGCTGACAGCTGATGATTGCTTGTTTTGGTGCTGACAGCTGATGATTGCTTGTTTTTGGTGCTGACAGCTGATGATTGCTTGTTTTGGTGCTGACAGCTGATGATTGTTTGTTTTGGTGCTGACAGCTGATGATTGCTTGTTGTGGTGCTGACAGCTGATGATTGTTTTAGTGCTGACAGCTGATGATTGCTTGTTGTGGTGCTGACAGCTGATGATTGTTTTGGTGCTGACAGCTGATGATTGTTTGTTTTGGTGCTAACAGCTGATGATTGTTTTGGTGCTGACAGCTGATGATTGCTTGTTTTGGTGCTGACAGCTGATGATTGCTTGTTTTGGTGCTAACAGCTGATGATTGTTTTGGTGCTGACAGCTGATGATTGCTTGTTTTGGTGCTGACAGCTGATGATTGTTTGTTTTGGTGCTAACAGCTGATGATTGTTTTGGTGCTGACAGCTGATGATTGCTTGTTTTGGTGCTGACAGCTGATGATTGCTTGTTTTGGTGCTGATGATTGCTTGTTTTGGTACTGACAGCTGTGATGGACGAGCAACCTGTTGAGTAGTGAATGATATTGTCTTCTGTCTGGCAGGCCACCCCTCCTGTCTACAGTTCACGGACAACATGATTATCTCCGTGAAGAAGTACCCCTGGCAGTGTATAGAGTGCAAGTCGTGTGGTCTGTGTGGGACCTCAGACAATGATGTAAGTTGAGCCTTGGTCAGGTCATACTGTGCGGTTAATGTGCCACTCGTGGCTGTTGTACCCAAGGTCATATAAATGTTGTAGACAAGGTCATATAACTGTTGTACCCAAGGTCATATAACTGGTGTACCCAAGGTCATGTAGCTGTACTCTTAACCTTTTTTGTCTGACCTCATTTACAAGGCAAGAATAGAAACTCTTGTTTTGTTTTTAAATGTTTTTTATAAAACAGCAACAACAAAAACTCATTACAATCAAATCAAACTTATATAAAAAGAGGTCTCGGAGCTGTAGTCACTGCTTCCATCTCCTCGACTGCCCCACTCCCCCCTTTAAAGGTGTCTCAGAACTCCATCCACTGCTTCCATCTTCTCGACTGCCCCACCCCCCACCCCCCCCCCTTTAAAGGTGTCTCAGAACTCCATCCACTGCTTCATCTCCTCGACGCCCCACTGCCCCCCTTTAAAGGTGTCTCAGAACTCCAGCCACTGCTTCCATCTCCTCGACTGCCCCACTCCCCCCTTTAAAGGTGTCTCAGAACTCCATCCACTGCTTCCATCTCCTCGACTGCCCCACCCCCCCCCCCCCCCTTTAAAGGTGTCTCAGAACTCCAGCCACTGCTTCCATCTCTCGACTGCCCCACCCCCCCCCCCACCCCCCCCCCTTAAAGGTGTCTCAGAACTCCAGCCACTGCTTCCATCTCCTTTCTTGTATCTGAGGTTGTTGCTTTGTATGCCCCACTCTGCTCAACAACCTGATCATCTTACTACAACAGAGAGGCCCCACGATATCAGGCATGTCATTCTGAAATGTTTGCTTTCTGTCACATTGGACAGGGGGGGGAGGATTAACACTGTTTTCGTGTGTGATGCGAAGGCCACCGTCTTGTGCTTTAAATAGCTTTTACATACAGAGGGGGGGGGGGGTGACTCGTGGATCTTTCTTTGCCTGGGGGGGGGGGGGGCCTCGTGGATCTTTCTTTGTCTGGGGGGGGGGGGGGGACTCGTGGATCTTTCTTTGCCTGGTGGGGGGGGGGCTAATGGATCTTTCTTTGTCTGGTGGGGGGGGGCTCATGGATCTTTCTTTGTCTGGGGGGGGGGGGCTCATGGATCTTTCTTTGTCTGGTGGGGGGGGGGGGGGCTCATGGATCTTTCTTTGTCTGGGGGGGGGGGGGGGCTCATGGATCTTTCTTTGTCTGGTGGGGGGGGGGGGGCCTCATGGATCTTTCTTTGTCGGGGAGGGGGCTCATGGATCTTTCTTTGTCTGGTGGGGGGGGGCTCATGGATCTTTCTTTGTCGGGGGGGGCGGGCTCATGGATCTTTCTTTGTCTGGTGTGGGGGGGGGCTCGTGGATCTTTCTTTGTCTGGTGGGGGGGGGGGGGCTCGTGGATCTTTCTTTGTCTGGTGGGGGGCGGGGGGGGCTCGTGGATCTTTCTTTGTCTGGTGGGGGGGGGGGGCTCATGGATCTTTCTTTGTCTGGTGGGGGGGGGGGTTGGGCTCATGGATCTTTCTTTGTCTGGGGGGGGGGGGGGGGGCTCATGGATCTTTCTTTGTCTGCTGGGGGGGGGGGGGCTCATGGATCTTTCTTTGTCTGGTGGGGGGGGCTCGTGGATCTTTCTTTGTCTGGTGGTGGGGGGGCTCATGGATCTTTCTTTGTCTGCTGGAGGGGGGGGACCCGTGGATCTTTCTTTGTCTGGTGGGGGGGGGGGGGGCTCGTGGATCTTTCTTTATCTGGTGAGGGGGGGGGGCTCGTGGATCTTTCTTTGTCTGGTGGGGGGGGGGGGGCTCGTGGATCTTTCTTTGTCTGGTGGGGGGGGGGGGCCTCGTGATCTTCTTTGTCTGGTGGGGGGGGGGGGGGCTCGTGGATCTTTCTTAGTCTGGGGGGGGGGGGCTCGTGGATCTTTCTTGTCTGGGGGGGGGGGGGGGCTCGTGGATCTTTCTTTGTCTGTGGGGGGGGGGGCTCATGGATCTTTCTTTGCCTGGTGGGGGGGGGGCTCATGGATCTTTCTTTGTCTGGTGGGGGGGGGGGGGGGGGCTCGTGGATCTTTCTTTGTCTGCTGGGGGGGGGGGGCCTCGTGGATCTTTCTTTGTTGGCTGGGGGGGGGGGGGGGCTCGTGGATCTTTCTTTGTCTGGGGGGGGGGGGCTCGTGGATCTTTCTTTGTCTGGGGGGGGGGGGCTCGTGGATCTTTGTCTTTGTCTGGTGGGGGGGGGGGCTCATGGATCTTTCTTTGCCTGGTGGGGGGGGGGCTCGTGATCTTTCTTTGTTTTGTGGGGGGGGGGGAGCTCATGGATCTTTCTTTGCCTGGTGGGGGGGGGGGGGGGGCTCGTGGATCTTTCTTTGCCTGGTGGGGGGGGGGGCTCGTGGATCTTTCTTTGCCTGGTTGAGGGGGGGGGGGGGGCTCGTGGATCTTTCTTTGCCTGGTGGGGGGGGGGGCTCGTGGATCTTTCTTTGCCTGGTGGGGGGGGGGGGCTCGTGGATCTTTCTTTGCCTGGTTGAGGGGGGGGGGGGCTCGTGGATCTTCTTTGCCTGGTGATGTGTTGTCTCATGTCTATTTTAGCTTTTGATATGTCGGGGGAAGGGTCTGCATGTCAGGAGGGTCTTTATTGGATGAATGTGATGTTGACAGAGTCAGAAAACATAATTGGCCACCAATAGTTGAGAACATCAAGTACAAGGCACTCTGAGAAGAGAAACATCAAGTACAAGGCACTCTGAGAAGACTGAAGTGACTTTGATATCTTGCAACTGACAAGTGATCCCTGTGTGTATTGTTTTTTCTGTCTCACACCTTCTAGGAACAGCTGCTGTTTTGCGACGACTGCGACCGAGGTTACCACATGTACTGTCTGAACCCACCTCTGAGCGAGCCTCCTGAAGGTCAGTCACCATTAGGTCATGTTTTAGGCTGGCTAGTGTCTAGCTGAAGGTCACTCACCATTAGGTCATGGTTTAGGCTTGCTAGTGTCTAGCTGAAGGTCAGTCACCAGTAGGTCATGATTTAGGCTGGCTAGTGTCTAGCTGAAGGTCAGTCACCATTAGGTCATTATTTAGGGCTGGCTAGTGTCTAGCTGAAGGTCAGTCACCATTAGGTCATTATTTAGGCTGGCTAGTGTCTAGCTGAAGGTCAGTCACCAGTAGTCATGATTTAGGCTGGCTAGTGTCTATCTATGCTAATCAACATTATATTCATGCCAATTCTCTGTTACCAGTGCTTAACAATGACTTAATAGAGATACATCATGACCAACTACCGCTGTGCGCATATAATGTATGACGTTCGGGTTTTCACAACCGTGGCATGCGAGAACTAGATGGATAGGAAATGTTGCAGATATTCTAAATTGTCATGGGATGACGACCACGTTAGCGACATGTCTAGCCCTGGGACCAACGTTAGCGACATGTCTAGCCCTGGACCACGTTAGCGACATGTCTAGCCTGGGACCACGTTAGCGACATGTCTAGCCCTGGACCACGTAGCGACTTGTCTAGCCCTGGACCACGTTAGCGACATGTCTAGCCTGGACCACGTTAGCGACATGTCTAGCCCTGGACCACGTTAGCGACATGTCTAGCCCTGGACCACGTTAGCGGACATGTCTAGCCCTGGACCACGTTAGCGACATGTCTAGCCCTGGACCACGTCACCTCCTGGCACAAGCTGACAAGACAAGTGTCTAACTGAAGGTCAGTCACCATTAGGTGATATTTACATGGCTACTAGGATGTGCCATGGAAGCCTGTCACAATCTGTTCTGGACTACAGTACCAACAGTTGGTGATCAACAAATGCTTGTCAATCAGCCTTACTGTGGCACTTGTGAATCAGCCTTACTGTGGCACTTGTCAATCAGCTCACTGTGGCACTTGTCAATCAGCCTCACTGAGGCACTTGTCAATCAGCCTCACTGTGGCACTTGTCAATCAGCCTCACTGTGGCACTTGTCAATCAGCCTCACTGTGGCACTTGATTCATCTGAACAGGTCTCTACCAACATCTACATAGTGCTGCTACAGGGGGGTACAGAGTTTACTCCATGACTGCCTTGGTTCCACAGAGTTTGCTCTCAGAATCCGTTTCCATGACTGCCTTGGTCCCACAGAGTTTGCTCTCAGAATCCGTTTCCATTACTCCTTGGTCCACAGTTTTCTCTCAGAATCCGTTTCCATGACTCCCTTGGTCCACAGAGTTTTCTCAGGGTCATGGTTGAAACACTGCTATAGAATAGTGCTCTCAGGGCCTGGTTGAAACCACTGCTATAGAATAGTGCTCTCAGGCCCTGGTTGAAACCACTGCTATAGAATAGTGCTCTCAGGGCCCTGGTTGAAACCACTGCTATAGAATAGTGCTCTCAGGGCCCTGGTTGAAACCACTGCTATAGAATAGTGATCTCAGGGCCCTGGTTGAAACCACTGCTATAGAATAGTTGATCTCAGGGCCCTGGTTGAAACCACTGCTATAGAATAGTGCTATTAGGGCCCTGGTTGAAACCACTGCTATTGAATAGTGATCTCAGGGCCCTGGTTGAAACCACTGCTATAGAATAGTGCTGTCAGGGATCTGTGTCCAATTCATTGATTTTTTTACCTTCATCCAAACCAATTGTAAACAATTTGTGTTCAGTTTCTTGACATCGTTTGTGAACTGGTGAGTAGGACTCGTGGACCAGTGCCAGTTCATAGACCACTACCTTGGGGAGCATTGTAGAAGACCATAATGTCCAGTGGCCCACCACTCTGGTAGCTCACTGCTCCTGTGATCCACCACTCATGTAGTCTACCACTCCTGTAGCCCACCACTCCTGTAGCCCACCACTTCTGTAGCCCGCCACTCATGTAGTCCACCATCAAGTAGCCACCATCCTGTAGCCCACCACTCCTGTAGCCCACCATCCTGTAGCCCACCACTCCTGTAAGCCACCACTCCTGTAAGCCACCACTCAAGTAGTCCACCACTTCTGTAACCCACCACTCCTGTAGTCACCACTCCTGTACAGTGACGTATATTGCCAGTTTGTGTAACTTGTAACTTTGTGGACATAAACTAGCTTTTCGTCTTTGCTCGTTTCTCAGGAAGCTGGAGCTGTCACCTTTGTATTGAAGAATTTCATGGCGTAAAAAACCAGCTGGCATGAACTGATGTGTTTGTCAGCTCCTGAAGCCACCGTCGTCATTATTGTCGAAGCACGCCTTCCAGATGCACAACCTTCAGCGAGCCGCTGCTGTTGTCAGATGGGATTTTCTTTATGATAACATTGTAAATATTGTCCTGTTTTGTTGATGTGAGTTTGACGTCATCAGTCAAGTGTCTAGACCAGCTGAGTGTTCTGGTCAGTCGAAGTGTCAGGTCAGTTGTGTGTCAGGCCACTTGAGTGTCGGGTCAGTTATGTGTCGGGTCAGTTGTGTGTCAGGCCATTTGAGTGTTGGGTCAGTTGTGTGTCGGGTCAGTTGAGTGTCAGGCATTTGAGTGTCTGGTCAGTCGAGTGTCAGGTCAGTTGTGTGTCAGGCGATTTGAGTGTCAAGTCAGTTGAGTGTTGGTTCAGTTGAGTGTCATGTCAGTTGAGTGTCATGTCAGTGAGTGTCTATGTCAGGCCATTTGAGTGTCAAGTCAGTTGAGTGTCGGGTCAGTCGAGTCTGGGTTAAAGATCTGTATGGGCAGGAAATAGCATTTCCTGAAACAAGAGTAGGGTGAGGATGGGCTGGTGAAGGCTCTCCCCTTCCCTAGTCCTGACCTGTTGACATGTAACGGTGGTGGGTGAGGTTAGTAGAGTGGTGTTGTGGGAAGTTAGTAGAGTGGTGTTGTGTGTGTGTGAGGTTAGTAGAGTGGTGTGTGTGTGTGTGAGGTTAGTAGAGTGGTGTGTGTGTGTGTGAGGTTAGTAGAGTGGGTGTGTGTGTGTGTGAGGTAGTAGAGTGTGTGTGTGTGTGTGAGGTTAGTAGAGTGGTGTGTGTGTGTGTGAGGTTAGTAGAGTGGTGTGTGTGTGTGTGAGGTTAGTAGAGTGGTGTGTGTGTGTGTGTGAGGTTAGTAGAGTGGTGTGTGTGTGTGTGTGAGGTAGTAGTGTGGTGTGTGTGTGTGTGAGGTTAGTAGAGTGGTGTGTGTGTGTGTGAGGTTAGTAGAGTGGTGTGTGTGTGTGTGAGGTTAGTAGAGTGGTGTGAGTGTGTGTGTGTGTGAGGTTAGTAGGTGGTGTGTGTGTGTGTGAGGTTGTAGGTGGAGTGTGTGTGTGTGTGAGGTTAGTAGAGTGGTGTGTGTTGTGTGAGGTTAGTAGAGTGGTGTGTGTGTGTGTGAGGTTAGTAGAGTGGTGTGTGTGTGTGTGAGGTTAGTAGAGTGGAGTGGTTGTGGTGTGTGAGGTTAGTAGAGTGGTGTGTGTGTGTGTGGGTTAGTAGAGTGGTGTGTGTGTGAGGTGAGTAGAGTGGTAGTGTGTGAGGTAGTAGAGTGGTGTGTGTGAGGTTAGTAGGTGGTGGTGTGTTGTGTGTGGGGTTAGTAGAGTGGTGTGTGTGTGTGTGTGTGAGGTAGTAGAGTGGTGTGTGTGTGTGTGTGTGTGAGGTTAGTAGAGTGGTGTGTGGTGTGTGTGGTGTGAGGTTAGTGAGTGTGGTGTGTGTGTGTGAGGTAGTGAGTGGTGTGTGTGTGTGGGTAGTAGAGTGGTGTGTGTGTGAGGTGTGAGGTTAGTAGAGGTGTGTGTGTGTGTGTGTGAGGTTAGTAGTGGTGTGTGTGTGTGTGTGTGAGGTGTAGGTGGTGTGTGTGTGTGTGTGTGTGAGGTTGTAGGTGGTGTGTGTGTGTGTGAGGTTAGTAGAGGTGGTGTGTGTGTGTGGTTAGTAGAGTGGTGGTGTGTGGTGTGTGTGGTTGTGAGGGTGTGTGTGGGTAGTAGGTGGTGTGGTGGTGTGTGAGAGGGTGTTAGAGTGATGAAGAGTTTGGATGTGCAGTAACAAGCGTCAGGAATCAGTCAGCCGTAGATAGATTAGTTTCTTATCCTTTATATTTGCCCAATTTGAGCATGATCTGCACAACAGTTGGTCTGCTACTTTACAGGGAAGCATCAACCAAGATATAAGTACTCCTGTAGCATTGGTTGCCGTAATACTTGTGTTATATGGTGAAGCTGCTGTTCCATGCACAACCCTCTTAGCATTTTTAATGCATGACACAATGCAGTGGCTTATTCTTACCTCCACAAAATGCCTGCAGTCAGTTTGACTTGGGGAGTGTTCAGTGTACTTTCTTGTATGGACAAGCTGTTTTGACAAGTACAACAATAAAAGTTCACCCTAACAGATGTGTTCATTGATAGGTTGTGTGTGTCCTGTCACCAGTCACCTAATTGTAACGTGTGTGTCCAGTCCACCAGTCACCTTATTGTTACATGTGTGTCTGTCACAGTCACCTTATTGTTACATAGTGTGTGTCCTGTCACCAGTCACCTTATTGTTACATGTGTGTGTCCTGTCACCAGTCACCTTATTGTTACATGTGTGTGTCCTGTCACCAGTTACCTTATTGTTACATGTGTGTCCTCTCACCAGCGATTGTGGCAGGCGTAATGCACTTAAGAGTTGCTAGTACTTATTAAAGATGTCCTGGTCACTCGGACCAAACTAAGATAAGTGACAGAGTCTAGGTTTAGCTGAGTAGTGTACTTATCTAAAGGTTACAACATGTATCCACACCATGACACGACTTCACACAGGGCAACATCCTCAATGGAAACTATTTTATCATTTATTACATGCATATCAACAAAAAAGACACAAAGCACATTTAAACAAAATTGTCATAATATATATATTGAACTACAATCAGAATTTTTAAGCACTAACTTTGATGTTTCCTCCAAAGGCATGATACCCAGACTCTCACCACTGCACTCCCCATATCTGCACACTCGACACACAATCACAGACTCATCCTCACGATCGTATTTATGTACTCACTTATTCTTGTGCATTCACATACTACCAGATCACTTTCAGTCAGGTGATCTGTATATCCACATACAATCGGTTCACATATGCTCAGGCGATCTGTGCATTCATATGTAATTAGATCACGTCACTTAGTCAGATCACGTACTCAATTGTTGTCACATACTCAGTCGATCTTGTGCATACACATTTAATCAGAACATACATCGTTCCCAAAGTGTCCAGCACATACCACACACATTCAGATCTCGTCCTTAGGCAATCTGTACATTCACATATAATCAGATCACTTAAGGATTTAAGAGCAGTACTCTGTCAAACTATGCCAGCAGTCCGCACCAAAAAGAGTAGTGTACAGCTGGGTCCATACCACTGTAACACCCAAGGCAACGAGGAGCAGAAAGATGGCAAAAGAAGGTGCAAGACTACCACAACCAGATTCTAGTTTGACCTACGAAGAGTCCAAAAGGTTTATTAAGGCCAGATACATGGCCAAATGGGAAACAGAACATACTGCTACACAAAAAATGATGCCTAATTACCAGTTTAACAGAAGAGAGCAGGTCGTGGTCTTCAGGACTCCGCACAGCCACAACAGACCTAGGTACGACCTATTCATAAACTGAGATAGGTGGCACGACGAATGCACTTGTGGTACCGGGAAAATGACTGCTGAACATCTGCTGCAAAACTGCCTGACGTATGAGGACCAGAGAAAGCAGATGTGGCCATCACCAGTGCAACACTAGACAAGCTCTATGGCAGTGTCGACAGCCTCAGGATGACAGCTGATTTTTCAAAAAATAAGGTTGACGTTTGACAGCTTAAGAAGAAGAAGATCACTTACAATCAGGCGATCTGTACATTCACATACAATCAGATCACTTACAATCAGGCGATCTGTACATTCCACATACAATCAGATCATTACAATCAGGTGATCTGTACATTCACATACAATCAGATCACTTACAATCAGCGTGATCTGTACATTCACATACAATCAGATCACTTACAATCAGGTGATCTGTACATTCACATACAATCAGATCACTTACAATCAGGTGATCTGTACATTTTACAATTACTTACATCACTTCACGTATTCACACAAATCTGTACATTCATATGTAATTCACGTGTCCTGCACTAGTACGACATATTCAGATCACTGTTCACCGGGTGTCCAACATAAACACCTCTAGAGCGACTGGCCAAAACTCAAGGTGTATGCTGGTCCAGTCACACTGCAAACTGACTCCTGACAGCCTTTCAGCTTTCTTCCCAGCCAGTCTCCTGAGTTCAACAACAACATGGCTGTCCAATGGCCTTCTGTTGGTGTGTCTGACTTAGACAACACTCTAATTTGGAACTACTCCCAACTAATTGTTATTAGGATGATTATCCACAAATCACTGTCACCAATCCCCTCTACGTCAATTCGGAACGCCAGAGTGCACAGCCCCAAACCAGACACAATCTTCCACCTATACCCCTTGTTTCCCATTGTCGATCTAGTGTCGAGATGGGGATGACCTTTGCACGCATTCAGACCTTTGTTCCCAGAGTAGCCTGCCCCTAAACGAACGCCCCATGCTCTAGCTGGAACTGTCACATGATCTTATTGTTACATGTGTCCTGTCCCAGTGACCTTATTGTTACATCTTTGATAGACTAAAAGCAAGCTATCTGATTTCGTCGGTGACCGGAACACTGCATATTATTGCGTTATATCTATGGCCTCCAGATATCTGGTACAAGTCAATGTTCGTGTGTGACTTGAATGTAAACCAGAAGACATCATCCAAGAAACCCTGAAGACTTCCAGATAACTTGAAGACATCCTCAGATAACCTTGAAGACATCCCCCAAGAAACATTGAAGACATCCAGATAACTTGAAGACATCCTCCAGATAACCTTGAAGACATCCCCAAGAAACATTGAAGACATCCAGATAACCTTGAAGACATCCTCCAGATAACCTTGAAGACATCCTCCAGATAACCTTGAAGACATCCTCCAGATAACCTGAAGACATCCTCCAGATAACCTTAAAGACATCCATATAACCCTTGAAGACATCATATAACCTTAAAGACATCCCCAGAAACATTGAAAACATCAGATAACCTTGAAGACATCCTCCAGATAACCCTGAAGGCATCCCCCAAGAAACATTGAAGACATCCAGATAACCTTGAAGACATCTTCCAGATAACCCTGAAGGCATCCCCCAAGAAACATTGAAGACATCCAGATAACCTTGAAGACATCCTTAACAATTAATGCATTTAAGAATAATTGGATGTGCATAGCTTTTAGAGCAGATTGATGTCAATGAAACTGTTGTATGCAGAGTCTTCTGAACCAGTATAAAGAAGTTAAGTTAAGACATCCTCCAGAAAACCCTATTAACATCTCCAGAAAACCCCAATAACATCCTCCAGAAAACCCCAATAACATCCTCCAGAAACCCAATACATCCTCAGAAAACCTAATAACATCCTCCAGAAAACTCTGAAACATATCCTCCAGGACTGTCTATGATAATCAATGACACTAGACCTGCCCAGGAACACACAGACTGTGTGGTTGCCACCTTGACCTGGAACATACTTGATCCTGTGATGTGCCCGCATGTTCTAGCATATCCATTGGGTCTGAATCCGGCAGAAGAAGTCATATCTTTGACACATAATAGTCAAGAAATAGTTGTCTGGACAGACTTTTGCTTCTTCTGTAGATTTTGTCTTGGGCCGAAATTAAACCTACAAGAAAATTGAATGCATCCCTCTGTGGCGTTGGGGATAGCTACAAGCCTCCCTCTGTGGTGTGAGAGATGGCTGCAAGCCTCCTGTAGCAGATCCCACTGTCTGCCCTAGGGTTATTCCAACTTAGAACACTCATCCACATCATCATGATCACACACTGCAATAATATATCACACAGCAGATGGCTATTTATTATATAATACTCATACCAGAAAAATGAGTAGTGAATTACAAATACAATTCAATACAAATCATCTTACTAAATATTCCTATATTATATATTTGTTAATATAAATATTAACTAAAGCGGAAATTTTAGGCATTAGAATTGATGGAATTCCCAACTATCATTACCCAGTTCTATTGCCACACACATCTCTCAGATCTGCTCCTCAACACACCCTCAAATACTCTTCCTCACTCAAATTCCCTCAGGCGGGCGATCTGGACATAACTCGTTCAAAGGTGTCTTGCGTACAACACACGTTCAGATTATCTATTAATACAAAACTCACACACTTATTTGAGCGATCCTGTTCTATCACTAACATTCGTACAACAGACTATCAATCGCTCCTCTATCTAAGTCGGTGAGCTAAACCAGACTCCTATCTACATTCGCTCTCCTCTCTCCATCCAGCCTCCTGAGCTAAACTTTGTCTCGAGTTATATACACTCAACAGAATCAGAGCTGACAATGGATCTCAGGGAGGGGGGGGGGTTGGCTCTATTCAGTCTTATTGGATCGAAATACTTTGCACACTTGTCACTCATCTATCGCAGCAAGCTCCGCTGCCAATAAGTCTGTCACTCATTCTCCCCCTACCCAAATCGGAACGCCGGTGGTCAGCTCCACATTCTTTGCCCCAACTCTGTTTTTCTTGTTGAGACGGTGAGTGACCTTGACACGCGTTCAGGTACCTTTAAGCTTTAACATGTTCAGGTACCTTTTTTATCAGGCAACCACATCACCCCCTGTCCTAAACTCTCTTGCTCCGGCGGGAACTGTTACACTCCTTCTGTGATGTGGATATGACTGCAAGCCTCCCTCTGTAGTGTGAGGGATGGCTACACACATTTGTATTATTGTTTCAGTTAGAACGTAACTTCTTTATACTGTTTTAGAAGGATATGTATACAGCCAGTATTTTTCTACTTCCTTGATCTAAAAACTATGTGCATCGAACCTATTCTTGAATGCATTAAATGGCCTTGTCTTAACTATTTACTGTTGCAATTGCATTCAAGCATTCACCACTCTCTGACTAAAAAAATATTCTTAGTTATAAGTTATCTTATAAACCTGTATTAAGTCACCTCGAACTCTTCTCTTTTCTAGACACTGTAGGCTGGTTTTTCAGTCTTTCCTCATAACTGTAATTCTGGAATCCCACTATCATCTTTGTCGCTCTTTTTTGTATTTTTCTAGCATGTTTATATCCCATCTATGATAAGGACTCCACACCTGTACACAGTACTCAATCTAGGTCTAACTAATGCTTTATACAGTTTGACTATCACTTCCTTGCTCCTATGTCTAAACAACTGTTACCAATGCACTTCCTCGTTTTCTCCCATCATCCATGCTGCATCCTACTATGATATTCTTGTCACCTATTGTTTTTGTTAGGCAGTCAATTAAACAGCACTCCGATCTGCGGTCATTTCTGAGCAGCTCTATGTATGATCCTGATATCCTGGCCAAATTTAGACTGACCTTTGCAGATTCAGACTGAAATCCTGGAGATTTAGACTGACCTTGCCAGATTTAGACTGACCTTGCCATATTCAGACTGAGATCCTGGCCAGATTTGACTTACCTTGCCAGATTTAGACTGGACCTTGCCAGATTCAGACTGAGATGCTGGCCAGATTTACATTGACCTTGTCAGATTCAGACTGACCTTGCAGATTCAGAATGAGCCTTGGCCAGATTTAGACTGACCTTGACAGATTCAGACTGAGATGCTTGTCAGATTTTATAGTGCTTGTAGCAAGCTGTGGAGCTGTGGCACTACTAGGCTCAGTTTAGGTTGAGGCTTCGTCCAGCTGCAAGACAGCAACACTGTAGCCATCAGGACTGTAGCCAGTGTTTATTCTCGTACTTTGAGAATATAACACATAAGCTGCAGTTATTAAAAAAACAGATTTAGTCCTACAGTGAATTCCAGCCCACTGGGGGATCCCTGGAAACGATAAAGCAGACGAGCTTACAAAAGCCGGAAGTGGCAGCACGCAGACTCCCCATCCACAGAGCTATAAAGAAGCAAAGAAGCTCATCAAACTATCCATGAGGACAGAATGGAGAGACCAGCACAAATAATGCAAGCCAGAAATGACAGGATAGACCAACTTGGCAGAGATGAACAGACAAAGATAACTTAACGTTTTTATACACTGGTTTAGAAGACTCATCAGAGTCTGTAGACAACCAGTCACATCTGCATTACCCGGCTCTAAAAACTATGCACATCCAATCTCTTCTTACATGCATTAACTGTCTGCCTCCTGTGGTAATGCATTCCAAGCATTCACCACTCTCTGGGTGGCTTGTATTTTGAAAAACTTGTTATAGTCTAATTTATGATCATCTTATAAACCTGTATTAGGTCACCTCCAATTCTTATATTTTCTAGACACTGCAGGCCGGTTTTTCTGAGTCTTTCCTCATAACTGGAATCTCATTATCAGTTTTGTCGCTCTTCTTTGTATCCTTTCCAGCTTGTTTGTCTCTTCTACGATAAGTACTAGCAGCACAGCATCAGTTGATCGTAAGCCTCATCGGACTAGATGCACAGCATCAGTTGATCGTGAACCTCACCGGACTAGCAGCACAGCATCAGTTGATCGACGAAGTTGCAGTTATTCCCAGTACGCGAGGGTCTTCATGTTAACATCCAACCTGCTCCTCTAACCACCATAATCTGTCTCACACACCGACTTGGCAAATGACAAGTTTCTTCAACTATATGCACAAAACGTGGTACACCTCTAATGACAAACTGTCAAATGACAAGTTTCTTCAACTACATGCACAAAACGTGGTACACCTCTGATGACAAACTGTCAAATGACAAGCGATGTCAAGCTGAGGACAGCGCGATATGAGAGGGACTTGCCGCAAATTGTCAAAGGTAATAGTAGTCTGTTCTGTAGTGGGTGATCGCCTAGACCTGTACTGATAAAACTAAATAATCGGTAACAATGACCATACAAGGAAGTCTTGCTTCGGGAGGGTTCGATGGTCTGGCTGTGGGTGGGGAACATGGAGGTCTGTAACAGGAGGGGGGAGGGGTATGTGGATCTACTGCCCTGGCCACACTGGAGCTACAATAAAGGTGCTGACATCTTAGGCTTGAGAAATACACTGTGCGTCACTCAGCCGGGTACACCAAGCGGATAATAACCGCTAAGTTAGAAATCTAGCCATGGGAAGGAAACCACGGTAGACAAACCAACCTACTGCCCCGCAGGCACCATTGAGAGATAGGAGACAACCTAAACCAGAAAGCTACACCCGGTATGCTGAAGACTGAGTGTGTCAGCTACGGCGCATGGACCGGGGACAATCATGGCACACACGCATCAACAGGATCATGAGACAGCCTTCCCAGTCGTCATGGTGTCACTCCTACAAGTTACAGCCTCCAGCCTCGAGGGGACCACACAAGTGCTTTATGTATTGTGAAATGAGATACCAGACCTGGCCAGAGCGTGTGGAGCAGAGAACAGAACTGTGGTGCAGCCTCTCCCACCTGGTAAAGACTACAGATGTCATAATGACGGCTGGCCTGCAGATAAAACATGACCAAAGATTCTAAAGCAAAGCAGAAGTGCCAGTATTATAGATGTGATGCCTCTTAACTTAACATCTTTATACTGGTTTAGAAGACCCTGCAGAGTCTGTATACAACCAGTTACATTTACATTACCTTGCTCTAAAAGTTGCTCTAAAAGCTATGTGCATCCAATTTATTTGTAAATGCATTAACTTTCCCCGCCTCCACTACCTCCCCTGGCAATGCATTACAAGCATTCACAAACTCTCTGACTAAACAAATATTTCCTAATAACTAATCTGGACCTCTCCTTAGTCAACTTGTAGCTATGTACTATTGTTATTTTGTGTGGCTGTTTTTAAAAAAGAATGTGTTATAGTCTAATTTATCCATTCCTCTGATCATCTTATACACCTGTATTAAGTCACCACGAATTCTTCTCTCTTCGAGACACTGTAGGCCGGTTTTTCTGAGTCGTTCCTCATAATTGTAATTCTGGAATCCCCCTATCAGCTTTGTCGCTCTTTTTTGTATTCTTTCCAGCATGTTTATATCCCCTCTATGATAAGGACTCCACACCTGTACACAGTACTCCAATCTAGGTCTAACTAAAGATTTATACAGTTTGACTATCACTTCCTTGTTCCTATGTTTAATATTTCTTTTTATCATACCAAACATTGCATTTGCCTTTTCCACTGCTACCTGGACCTACTCCCTCACTTTACCTGTATGATCTATTATAACCCCTAAGTCCCTTTCCTTATCTATCTTTTTAATATTGTTTTCTCCCATTCTGTAATTATGTTCCATATTGGATCGACCCATGTGGATGACTGTACATTTATCTACATTAAACTCCATTTGCCAGCTTACAGACCATTCTCGAATTTTATCTAAATCCAACATCAATATATCCACTTCCGCTTTAGATGAGACACTACTGCATAGTTTTGTATCATCAGCAAATTTTGTAATCATGGATCCCATATTAATGTCCAAATCATTTGTATATATCAAGAACAAAATTGGTCCCAAAACCGAGCCCTGTGGCACACCACTTTTCACTTCACACCATTCAGAGTACTCTTTATTTATGCCCACCCTCTGCCTTTTTCCCGTTAACCAATTTTCAATCCATTTGGCAACTTCCCCACCTATTCCATGTGATTTTAACTTTGGAAATAATCTTTGATGAGGTACTCAAAGGCCTTTGCAAAATCTAGATAAATGTCTACTGGCTCCCCTTTATCATTTTAGTAACCTCATCCATGAATTCTAATAGATTTGTTAAGCACGATCTCCCTCTAATAAACCCATGCTAACTATTTCTAATTAGATTAAATTTGTCTAAATGCATTACAAAGTTTTCTTTGATTATTGACTAACAATTTACAGACTATGCTCGTTAAACTCACCGGTCTATAATTTGCTGGATCTGATTTGTTGCCCTTTTTTAATAAGGGGATCACTCCTGCATCTTTCCAATCCTGTGGAACAATCCCTTTTGTAAGAGATTGAGAACATAATATAGCCAATGGTTTTGCTAGTTGGTCTCTATTTTCAAACAGTAATTTTGGACGAATACGATCTTGACCTGGACATTTATCCACTTTCAACCTCTCCAATTTAAAAAAAAAACAATTTCCTCCGTAATACAGATTGATCTTAATCCCGCTGTATCCATGTCTCTTTGAAAAATATCTACAGGCTCTGGGATCTTGGAGCAGTCCTCTTTTGTGTAGACTGTGCCAAAGTACTGATTGAGTAGATTTGCTGCCTCCCTATTCTCACATATTATTTTCCCTGCACTGTCTTTGAGAGGGCCTACTTTGTCTTTCGTTTTTTGGTTATTTCTAACATAAGAGAAGAAACTTTTACTAACAGTCTTGATCCTCTGAGCAAGTTTTTTTTCCTAAGTATATTTTTGCTGTTTTATTCGCTTTCTGCGATATGTTCTGTTTGTCCAAATATTTTACATATGTTTATTTTGATTTACCTGCCTCTATATATTTTTTCCATATTTTTTTTCAGCTCTTCTAAATTTAACTACAAATTTAGTTATCCACTTTTTACGCATGGGGTTTACCTCCCTACATGGAACACATTCCTCTTTTAGCTTTTCTAGAACTGTTTTAAAACTCTTTCACTCCTGTTCAACATCTGTTCCTACGACAATATCTTTCCAGATTATGTGGTTCGCTGCCTCTTTCATCCTCTTAACATCTGCCCCAGAGTAGTCGTATGTTCGCGTGTTTATGTTTACTTCTTTCCCTGCAATAAGATCCCATCGGATGATTTGATGGTCACTTGAGCCAAACAGTTCCCCAACGGTTAAGTTTTAAATCATATTTTCTTCTGTAGTAAAAACTAGTGTGTTTTTGCCTCTGGTGGCTGCTTCTACATGTTGAATTAAAAAATTGTCAGTTATGCACTTAACAAACGGTTTTGACTCTACAAGTGCTTCTGCCATATCCCATTTTATTTCTGGAAAGTTTAAATCCCCCATTAATAATAATTTCCCTTCACTTGCCTTTGCTATGCTACTAATCAGCTCCTCATCTTCCTCCTTTTGACTTGATGGACATCTATAGCACACCCCAATCACTGTTTTTTATCCCCACTTTCTATTTCTCCCAATACATTTTCATTTTTGTTACCACATGAAAAATCATCTGTGATCGTTATATTAACAGAATTTGTACAGTATAATAAAACGCCACCTCCCTTAGTCTTGTCTCCAATTATCCTATCTCTCCTTAACATTGTATATCCCTCTATTTCAAGTTCACTATCTGCAATGTCCTCAAATATCCATGATTCTGTTAACCCTATTTATCTGGTTTTTCGTCCTCTACATACAGTTCCAATTCTTCTCTTTTATTTACTATAATTCTCACATTTGCACAAAAACAGTTTAGTTTGTAATTTTGTTGTTTTTCTACTTGTTGCTTTTACTTTATCATTTTAGTGTTTGCTTAGCTGATGACGCTGGTAATCACCATTACTATTGTGGTACATGTTCTGTAGATGGGTCGTTGTCCTCTGAAGGATCATTAGTTTTCTTAGAGATGTCCATGCTGTTTTCTGACAGCGTAAGACAAAACAAGAACATAGATGCCGCCATAATGGCATCCGCAAAACTGCAGACGTCATCACGTTGTGCGGTCTACGAGGTCAGACGACTAGTACCATTCAAGACATCATGGACTAAAGCTGTAGTAGGCTTTGTGGTTATTCAGCTAGCAGCCTCAGATTCTTCTAGCTTGCCACTTTTTTTCCAGCTTCAAATGCGGAGGGCGTACGGCGATTCCTCGGCAGTCACGTCACAGCAAGGTCTGGCCAAAAGGGACATTGTGAGACGGTACCGACAGGCAGACGACCAACCGCCATTATTCTCTGACGTTGCTTGTCGGGGGATGTTGGTAAGGATTCATCTCTGTTTGTCTTACCTGTTCTTGTACACAGTGTTTCTACATGACTGAGTTACTGACACAGTACATGGCTGAGTTACTGACACAGTACATTTCTCCATGACTGCGTTACTGGTACAGTACATGGCTGAGTTACTGACACAGTACATGGCTGAGTTACTGACACAGTACATGGCTGAATTACTAACACAGTACATGGCTGAGTTACTGACACAGTACATTTCTCCATGACTGCGTTACTGGTACAGTACATGACTGAGTTACTGGCACAGTACATGGCTGAGTTACTGACACAGTACATGGCTGAGTTACTGACACAGTACATGGCTGAGTTACTGACACAGTACATGGCTGAGTTACTGACACAGTACATGGCTGAGTTACTGACACAGTACATGGCTGAATTACTAACACAGTACATGGCTGAGTTACTGACACAGTACATTTCTCCATGACTGCGTTACTGGCACAGTACATGGCTGAGTTACTGACACAGTACATGGCTGAGTTACTGGTACAGTACATGACTGCGTTAATGGTACAGTACATGGGAGTTACTGACACAGTACATGGCTGAGTTGCTGACACAGAACATGGCTGAGTTACTGACACAATACATGGCTGAGTTACTGACACAGTACATGACTGCGTTACTGGTACAGTACATGGCTGAGTTACTAACACAGTACATGGCTGAGTTACTGACACAGTACATTTCTCCATGACTGAGTTACTGACATAGTACATGGCTGAGTTATTGACACAGCACATGGCTGAGTTACTGACATAGTACATTTCTCCATGACTGAGTTACTGACACAGTACGTGGCTGAGTTACTGACACAGTGCATGACTGGGTTACAGGTACAGTACATGACTGAGTTACTGGTACAGTACATAGCTGAGTTACTGGTACAGTACATGACTGAGTTACTGACACACTACATGACTGAGTTACTGATACAGTACATGACTGCGTTACTGGTACAGTACATGGCTGAGTTACTGACACAGTACATAGTTGAGTTACTGACACAGTACATGGCTGAGTTACTGACACAGTACATTTCTCCATGACTGAGTTACTGACATATTACATGGCTGAGTTATTGACACAGCACATGGCTGAGTTACTGACATAGTAGATGGCTGAGTTACTGACACAGTACATGGCTGAGTTACTGACACAGTACATGGCTGAGTTACTGGTACAGTACATGACTGCGTTAATGGTACAGTACATGGGAGTTACTGACACAGTACATGGCTGAGTTGCTGACACAGAACATGGCTGAGTTACTGACACAATACATGGCTGAGTTACTGACACAGTACATGACTACGTTACTGGTACAGTACATGGCTGAGTTACTAACACAGTACATGGCTGAGTTACTGACACAGTACATTTCTCCATGACTGAGTTACTGACATAGTACATGGCTGAGTTATTGACACAGCACATGGCTGAGTTACTGACATAGTACATGGCTGAGTTACTGACACAGTACATGGCTGAGTTACTGACACAGTACATTTCTCCATGACTGAGTTACTGACACAGTACGTGGCTGAGTTACTGACACAGTGCATGACTGGGTTACAGGTACAGTACATGACTGAGTTACTGGTACAGTACATAGCTGAGTTACTGGTACAGTACATGACTGAGTTACTGACACACTACATGACTGAGTTACTGATACAGTACATGACTGCGTTACTGGTACAGTACATGGCTGAGTTACTGACACAGTACATAGCTGAGTTACTGACACAGTACATGGCTGAGTTACTGACACAGTACATTTCTCCATGATTGAGTTACTGACATATTACATGGCTGAGTTATTGACACAGCACATGGCTGAGTTACTGACATAGTAGATGGCTGAGTTACTGACACGGTACATGGCTGAGTTACTGACACAGTACATTTCTCCATGACTGAGTTACTGGTACAGTACATGACTGAGTTACTGACACAGTACATGACTGAGTTACTGACACAGTACATGACTGCGTTACTGGTACAGTACATGGCTGAATTACTAACACAGTACATGACTGCGTTACTGGTACAGTACATGGCTGAGTTAGTGACACAGTACATGACTGACTTACTGGCACAGTACATGGCTGAGTTACTGACACAGTACATGACCGAGTTACTGACACAGTACATGACTGCGTTACTAGTATAGTACATGGCTGAGTTACTAACACAGTACATGACTGCGTTACTGGTACAGTACATGGCTGAGTTAGTGACACAGTACATAACTGAGTTACTGGCACAGTACATGGCTGCGTTAGTGACACAGTACATGGCTGAGTTACTGGTACAGTACATAGCTGAGTTACAGACACAGTACATGACGGCGTTACTGGTACAGTACATGGCTGAGTTAGTGACATAGTACATGACTGAGGTACTGGCACAGTACATTTCTCCATGACTGTATTACTGGCACAGTACATGGCTGAGTTACTGGCACAGTACATTTCTCCCTGACTGTATTACTGGCACAGTATATGACTGAGTTACTGGCACAATACATGATTGAGTTAATGGCACAGTACATGATTGAGTAACTGGCAAAGTACATGACTGAGTTACTTAATGGCACTGTACATGACTGAGTTACTTACTGGCACAGTACATGACTGCGTTACTTACTGGTATAATACATGACTGAGTTACTTAATAGGAAAGTACCTGACTGAGTTACTTACTGGTATAGTACATGACTGAGTTACTTACTGGTATAGTACATGACTGAGTTACTTACTAGCAAAGTACATGACTGAGTTACTTACTGGTATAGTACATGACTGAGTTACTTACTAGCAAAGTACATGACTGAGTTATTTACTGGTATAGTACATGACTGAGTTACTTACTAGCAAAGTACATAATGGAGGTTACTTACTGGCACAGTACATGGCTGAGTAACTTACTGGTATAGTACATGACTGAGTTATTTATTGGCACAGTACATGACTGAGTTACTGGGACAGTACATTTCTCCCTAGATTCAAAGTGCGAGACTTCCTGAGAGCTTCTACAATGGATGGTATCCGATCAGGCACCAGTGTTCTTGTCCTGGGCATGGCTCCCGACCTGGAGCTGGGCTAATTAAAACGAGGAGCTTACACTTTAGGTACATGGCAACCACATCAACAACAGGTCATGACACCACCACGACAGGTCATGGCAACCACATCAACAACAGGTCATGACACCACCACGACAGGTCATGGCAACCACATCAACAACAGGTCATGACACCACCACGACAGGTCATGGCAACCACATCAACAACAGGTCAGGACAACCACCACTACAGGTCATGACAACTACCACAACAGGTCATGGCAACCACATCAACAACAGGTCATGACAACCACCACATCAACAACAGGTCATGACAACAACCACAACAACAGGTCATGACAACCACCACAACAGGTCATGACAACCACCACAAGAATAGGTCATAACCACACCAGCAACAGGTCATGACAAATACCGACAGGTCATAACAACAATATTAACAACAGGTTATGATAACCACAACAACAGGTCATGACAACAACCACAACAACAGGTCATGACAACAACCACAACAACAGGTCATGACAACAACTACACCGATATGTCATGGCAACAGCCACCCCACCAGGTCACGACATAAACCACCACAACAACAGGTCACGACATAAACCACCACAACAACAGGTCACGACATAAACCACCACAACAACAGGTCACGACATAAACCACCACAACAACAGGTCACGACATAAACCACCACAACAACAGGTCACGACATAAACTACCACAACAACAGGTCACGACATAAACCACCACAACAACAGGTCACGACATAAACCACCACAACAACAGGTCACGACATAAACCACCACAACAACAGGTCACGACATAAACCACCACAACAACAGGTCAGGACATAAACCACCACAACAACAGGTCATGACATAAACCACCACAACAACAGGTCATGACAACCCTACAACAACAGGTACGACATAAACCACACCAACAACAGGTCATGACATAAACCTCCACAACAACAGGTACGACATAAACCACCACAACAACAGGTCATGACATAAACCACCACAACAACAGGTCATGACATAAACCACCACAACAACAGGTCACGACATAAACCACCACAACAACAGGTCATGACATAAACCACACCAACAACAGGTCATGACAATCACCACAACAACAGGTCACGACATAAACCACCACAACAACAGGTCATGACAACCACCACAACAACAGGTCACGACATAAACCACCACAACAACAGGTCATGACAACCACCACAACAACAGGTCACGACATAAACCACCACAACAACAGGTCATGACATAAACCACCACAACAATAGGTCATGACAAGCACTACAACAACAGGTCATGACAAGCACTACAACAACAGGTCATGAAAAGCACTACAACAACAGGTCATGACAACAACCACCACAACAGGTCATGACAACCACCACAACAACAATAGGTCATGACAACAACCCCAACGGGTCATGACATCCACTACGTTAACTACAATAAGAGCATTTTCTTGTACATTTTCCGCAGCACAACACAACACAGTACAACACAACACAACACAGTACAACACAACACAACACAGTACAACACAACACAATACAACACAGTACAACACACTATAATACAACACAGTACAACACAACACAGTACAACATAACACAATACAACACAACACAGTACAACACAACACAACACAGTAAAACACAACACAGTACAACACAACACAGCACAACACAACACAGTACAACACAACACAGTACAACACAGCACAGTACAACACAACACAGTACAACACAACACAGTACAACACAATACAACACAATACAATACAACACAGTACAACACAACACAGTACAACACAACACAATATTATGCTTAGGCAACCAGGGCCGCAGTGTCGAATGACCATGTCATGATCACGTCTGATAGCCGCGTCCCAGGGGACTGTAGATCTTGTGGGGACGTGTGTATCCCATTCAGTCAGTTGTTGCAGGATCAGCCGCGCTGACGTCTCCAGGATGAGCACCGCCACGTCCATCGCCCCCACGGCCATCTAATGGGCTGAGACTTCCAGTGAGAGCCACATGACCGAAGAGGGAGAGCCAACGGCGATCTATCGTCCAGGCAATGACCAGAACTACATGTACTTCACTGTTGGAAATCAGGTCGCTCTATTGGATTCCGAGGGTGCCACCAGGGAGGCGCACACATTGAAGGTCCGGTCAGCAGGTCGCCAGGGAGGCGCACACATTGAAGGTCCGGTCAACAGGTCACCAGGGAGGCGCACACATTGAAGGCCCGTCCAGAAGGTCAGCAGGTCGCCAGGGAGGCGCACACATTGAAGGTCAGGTCAGCAGGTCACCAGGGAGGCGCACACATCGAAGGTCCGGTCAGCAGGTCGCCAGGGAGGCGCACACAGTGAAGGCCCGTCCAGAAGGTCAGCAGGTCACCAGGGAGGCGCACACATTGAAGGCCCGCCCAGAAGGTCAGCAGGTCGCCAGGGAGGCGCACACAGTGAAGGCCCGTCCAGAAGGTCAGCAGGTCGCCAGGGTGGCGAACACAGTGAAGGCCCGTCCAGAAGGTCAGCAGGTCGCCAGGGAGGCGCACACAGTGAAGGCCCGTCCAGAAGGTCAGCAGGTCGCCAGGGTGGCGCACACAGTGAAGGCCCGTCCAGAAGGTCAGCAGGTCGCCACGGTGGCGCACACAGTGAAGGCCCGTCCAGAAGGTCAGCAAGTCGTACAGTTTGTCAGACGTATTGTTCTAATAATACGAATACTCGATTACACAGTATTTCTTGGGCAGTGTTGTAAAGATTTGATCTTTGTGGTGATAGAAATGGCACGTTCTGTATTACCGTCACCGAAACTGGTATCTGATTAGTAGACAGAAACCATACTTACTTACTTAGTCGCTCCTCTTCTACCTTGAGGTGTAGAGGTAGACAGAAACCATGATCTACCATAACTTGCTACTTACGATGACGTGACCTGTACACTTTTCTCGTTTGTGATGTGACCTGTACACGTTTCTCGTTTGTGATGTGATCTGTACACGTTTCTCGTTTGTGATGTGACCTGTACACGTTTCTCGTTTGTGATGATAGAAACAACCGGGTCATGTGCGACACGTGCGACCAGCCAGAGAATCAGGTCAACCAGATGCCTGGCCGCTGTGGCTTTGTGTGTCAGCAAAACTCTGCAGGTACGAACATCCAGAGCAGACTACAACATATTGTTTTGCTTCTCACAGGTATTTGTCCCCCCCCTCCCCCCCCCCCCCTTCCCTATATTTCCTTCTTGTCGTCCCCACTGGAGCACAGAGCCACCACCATTACAGTTGGCCTCCTTTAGGAAGTCTGTGCCAGAGCACTTTGCGTACTTCCCCAGTAATTCGTTGTACACGATAAGGTTGCTAGCCCAATAAACAACTCTCTTTAGTCGAATTTAATGATATGCATATCATTACAGAAAGGCACTGAGAAACCTCCTCAGAGAAACACGCACACACCCACACATACATACACCCACACACATACCCACACATATACACACACCCACACATACACACACCCACACACCCACACATACACACACCCACTCGCACCTGCACGCACACCCACATACACGCACACACACCAACACACACCAACAATCTATACACACGCACCCACACCAACACACACCCACACGCACGTACGCACACCCACAAATTGTCCCACATTATTATTTGTAAACATTATCAGTAGGACATTTCTTGTATAAAAAGAATAATCTTACAAGCGGGGGGGGGGGGGGAGAGAAAGAGGATGAGGGGGGAGAGGAGGAGGGGGTGGGGGTTGGTCGTTTGCTATTAGCTCTTCGATTTCAGAAACATATCGTCTGTGATTGTTCACTTTCATCTCCTCAATGTGAGAAACATATAGTCTGTGATTGTTCACTTTCATCTCCTCAATGCGAGAAACATATAGTCTGCGATTGTTCACTTTCATCTCCTCAATGTAAGAAACATATAGTCTGTGATTGTTCACTTTCATCTCCTCAATGTGAGAAACATATAGTCTGTGATTGTTCACTTTCATCTCCTCAATGTGAGAAACATATAGTCTGTGATTGTTCACTTTCATCTCCTCAATGTGAGAAACATATAGTCTGTGATTGTTCACTTTCAGCTCCCCCTTGTGAGACACCAACAAGCCCCTTGAGCTGTCTGCCAGATGAGGATTCTAAGAGCGACCAGCCTGGTCCTGGCGAGGTTGACAAACATTGGAGAGATAAAAACTGCCATCACGCGGATCCTTCTAGTGTAATCCCAGGCGAACGCAGGGATCATGCCAGCAGCTAGTTGATAGTTTCCCTGGATCCCCACTATCGTTGTCACGTGTGACTGTTACAACATCACCACCACCACACGTACAACCGCTGGGAAAGTGGGTATTTATTGTGTGACGTCAGTGTTATACCAGAGCCAGAAAGGAAGCATAGAAAAGTGGCACGGTAACCTGCCAGACATGCCATAAGAGACGACTTCCCCGGTATTCAGAGCACCAGGCTCGCATTACCTATCGGTCTACATACATCCACATGGTTACTTTTTTCTTCTTCTTCTTCGTCTTCGTTCGTTCTCAATCTCCCGCTACCAAACCCTGAAAGGGCTTAAGTAGCAGAATGTAGTCCAGAGAACGGAATGCGTTGTGTCGTAGTTTACAGCTTGACTGCGATATGTGCACCTTTCGGTCCAACACATCCGACTTCAGCAAGCATTTTTGAGTACCGGGTTAGCATTCCCTCTTCGATCTCTTCTCCTTAGCCAGTCTGCCCTGTTGCAGCCTGTTATCCAGGATCACCGCGTGGAGGTGTAGAAGGGTCTTGGCAGCTATGGTTCGCTGGCCCTGACGCTAGCAGTCAGCTATGGGTCGCTGACCACTGCAGCTCATGGGCTGCTCAGCGTCTTGATCCCACATGGTTACTTGACTCCAAGGTCTTCTCAATATATCCACATGGACTATGTCCGTGGTTGAATGTGGCAAGTCTTACCAAAAGATGAGAAAACCTTAGAGCGGAGCGCACGCGCGCGCGCACACACACACACAAGAAGCACTCTACCACCGCTGATAGCTTTCAATGACATCGTTAACAAATGTGGATGTTTTTCTGACCTAAGCGTGCCATGACCGTGGACCACATCCTTTAAAGCTGCCACGATCAGGTAGGAAGATAAAGAAAAATACTGGCCTCGCGAGACAGATATGAGACAAAAGTTGTATGGAGACAAAACAGCCTTACAAACTTTGTTAAGAGAAACCGGGACCTCTGTCTGAGGATGATCGAAGAAGAAGATAAAGAAGAAGAAGATATCTAAACAACAAAGTCTGCAGTTAGACGACGGACAGGCTGAAACGTTTGAGCTCTTCCACAGATCATCTTCAACTGAAATGTCAATTCCTATCGGTTAACATGGCATGCCTACAAGCGACAAGCCTAGAGGGAGCATGTTCCAACCTTGTTTCATTTACCTCAGCTGTGTATCTTGTTCTGTGCTGAGATCGGTGGCGTCAGTTGTGTATCTTGGTCTGTGCTGACATCGGTGGCGTCAGTTGTGTATCTTGGTCTGTGCTGACATCAGTGACGTCAGGTGTGTATCTTTGAAATTGGTCAATGCTATCCTAGTCACATGACCAGTTTACCTATATCTAATATTTCTAAGAAATGCTGGTCACGTGGATCCAATTACCCAATATGTGTAACAGACTGTCCTACCTTCCTTCTATTCTTTCACTAGCAACAAGAACCTGGAAGAACACTCAAACTTATGTCAATAATAAAACAAGATCATTCATTTATTACAAGAGTAGTCATTGCAACATTATCAAAACTAATATATCAATAAATCTTTCTTACTCATCGTCTATAAGCGAGAACTTGGTGAGACGGAATCTCATAGCCGAGTTCTGTCTTTATCTTATAATTCTTATTATACGCAGATTTCACAGACTAAATCTATACAAATATTGTTCTATAACTGATAAACTAACATCTAGGTCCTTGGTTGCATGTTGCCCTTCGGTCGTTGGCAATGAAGTGGATTTCTGGCGGTCTCGCTTTCTATCAATGGGCTCTGACCGACCCATCTACAGAGAGCGTTCTCATACTATACTTTCCAGCACACCCAAGAGCGTAGCGTGTGGAATCTAGTTTCGTACACACATCGTTTCTGTCACTCTAAGTGAACATATTTCCAGTTCGTGTCGCTGGGTTTGGCTCACATTCCCTTCCGTTAGTGAAATGCCCATGAAACTCACAGTGGTTAACCTCCCAGCCAGCTCTGCCCGGAATCTCTCTCGCTCCTAGTTTTATTGGCGCCTTAGGCGTCTCCCTAAACAACATGGCCGCTGATCACGAATTATCTATGTCCCTTCCTCGTTGTCCAGTGAGTCACTCGAATTACTATTGTGCCTGTAACATCTGAGATGAAAGCCCGCTGAGACCTATCCCCCGTAGTTGCTTTTTTGTCAACCTTGTCATGGCCAGTTTTGTCCTTAAATATTGTGTGGCTTCCTACCTCCACCCCCTTTTCTGTGACACTAGTGAAGACATGAAATGCGCTGGGCTAAACTTAAAATCCCATAGCGCCCCACCCTATCTTTAACAACAGTCTGCAACTCACAATAAACATTCGCTTCGTCTCTCGTTTTACTAATCGAAATCCCGGTTTTGTTAATGGTCGCACGACGTGCGTAACTTTTCCTATCTGAGCTGAAATATTCTATTACTGTCCTCGCTAATTTCGGCTCTCCAAGAATTAGTTGCTAGCACCAACACCTCTGCTCCGACCGGATCTGTTGTATCTGGCTCCTTGCTGACATCTGTAACGTCAAACGAGTAAGCTAAGACACATCCTGACTTTGGTAACAACAACAACAGTCCTGTCTGACGATGAAGCTGGCAAGCGAACAGTTGATATCGGACGTCAACAATGACAACCATCTATCTACAACAGTAAGATCACGTGCAGGTGATAAACACGAACAATTAAATTGTTACAAGATTAGCGGGAAATGTTACAATAACGGCTTTGTGAACTGGTTAATAAAGGTTTGCTACAATAACGGCTTTGTGAACTGGTTAATAAAGGTTTGCTACAATAACGGCTTTGTAAACTGGTTAATAAAGGTTTGCTTCAATAACGGCTTTGTGAACTGGTTAATAAATGTTTGCTACAATAACGGCTTTGTGAACTGGTTAATAAAGGTTTGCTACAATAACGACTTTGTGAACTGGTTAATAAAGGTTTGCTACAATAACGGCTTTGTGAACTGGTTAATAAAGGTTTGCTACAATAACGGCTTTGTGAACTGGTTAATAAAGGTTTGCTACAATTACGGCTTTGTGAACTGGTTAATAAAGGTTTGCTACAATTACGACTTTGTGAACTGGTTAATAAAGGTTTGCTACAATTACGGCTTTGTGAACTCGTTAATAAAGGTGTGTTACAATTATGGCTTTGTGAACTGGTTATTAAAGGTTTGCTCCAATTACGGCTTCGAGAACTAGTTAATAAAGTTTAGCTGGAAATGGAGTTTAGCTGGAAATGGAGAAGTTATTATTAAAAATATAATTTTGCCACGCATGTAGCAAACTTGTCAGAAACAGTTTCTCATTACGACCACAAGTTAACTTGCTCCTTATGGATTGTTTTGTTATCAATCACACTTGTCATGGGCCAGTTAGCCATGGGTGACCAGAGCATATCATCTGCAAGTATCCTTTACGTATAACTGATAACTTTTACCGGCCAGATAATCTCTCGTATTGTCTCGTGTCCCCACCTCGTCGCGGCTGAGCAGCAAGAGCTATGTCTGTGGTAGTTAATCTACCAGCAGAACCTCTCAAGCTGAACAGGTCGACGGACAAGGGTCCATGCATCGGTCCAGCTGGCCCATCAGTCCAGGCGACCCATCAGTCCAGGCGGCCCATCAGTCCAGATGGTACATCAGTCCAGATGGCCCATCAGTCCAGATGGCCCATCAGTCCAGGCGGCCCATCAGTCCAGGCGACCCATCAGTCCAGATGGCCCATCAGTCCAGATGGCCCATCAATCCAGATGGTACATCAGTCCAGGCGGCCCATCAGTCCAGATGGCCCATCAGTCCAGACGGCCCATCAGTCCAGATGGTACATCAGTCCAGGTGGCCCATCAGTCCAGGAGGCCCATCAGTCCAGGCGGCCCATCAGTCCAGATGGTACATCAGTCCAGGCGGCCCATCAGTCCAGGTGGCCCATCAGTCCAGATGGTACATCAGTCCAGGCGGCCCATCAGTCCAAGCGGCCCATCAGTCTAGACGGCCCATCAGTCCAGGTGGCCCATCAGTCCAGATGGTACATCAGTCCAGGCGGCCCATCAGTCCAGGCGGCCCATCAGTCTAGGCAGCCCATCAGTCCAGGCGGCCTATCAGTCCAGGCGGCCCATAAGTCTAGATGGTACATCAGTCCAGGCGGCCCATCAGTCCAGGCAGCCCATCAGTCCAGATGGTACATCAGTCCAGGCGGCCCATCAGTCCAGGCGGCCCATCAGTCCAGGCGGTCCATCAGTCCAGGCGGCCCATCAGTCCAGATGGTACATCAGTCCAGGTGGCCCATCAGTCCAGGTGGCCCATCAGTCCAGATGGTTCATCAGTCCAGGCGGCCCATCAGTCCAGGCGGCCCATCAGTCCAGGCGACCCATCAGTCCAGGTGGCCCATCAGTCCAGATGGTACATCAGTCCAGGCAGCCCATCAGTCCAGGCGGCCCATCAGTCCAGGCGGCCCATCAGTCCAGGCGGCCCATCAGTCCAGGTGGCCCATCAGTCCATATGGTACATCAGTCCAGGTGGCCCATCAGTCCAGGCGGCCCATCAGTCCAGGCGGCCCATCAGTCCAGGCGGCCCATCAGTACAGATGGTACATCAGTCCAGGTGGCCCATCAGTCCAGGCGGCCCATCAGTCACGATGGTACATCAGTCCAGGTGGCCCATCAGTCCAGATGGTAAATCAGTCGAGGTGGCCCATCAGTCTAGGCGGCCCATCAGCCCAGTGGCCCATCAGTCGAGGCGGCCCATCAGTCCAGGTGGCCCATCAGCCCAGTGGCCCATCAGCCCAGTGGCCCATCAGTCCAGGCGGCCCATCAGCCCAGCGGCCCATCAGTCCAGGCGGCCCGTCAGTCCAGTGGCCCATCAGTCGAGGCGGCCCATCAGCCCAGTGCCCCATCAGCCCAGTGGCCCATCAGTCGAGGCGGCCCATCAGTCGAGACAAACGTGATAGTTGCAACAGCTCAATGGGCTATTCACATTTGTGTTTCGAGACAAACCGATCAAATTTATTTAGCAAACAATTGGAATCACATCCTTCCAAAAACTATGTGACATGTATTCAGAGACCTTACAAAAAACTATGTGACATGTATTCAGAGACCTTACATAAAACTATGTGACATGTATTCAGAGACCTTACAAAAAACTATGTGACATGTATTCAGAGACCTTACAAAAAACTATGTGACATGTATTCAGAGACCTTACAAAAAACTATGTGACATGTATTCAGAGACCTTACAAAAAACTATGTGACATGTATTCAGAGACCTTACAAAAAACTATGTGACATGTATTCAGAGACCTTACAAAAAAACTATGTGACATGTATTCAGAGACCTTAAAAAATCAGAAATGAGTCCTGGGTCTACAGTTACGACCCAAAGACAAAAGCCAAGTTATCTAAATGGAAAAAACCAGAGCCTCCATGGCGAACAAAGACAAGGCCAATCATCCACAACTGTGAAGGTCATGCTGACAGTTTTGTTGTATAAGATCCGGGTAGTTCATCGTGAGTTTGTGTCTCATGAACAAACAAGGCGCAATAAACCAGAGCAAGTGGACTAGGCTTTCAACTGAGTAGGTCAGTTAGTTTCACTTCCAGCATCAGGAGGGATACTTTTTGTATCAGTCCTTGTATGTGTAATCATATTGTTCATTTCTTGTTTAGCCTACTTTGATCCAAACATTCCTGGCCACCCTCTGACATACCTTGATCCAAACATTCCTGGCCACCCTCTGACATACCTTGATCCAAACATTCCTGGCCACCCTCTGGAATACCTTGATCCAAACATTCCTGGCCACCCTCTGGAATACCTTGATCCAAACATTCCTGGCCACCCTCTGGAATACCTTGATCCAAACATTCCTGGCCACCCTCTGACATACCTTGATCCAAACATTCCTGGCCACCCTCTGGTTAATGGCTACCACCTTCAGTCATATTGTATCGATTGCCCAGTCTATTCTCGTTGTTGTTGTGATTTATTAGATCTTTTTGTGATGAGATGACGATGACTTAGCAGCTGCACACATTTAAAATTTTATTGAAGAAAAAGATTGAATGTTGCAACGAGATGAGATGAAACGAGATGAGATGAAACGAGATGAGATGAAACGAGATGAGATGAAACGAGATGAGATGAAACGAGATGAGATGAAACTAGATGAGATGAAACGAGATGAGATGAAACGAGATGAGATGAAACGAGATGAGAAGAAATTAAAGAATATAAAACAGATGAAATAATAAACCACTGAAATGATATTAAACAGATGGAGTGAACAAAACAACATCCTTTTCAGGACAAACACCAAAGAAGAAGAAGACGAAACAGATGAAATTAAATCTACACACCAATATCAACAGAATGATCAATAACATTTTGGAAAAAAAACCAACAGGTTTGTCGTCATTTTTATTTTCTGTGATGATAATAGTGAAACGATTCAACATTCTCAAATGTGTTTTAGGTGAATGTTCTGGAGTATTTCTTCTGATCAAGTGTGGCCTGTAGCCTGAACAGATGGTGTGTGGTCTGTAGCCTGAACAGATGTGTGTGGCCTGTAGTGATCAAGTGTGGCCTGTAGCCTGAACAGATGGTGTGTGGCCTGTAGCCTGAACAGATGTGTGTGGCCTGTAGCCTGAACAGATGTGTGTGGCCTGTAGCCTGAACAGATATGTGTGGCCTGTAGCCTGAACAGATGTGTGTGGCATGTAGCCTGAACAGATGGTGTGGCATGTAGCTTGTAGCATGAACAAGTGTTTGTGGCCTGTAGCCTGAACAAATGTTCAGAGCTGAGGTGGGGGTTCGGAGCTGACCACTCTGGCTTCCGAATTAGCGTAGTGGGGGTTGGTGACAGTCAGAGGCCGCCACGACCGGTTACAACATTAGAATGACAAGAATTTGGGATTATTCATCCAATAACAACTAGTTGGGGGTAGTTCCAAATTAGAGTGATGTCTAAGTCAGACAACTAACCCAAGACCATTGGACAGCCATGATGTTGCTTTAGACTATAAAATACTCGGCAAAGACGAACTCAGAAGACTGGCTAGGAGAGAGATTGATTAGGAGAGTGAGAGTTGAGAGTGAGATTGCAGAGTGACGGAACCAGCATACACCCTCGGATTTTGGCCAGTCACTTTATAGGGTTGTGTTGGACACCCTGTGAACAGTAAGCGATCTGAATGTGTGTCGGACGTGGAACGTACCTAGTGAACGATGTGTGATCTAATTACATTTGAATGTAAGAATATGTGAAGTGATCAAAGTAATTGTGAATGTACAGATCGTCTAAGGACGAGATCGGAATGTACGTGGTATTGTGCAGGACACTTTGAGAACGATGTGTGTTCTGAGTGTATGTGTATGCACAGATCGACTGAGTATGTGAACACAAGGGAGTACGTGATTCCGACTATACGTGACGTGATGTAATTGCATATGAATGCACAGATCGCCTGAGCATACGTGAACCGATTGTATGTGGATGTACAGATCACCTGACTGAAGGTGATCTAATTGTGTGTGAATGCACAGAACTGAGGACGAGTGTCTGCAGCGCCGAGAATCTGGGAAGTGTAGTTTGGTGGAACCATCAAAATCTAGTGCTTAAAACCTCCACTGTAGTTCAATATATAAAAATATATATATATTATGATTATTTAGTTTAGATGTATTTTGTTCTTTTTGTTAATATTGTTTTTGTGGAGATTTTTGTTAATACAGTATGTTATGTTATGTTGCATTATGACAAGAAAATGTTAACTGTGTTATTTACTGTGTGTAGTTGTGTCATGGTGTGGATACATGTTGTAACTCTTTAGATAAGTAACTAGTCAGCTAAACCTAGACTCTGCCACATATCTTATTTTGGTCCGAGTGACCAGGATATCTTTGACAGGATAAGCTAACTACACTGTGAGAAGGCCTTACGCTACCACAATCTACTCATTTCCCTCAGTGGAACACATCTATTGAAGTGTACTGCAAATAATCATTGTACTGACCCATTCATATGTCAGTACGAACACACGCGTACACATATACGTGCGCGCGCACACACAACCAAATGCGCACACACTGCTGAGAAACACATCTTAACCGTATTATGTTTTGAACATAAACATCCAGGGTTGTTGTTGCAGTAACTTGATCCTTCGTGTCCCCAATTTTGTGTTCCAGATGTGATACTCAATGGATAGTCACTATTGTCAGATGCTAATTTCACAGATGGTAATAGATTATTTTTGCAACCTCTGGATCTGCCTGGAATGCAGTGATGTGAATTTTGGCTAACATAAGATAAAATTCTCTGAGAAGTGGCGAACAGAAATATGTTTGATCAAGGTCAGATAATAATCTAACTGCATCATCTTATCAATGGAGTATGTTGACAAGTTTTCTCCTAGGTCCACAAGATGATCACATATGTTGACAAGTTCCTAGGTCCACAAGATGACCACATATGTTGACAAGTTTTCTCCTAGGTCCACAAGATGATCACATATGTTGACAAGTTCCTAGGTCCACAAGATGACCACATATGTTGACAAGTTTTCTCCTAGGTCCACAAGATGATCACATATGTTGACAAGTTCCTAGGTCCACAAGATGACCACATATATTAACAAGTTTTCTCCTAGGTCCACAAGATGACCACATATGTTGACAAGTTTTCTCCTAGGTCCACGAGATGACCACATATATTGACAAGTTTTCTCCTAGGTCCACGATATGACCACATATATTGACAAGTTTTCTCCTAGGTCCACGAGATGACCACATATGTTGACAAGTTTTCTCCTAGGTCCACAAGATGACCACATATTTGAAACGTTTTCTCCTAGGTCCATGAGATGACCACATATGTTGACAAGTTTTCTCCTAGGTCCACAAGATGACCACATATTTGAAACGTTTTCTCCTAGGTCCATGAGATGACCACATATATTGACAAGTTTTCTCCTAGGTCCACGATATGACCACATATATTGACAAGTTTTCTCCTAGGTCCACGAGATGACCACATATATTGACAAGTTTTCTCCTAGGTCCACGATATGACCACATATATTGACAAGTTTTCTCCTAGGTCCACGAGATGACCACATATGTTGACAAGTTTTCTCCTAGGTCCACAAGATGACCACATATTTGAAACGTTTTCTCCTAGGTCCATGAGATGACCACATATATTGACAAGTTTTCTCGAGGTAGTCTGATGACAGAAGATTACCTGCAAAATAAATAAAGTTAACTGAATGATAAAAACAGATTTCTGTGCCTGATCCCAATTGCAAAAAATCCATCTTTTCAGCCAAGGTGTTCACGGATGTTTGAGACAAGGAGAAACAAAGCTATCTTTTCAAAGCATTTCCTGGAAACTTCTCTGCCCAGGATTTCCTCCATCGCTGTTCTATGAAGTTCTTTTCTCCCCATATACCTGGACATACAAAACAGTCTTGGTCACTTTAACAGAACCAGACAATGTGTGGCAGAGAACAGACAGAGTAGAACAGACAGAGTAGAACAGACAGAATAGAACAGACAAAACAGACAGAGTAGAACAGACAAAACAGACATAGTAGAACAGACATAGTAGAACAGACAGAGTAGAACAGACAGAGACAGAACAGACTGAGTAGAACAGGCAGAGACAGAACAAACTGTGACAGAGTGGAGGAGAACAGATTCTCAGTGTTGTACAGAGTGAGACGGTGTTAACTTAACTTAACGTCTTTATACTGGTTTAGAAGACCCTGCAGAGTCTGTATACAACCAGTTCCATTTACAACACCTTCCTCTAGAAGCTGTACGCATCCAATCTGTTTTTAAATGCATTGACCGTCCCAGCCTCCACCACCTCACTTGGCAATGCATTCCAAGCATTCACAACTCTCTGGCTAAAGAAATACTTCCTAATATCTAATCTGGACCTCTCCTTAGTCAACTTGTAGCTGTGCCCTCTTGTCCTTGTTGGTGGTTGTACTTTAAAAAACTTGTTATAGTCTACTTTATCCATTCCTCTGATCATCTTATACACCTGTATTAAGTCACCTCGAATTCTTCTCTCTTCAAGACACTGTAGCCGGTTTTTTTGTTGTCTTTCCTCATAACTGTAATTCTGGAATCCCACTATCAGCTTTGTCGCTCTTTTTTTGTATTCTATCCAGCATATTTATAATCCCTCTATGATAATAACTCCACACCTGCATACAGTACTCCAATCTAGGTCTAACTAAAGCTTTATACAGTTTGACTATCACTTCCTTGCTCCTATGTTTAATATTTCTTTTTATCATCCCTAACATTGCATTTGCCTTTTTTACTGCTACCTGAACTTGTTCTCTCACCTTTCATGTATGATCTATTATAACCCCTAAGTCCCTTTCTTTATCTATCTTTCTAATATTTTTCTCTCCCATTCTGTAATTATGTTCCATATTGGATCTACCCATGTGGATGACTGTACATTTATTTACATTAAACTCCATTTGCCAGATTACAGACCATTCTCGAATTTCATCTATATCCAACCTCAATATATCCACTTCTGCTTTAGATGAGACACTACTGCATAGTTTTGTGTCATCAGCGAATATTTCAATTATGGATCCCATATCAATGTCCAAATCATTTATATATATCAAGAACAGAATTTGTCCCAAAACCGAGCCCTGTGGCACTTCACTCTTTACTTCACTCCACTCAGAGTACTCCTTATTTATGCCCACCCGCTGCCTTCTTCCCGTTAACCAATTTTCAATCCATTTGGCAACTTCCCCACCTATTCCATGTGATTTTAACTTTCGAAATAATCTTTAATGAGGTACTCTATCAAAGGCCTTTGCAAAATATAGATAAATAACATCCACTGGCTCCCCTTTATCTATGATTTTAGTAACCTCCTCCATGAATTCTAATAGATTTGTTAAGCATGATCTCCCTCTAGTAAACCCATGCTGCCTATTTCTGATTAGATTAAACTTGTCTAAATGCATTACAATGTTTTCTTTGATTATTGACTAACAATTTGAAGACTATGCTCGTCAAACTCACAGGTCTGTAATTCGCTGGATATGCTTTTTTGCCCTTTTTGAATAAGGGGATGCTCCTGCATCTTTCCAATCCCGTGGAACAATCCCTTTTGTAAGTGATTGAGAACATAATATAGCCAATGGTTTTGCTAGTTGGTTTCTAATTTCATACAGCAATTTTGGATGAATACCATCTTGACCTGGACATTTATCCACTTTCAAGCCCTCCATTTTTTTAAAAACCATTTTCTCTGTAAAACAGATTGATCTTTTGTACAGAATGAGACGGTGTTGTACAGAGTGAGATGGTGTTGTACAGAGTGAGACGGTGTTGTACAAAGTGAGACGGTGTACAGAGTGAGACAGTGTACAGAGTGAGGCTGTGTTGCACAAAGTGAGACGGTGTTTTACAGACTGAGACGGTGTTGTACAGAGTGAGGGGGTGTTGTATAGAGTGAGACAGTGTTGTACAGTGTGTGACGTTGTTCTACAGCGTGAGACGGTGTTGTAAAGAGTGAGACGGTGTTGTAAAGAGTGAGACGGTGTTGTACAGCGTGAGACGGTGTTGTACAGCGTGAGACGGTGTTGTACAGAGTGAGACGGTGTACAAAGTGAGACGGTGTTGTACAGCGTGGACCTTAGCTAGCTTTTTGTAAATGTTTGAGTCGACCTTAGCTAGCTTTTTGTAAATGTTTGAGTGGACCTTAGCTAGCTTTTTGTAAATGTTTGAGTTTACCTTAACTAGCTTTTTGTAAATGTTTGCGTGGACCTTAGCTAGCTTTTTATAAATGTTTGAGTGGACCTTAGCTAGCTTTTTGTAAATGTTTGAGTGGACCTTAGCTAGCTTTTTGTAAATGTTTGAGTGGACCTTAGCTAGCTTTTTGTCAATGTTTGAGTGGACCTTAGCTAGCTTTTTGTCAATGTTTGAGTGGACCTTAGCTAGCTTGTTGTCAATGTTTGAGTGGACCTTAGCTAGCTTTTTGTAAATATTTGAGTG